>OZ057403.1:5862697-5920551 GCA_964056735.1 Allodiplogaster pararmata
AAAAAACAGAGGAAGGTCTGACATGTCTATTTAACCCCTGTTCTTCTACGATCAAAAACAGAGGAAGGTCTGACATGTCTATTTAACCCCTGTTCTTCTACGATCAAAAACAGAGGAAGGTCTGACATGTCTATTTAACCCCTGTTCTTCTACGATCAAAAACAGAGGAAGGTCTGACATGTCTATTTAACCCCTGTTCTTCTACGATCAAAAACAGAGGAAGGTCTGACATGTCTATTTAACCCTGTTCTTCTACGATCAAAAACAGAGGAAGGTCTGACATGTCTATTTAACCCCTGTTCTTCTACGATCAAAAACAGAGGAAGGTCTGACATGTCTATTTAACCCCTGTTCTTCTACGATCAAAAACAGAGGAAGGTCTGACATGTCTATTTAACCCCTGTTCTTCTACGATCAAAACAGAGGAAGGTCTGACATGTCTATTTAACCCTGTTCTTCTACGATCAAAAACAGAGGAAGGTCTGACATGTCTATTTAACCCCTGTTCTTCTACGATCAAAAACAGAGGAAGGTCTGACATGTCTATTTAACCCCTGTTCTTCTACGATCAAAAACAGAGGAAGGTCTGACATGTCTATTTAACCCCTGTTCTTCTACGATCAAAAACAGAGAAGGTCTGACATGTCTATTTAACCCCTGTTCTTCTACGATCAAAACAGAGGAAGGTCTGACATGTCTATTTAACCCCTGTTCTTCTACGATCAAAAACAGAGGAAGGTCTGACATGTCTATTTAACCCCTGTTCTTCTACGATCAAAAACAGAGGAAGGTCTGACATGTCTATTTAACCCCTGTTCTTCTACGATCAAAAACAGAGGAAGGTCTGACATGTCTATTTAACCCCTGTTCTTCTACGATCAAAAACAGAGGAAGGTCTGACATGTCTATTTAACCCCTGTTCTTCTACGATCAAAAACAGAGGAAGGTCTGACATGTCTATTTAACCCCTGTTCTTCTACGATCAAAAACAGAGGAAGGTCTGACATGTCTATTTAACCCCTGTTCTTCTACGATCAAAAACAGAGGAAGGTCTGACATGTCTATTTAACCCCTGTTCTTCTACGATCAAAAACAGAGGAAGGTCTGACATGTCTATTTAACCCCTGTTCTTCTACGATCAAAACAGAGGAAGGTCTGACATGTCTATTTAACCCCTGTTCTTCTACGATCAAAAACAGAGGAAGGTCTGACATGTCTATTTAACCCCTGTTCTTCTACGATCAAAAACAGAGGAAGGTCTGACATGTCTATTTAACCCCTGTTCTTCTACGATCAAAAACAGAGGAAGGTCTGACATGTCTATTTAACCCCTGTTCTTCTACGATCAAAAACAGAGGAAGGTCTGACATGTCTATTTAACCCCTGTTCTTCTACGATCAAAAACAGAGGAAGGTCTGACATGTCTATTTAACCCCTGTTCTTCTACGATCAAAAACAGAGGAAGGTCTGACATGTCTATTTAACCCCTGTTCTTCTACGATCAAAAACAGAGGAAGGTCTGACATGTCTATTTAACCCCTGTTCTTCTACGATCAAAAACAGAGGAAGGTCTGACATGTCTATTTAACCCCTGTTCTTCTACGATCAAAAACAGAGGAAGGTCTGACATGTCTATTTAACCCTGTTCTTCTACGATCAAAAACAGAGGAAGGTCTGACATGTCTATTTAACCCCTGTTCTTCTACGATCAAAAACAGAGGAAGGTCTGACATGTCTATTTAACCCCTGTTCTTCTACGATCAAAAACAGAGGAAGGTCTGACATGTCTATTTAACCCCTGTTCTTCTACGATCAAAAACAGAGGAAGGTCTGACATGTCTATTTAACCCCTGTTCTTCTACGATCAAAAACAGAGGAAGGTCTGACATGTCTATTTAACCCCTGTTCTTCTACGATCAAAAACAGAGGAAGGTCTGACATGTCTATTTAACCCCTGTTCTTCTACGATCAAAAACAGAGGAAGGTCTGACATGTCTATTTAACCCCTGTTCTTCTACGATCAAAAACAGAGGAAGGTCTGACATGTCTATTTAACCCCTGTTCTTCTACGATCAAAAACAGAGGAAGGTCTGACATGTCTATTTAACCCCTGTTCTTCTACGATCAAAAACAGAGGAAGGTCTGACATGTCTATTTAACCCCTGTTCTTCTACGATCAAAAACAGAGGAAGGTCTGACATGTCTATTTAACCCCTGTTCTTCTACGATCAAAAACAGAGGAAGGTCTGACATGTCTATTTAACCCCTGTTCTTCTACGATCAAAAACAGAGGAAGGTCTGACATGTCTATTTAACCCCTGTTCTTCTACGATCAAAAACAGAGGAAGGTCTGACATGTCTATTTAACCCCTGTTCTTCTACGATCAAAAACAGAGGAAGGTCTGACATGTCTATTTAACCCCTGTTCTTCTACGATCAAAAACAGAGGAAGGTCTGACATGTCTATTTAACCCCTGTTCTTCTACGATCAAAAACAGAGGAAGGTCTGACATGTCTATTTAACCCCTGTTCTTCTACGATCAAAAACAGAGGAAGGTCTGACATGTCTATTTAACCCCTGTTCTTCTACGATCAAAAACAGAGGAAGGTCTGACATGTCTATTTAACCCCTGTTCTTCTACGATCAAAAACAGAGGAAGGTCTGACATGTCTATTTAACCCCTGTTCTTCTACGATCAAAAACAGAGGAAGGTCTGACATGTCTATTTAACCCCTGTTCTTCTACGATCAAAAACAGAGGAAGGTCTGACATGTCTATTTAACCCCTGTTCTTCTACGATCAAAAACAGAGGAAGGTCTGACATGTCTATTTAACCCCTGTTCTTCTACGATCAAAAACAGAGGAAGGTCTGACATGTCTATTTAACCCCTGTTCTTCTACGATCAAAAACAGAGGAAGGTCTGACATGTCTATTTAACCCCTGTTCTTCTACGATCAAAAACAGAGGAAGGTCTGACATGTCTATTTAACCCCTGTTCTTCTACGATCAAAAACAGAGGAAGGTCTGACATGTCTATTTAACCCCTGTTCTTCTACGATCAAAAACAGAGGAAGGTCTGACATGTCTATTTAACCCCTGTTCTTCTACGATCAAAAACAGAGGAAGGTCTGACATGTCTATTTAACCCCTGTTCTTCTACGATCAAAAACAGAGGAAGGTCTGACATGTCTATTTAACCCCTGTTCTTCTACGATCAAAAACAGAGGAAGGTCTGACATGTCTATTTAAACCCCTGTTCTTCTACGATCAAAAACAGAGGAAGGTCTGACATGTCTATTTAACCCCTGTTCTTCTACGATCAAAAACAGAGGAAGGTCTGACATGTCTATTTAACCCCTGTTCTTCTACGATCAAAAACAGAGGAAGGTCTGACATGTCTATTTAACCCCTGTTCTTCTACGATCAAAAACAGAGGAAGGTCTGACATGTCTATTTAACCCCTGTTCTTCTACGATCAAAAACAGAGGAAGGTCTGACATGTCTATTTAAACCCCTGTTCTTCTACGATCAAAAACAGAGGAAGGTCTGACATGTCTATTTAACCCCTGTTCTTCTACGATCAAAAACAGAGGAAGGTCTGACATGTCTATTTAACCCCTGTTCTTCTACGATCAAAAACAGAGGAAGGTCTGACATGTCTATTTAACCCCTGTTCTTCTACGATCAAAAACAGAGGAAGGTCTGACATGTCTATTTAACCCCTGTTCTTCTACGATCAAAAACAGAGGAAGGTCTGACATGTCTATTTAACCCCTGTTCTTCTACGATCAAAAACAGAGGAAGGTCTGACATGTCTATTTAACCCCTGTTCTTCTACGATCAAAAACAGAGGAAGGTCTGACATGTCTATTTAACCCCTGTTCTTCTACGATCAAAAACAGAGGAAGGTCTGACATGTCTATTTAACCCCTGTTCTTCTACGATCAAAAACAGAGGAAGGTCTGACATGTCTATTTAACCCCCTGTTCTTCTACGATCAAAAACAGAGGAAGGTCTGACATGTCTATTTAACCCCTGTTCTTCTACGATCAAAAACAGAGGAAGGTCTGACATGTCTATTTAACCCCTGTTCTTCTACGATCAAAAACAGAGGAAGGTCTGACATGTCTATTTAACCCCTGTTCTTCTACGATCAAAAACAGAGGAAGGTCTGACATGTCTATTTAACCCCTGTTCTTCTACGATCAAAAACAGAGGAAGGTCTGACATGTCTATTTAACCCTGTTCTTCTACGATCAAAAACAGAGGAAGGTCTGACATGTCTATTTAACCCCTGTTCTTCTACGATCAAAAACAGAGGAAGGTCTGACATGTCTATTTAACCCCTGTTCTTCTACGATCAAAAACAGAGGAAGGTCTGACATGTCTATTTAACCCCTGTTCTTCTACGATCAAAAACAGAGGAAGGTCTGACATGTCTATTTAACCCCTGTTCTTCTACGATCAAAAACAGAGGAAGGTCTGACATGTCTATTTAACCCCTGTTCTTCTACGATCAAAAACAGAGGAAGGTCTGACATGTCTATTTAACCCCTGTTCTTCTACGATCAAAAACAGAGGAAGGTCTGACATGTCTATTTAACCCCTGTTCTTCTACGATCAAAAACAGAGGAAGGTCTGACATGTCTATTTAACCCCTGTTCTTCTACGATCAAAAACAGAGGAAGGTCTGACATGTCTATTTAACCCCTGTTCTTCTACGATCAAAAACAGAGGAAGGTCTGACATGTCTATTTAACCCCTGTTCTTCTACGATCAAAAACAGAGGAAGGTCTGACATGTCTATTTAACCCCTGTTCTTCTACGATCAAAAACAGAGGAAGGTCTGACATGTCTATTTAACCCCTGTTCTTCTACGATCAAAAACAGAGGAAGGTCTGACATGTCTATTTAACCCCTGTTCTTCTACGATCAAAAACAGAGGAAGGTCTGACATGTCTATTTAACCCCTGTTCTTCTACGATCAAAAACAGAGGAAGGTCTGACATGTCTATTTAACCCCTGTTCTTCTACGATCAAAAACAGAGGAAGGTCTGACATGTCTATTTAACCCCTGTTCTTCTACGATCAAAAACAGAGGAAGGTCTGACATGTCTATTTAACCCCTGTTCTTCTACGATCAAAAACAGAGGAAGGTCTGACATGTCTATTTAACCCCTGTTCTTCTACGATCAAAAACAGAGGAAGGTCTGACATGTCTATTTAACCCCTGTTCTTCTACGATCAAAAACAGAGGAAGGTCTGACATGTCTATTTAACCCCTGTTCTTCTACGATCAAAAACAGAGGAAGGTCTGACATGTCTATTTAACCCCTGTTCTTCTACGATCAAAAACAGAGGAAGGTCTGACATGTCTATTTAACCCCTGTTCTTCTACGATCAAAAACAGAGGAAGGTCTGACATGTCTATTTAACCCCTGTTCTTCTACGATCAAAAACAGAGGAAGGTCTGACATGTCTATTTAACCCCTGTTCTTCTACGATCAAAAACAGAGGAAGGTCTGACATGTCTATTTAACCCCTGTTCTTCTACGATCAAAAACAGAGGAAGGTCTGACATGTCTATTTAACCCCTGTTCTTCTACGATCAAAAACAGAGGAAGGTCTGACATGTCTATTTAACCCCTGTTCTTCTACGATCAAAAACAGAGGAAGGTCTGACATGTCTATTTAACCCCTGTTCTTCTACGATCAAAAACAGAGGAAGGTCTGACATGTCTATTTAACCCCTGTTCTTCTACGATCAAAAACAGAGGAAGGTCTGACATGTCTATTTAACCCCTGTTCTTCTACGATCAAAAACAGAGGAAGGTCTGACATGTCTATTTAACCCCTGTTCTTCTACGATCAAAAACAGAGGAAGGTCTGACATGTCTATTTAACCCCTGTTCTTCTACGATCAAAAACAGAGGAAGGTCTGACATGTCTATTTAACCCCTGTTCTTCTACGATCAAAAACAGAGGAAGGTCTGACATGTCTATTTAACCCCTGTTCTTCTACGATCAAAAACAGAGGAAGGTCTGACATGTCTATTTAACCCCTGTTCTTCTACGATCAAAAACAGAGGAAGGTCTGACATGTCTATTTAACCCCTGTTCTTCTACGATCAAAAACAGAGGAAGGTCTGACATGTCTATTTAACCCCTGTTCTTCTACGATCAAAAACAGAGGAAGGTCTGACATGTCTATTTAACCCCTGTTCTTCTACGATCAAAAACAGAGGAAGGTCTGACATGTCTATTTAACCCCTGTTCTTCTACGATCAAAAACAGAGGAAGGTCTGACATGTCTATTTAACCCCTGTTCTTCTACGATCAAAAACAGAGGAAGGTCTGACATGTCTATTTAACCCCTGTTCTTCTACGATCAAAAACAGAGGAAGGTCTGACATGTCTATTTAACCCCTGTTCTTCTACGATCAAAAACAGAGGAAGGTCTGACATGTCTATTTAACCCCTGTTCTTCTACGATCAAAAACAGAGGAAGGTCTGACATGTCTATTTAACCCCTGTTCTTCTACGATCAAAAACAGAGGAAGGTCTGACATGTCTATTTAACCCCTGTTCTTCTACGATCAAAAACAGAGGAAGGTCTGACATGTCTATTTAACCCCTGTTCTTCTACGATCAAAAACAGAGGAAGGTCTGACATGTCTATTTAACCCCTGTTCTTCTACGATCAAAAACAGAGGAAGGTCTGACATGTCTATTTAACCCCTGTTCTTCTACGATCAAAAACAGAGGAAGGTCTGACATGTCTATTTAACCCCTGTTCTTCTACGATCAAAAACAGAGGAAGGTCTGACATGTCTATTTAACCCCTGTTCTTCTACGATCAAAAACAGAGGAAGGTCTGACATGTCTATTTAACCCCTGTTCTTCTACGATCAAAAACAGAGGAAGGTCTGACATGTCTATTTAACCCCTGTTCTTCTACGATCAAAAACAGAGGAAGGTCTGACATGTCTATTTAACCCCTGTTCTTCTACGATCAAAAACAGAGGAAGGTCTGACATGTCTATTTAACCCCTGTTCTTCTACGATCAAAAACAGAGGAAGGTCTGACATGTCTATTTAACCCCTGTTCTTCTACGATCAAAAACAGAGGAAGGTCTGACATGTCTATTTAACCCCTGTTCTTCTACGATCAAAAACAGAGGAAGGTCTGACATGTCTATTTAACCCCTGTTCTTCTACGATCAAAAACAGAGGAAGGTCTGACATGTCTATTTAACCCCTGTTCTTCTACGATCAAAAACAGAGGAAGGTCTGACATGTCTATTTAACCCCTGTTCTTCTACGATCAAAAACAGAGGAAGGTCTGACATGTCTATTTAACCCCTGTTCTTCTACGATCAAAAACAGAGGAAGGTCTGACATGTCTATTTAACCCCTGTTCTTCTACGATCAAAAACAGAGGAAGGTCTGACATGTCTATTTAACCCCTGTTCTTCTACGATCAAAAACAGAGGAAGGTCTGACATGTCTATTTAACCCCTGTTCTTCTACGATCAAAAACAGAGGAAGGTCTGACATGTCTATTTAACCCCTGTTCTTCTACGATCAAAAACAGAGGAAGGTCTGACATGTCTATTTAACCCCTGTTCTTCTACGATCAAAAACAGAGGAAGGTCTGACATGTCTATTTAACCCCTGTTCTTCTACGATCAAAAACAGAGGAAGGTCTGACATGTCTATTTAACCCCTGTTCTTCTACGATCAAAAACAGAGGAAGGTCTGACATGTCTATTTAACCCCTGTTCTTCTACGATCAAAAACAGAGGAAGGTCTGACATGTCTATTTAACCCCTGTTCTTCTACGATCAAAAACAGAGGAAGGTCTGACATGTCTATTTAACCCCTGTTCTTCTACGATCAAAAACAGAGGAAGGTCTGACATGTCTATTTAACCCCTGTTCTTCTACGATCAAAAACAGAGGAAGGTCTGACATGTCTATTTAACCCCTGTTCTTCTACGATCAAAAACAGAGGAAGGTCTGACATGTCTATTTAACCCCTGTTCTTCTACGATCAAAAACAGAGGAAGGTCTGACATGTCTATTTAACCCCTGTTCTTCTACGATCAAAAACAGAGGAAGGTCTGACATGTCTATTTAACCCCTGTTCTTCTACGATCAAAAACAGAGGAAGGTCTGACATGTCTATTTAACCCCTGTTCTTCTACGATCAAAAACAGAGGAAGGTCTGACATGTCTATTTAACCCCTGTTCTTCTACGATCAAAAACAGAGGAAGGTCTGACATGTCTATTTAACCCCTGTTCTTCTACGATCAAAAACAGAGGAAGGTCTGACATGTCTATTTAACCCCTGTTCTTCTACGATCAAAAACAGAGGAAGGTCTGACATGTCTATTTAACCCCTGTTCTTCTACGATCAAAAACAGAGGAAGGTCTGACATGTCTATTTAACCCCTGTTCTTCTACGATCAAAAACAGAGGAAGGTCTGACATGTCTATTTAACCCCTGTTCTTCTACGATCAAAAACAGAGGAAGGTCTGACATGTCTATTTAACCCCTGTTCTTCTACGATCAAAAACAGAGGAAGGTCTGACATGTCTATTTAACCCCTGTTCTTCTACGATCAAAAACAGAGGAAGGTCTGACATGTCTATTTAACCCCTGTTCTTCTACGATCAAAAACAGAGGAAGGTCTGACATGTCTATTTAACCCCTGTTCTTCTACGATCAAAAACAGAGGAAGGTCTGACATGTCTATTTAACCCCTGTTCTTCTACGATCAAAAACAGAGGAAGGTCTGACATGTCTATTTAACCCCTGTTCTTCTACGATCAAAAACAGAGGAAGGTCTGACATGTCTATTTAACCCCTGTTCTTCTACGATCAAAAACAGAGGAAGGTCTGACATGTCTATTTAACCCCTGTTCTTCTACGATCAAAAACAGAGGAAGGTCTGACATGTCTATTTAACCCCTGTTCTTCTACGATCAAAAACAGAGGAAGGTCTGACATGTCTATTTAACCCCTGTTCTTCTACGATCAAAAACAGAGGAAGGTCTGACATGTCTATTTAACCCCTGTTCTTCTACGATCAAAAACAGAGGAAGGTCTGACATGTCTATTTAACCCCTGTTCTTCTACGATCAAAAACAGAGGAAGGTCTGACATGTCTATTTAACCCCTGTTCTTCTACGATCAAAAACAGAGGAAGGTCTGACATGTCTATTTAACCCCTGTTCTTCTACGATCAAAAACAGAGGAAGGTCTGACATGTCTATTTAACCCCTGTTCTTCTACGATCAAAAACAGAGGAAGGTCTGACATGTCTATTTAACCCCTGTTCTTCTACGATCAAAAACAGAGGAAGGTCTGACATGTCTATTTAACCCCTGTTCTTCTACGATCAAAAACAGAGGAAGGTCTGACATGTCTATTTAACCCCTGTTCTTCTACGATCAAAAACAGAGGAAGGTCTGACATGTCTATTTAACCCCTGTTCTTCTACGATCAAAAACAGAGGAAGGTCTGACATGTCTATTTAACCCCTGTTCTTCTACGATCAAAAACAGAGGAAGGTCTGACATGTCTATTTAACCCCTGTTCTTCTACGATCAAAAACAGAGGAAGGTCTGACATGTCTATTTAACCCCTGTTCTTCTACGATCAAAAACAGAGGAAGGTCTGACATGTCTATTTAACCCCTGTTCTTCTACGATCAAAAACAGAGGAAGGTCTGACATGTCTATTTAACCCCTGTTCTTCTACGATCAAAAACAGAGGAAGGTCTGACATGTCTATTTAACCCCTGTTCTTCTACGATCAAAAACAGAGGAAGGTCTGACATGTCTATTTAACCCCTGTTCTTCTACGATCAAAAACAGAGGAAGGTCTGACATGTCTATTTAACCCCTGTTCTTCTACGATCAAAAACAGAGGAAGGTCTGACATGTCTATTTAACCCCTGTTCTTCTACGATCAAAAACAGAGGAAGGTCTGACATGTCTATTTAACCCCTGTTCTTCTACGATCAAAAACAGAGGAAGGTCTGACATGTCTATTTAACCCCTGTTCTTCTACGATCAAAAACAGAGGAAGGTCTGACATGTCTATTTAACCCCTGTTCTTCTACGATCAAAAACAGAGGAAGGTCTGACATGTCTATTTAACCCCTGTTCTTCTACGATCAAAAACAGAGGAAGGTCTGACATGTCTATTTAACCCCTGTTCTTCTACGATCAAAAACAGAGGAAGGTCTGACATGTCTATTTAACCCCTGTTCTTCTACGATCAAAAACAGAGGAAGGTCTGACATGTCTATTTAACCCCTGTTCTTCTACGATCAAAAACAGAGGAAGGTCTGACATGTCTATTTAACCCCTGTTCTTCTACGATCAAAAACAGAGGAAGGTCTGACATGTCTATTTAACCCCTGTTCTTCTACGATCAAAAACAGAGGAAGGTCTGACATGTCTATTTAACCCCTGTTCTTCTACGATCAAAAACAGAGGAAGGTCTGACATGTCTATTTAACCCCTGTTCTTCTACGATCAAAAACAGAGGAAGGTCTGACATGTCTATTTAACCCCTGTTCTTCTACGATCAAAAACAGAGGAAGGTCTGACATGTCTATTTAACCCCTGTTCTTCTACGATCAAAAACAGAGGAAGGTCTGACATGTCTATTTAACCCCTGTTCTTCTACGATCAAAAACAGAGGAAGGTCTGACATGTCTATTTAACCCCTGTTCTTCTACGATCAAAAACAGAGGAAGGTCTGACATGTCTATTTAACCCCTGTTCTTCTACGATCAAAAACAGAGGAAGGTCTGACATGTCTATTTAACCCCTGTTCTTCTACGATCAAAAACAGAGGAAGGTCTGACATGTCTATTTAACCCCTGTTCTTCTACGATCAAAAACAGAGGAAGGTCTGACATGTCTATTTAACCCCTGTTCTTCTACGATCAAAAACAGAGGAAGGTCTGACATGTCTATTTAACCCCTGTTCTTCTACGATCAAAAACAGAGGAAGGTCTGACATGTCTATTTAACCCCTGTTCTTCTACGATCAAAAACAGAGGAAGGTCTGACATGTCTATTTAACCCCTGTTCTTCTACGATCAAAAACAGAGGAAGGTCTGACATGTCTATTTAACCCCTGTTCTTCTACGATCAAAAACAGAGGAAGGTCTGACATGTCTATTTAACCCCTGTTCTTCTACGACTGTTCTTCAACCATAAATTTAGTTTAATTGGCTGTACACTCTAGGTTAAAATTATAACCAAATTAGAATAGTTTGCATCCAAATTCGATTAAATTTTTGATAACAATTCATCAAGATTTCCTTTTTCCTGAGAACCCTCGGCTATTATTTGAATAAAAATAATAATTAGGAAAACATTGGAGACGATGAGAAACTTAGTGAGGTTGAAAATTTATCGGTGATAAACTAACTGTTGAGAAGAAAACGTTGGAGGTTCCTCGTATGAAACAGGAAGGCCTTTCAAGTCAATCAGAAGATTCTGAGGGGAAAACAAGTAGATAAGAGTTTCGAGAAACCTTTCAAACTTCTATAAAAAAATTTTGAAAATTCCATTAAAAAAATATAATCCGATTGAAAACTGGTATTTAACCGATTCCGAATACCGCTTCAGATATCTTTTTTCCCTGGTTCTCCACCACGGGTTAAATGTTCGAACATATGTTATTGACAAAGGTTTTACGATTAACGGTTAGCATCTCATGGCGGGAACGAGCAAAGGAAATGAGAATACTCTTATGTATTAACTTATGTTCTAAATGAATTTCACTTCTCTGGAGGTTTTTTATCTCGTTAACTTCCAATAAGGCAGCCGAATAGAAACACACATTCTTTTGGAAAGAATCAGCATTTTTCGGCACCTCTTGCTTAAATGTGAACGACTCTGATTCTCCTCTACCAAGTTTTTCTTAGCATAATTTTTTTCTTTGGACATGACTAATCAATTTAGTTATCGGCGGTTGTCTGTTCAGGCATTTTATGGTTTTCGGCGGGCCTTTGTGTCTTTTTCGGAAACACTATGAAAATCTGCTTGTAAACTATTGTCCGAAAAAAACTTTCTGATGAAATAGATTTCTCCTGATTGAGGACACCATCACAGCTATTGACTCATTGGTGAGATGTTCTCAGAACAAAATAAAACGCATAAAATTAAGCCGCACCAAATACTAAAAAAACTGACATTAGGCGGAGAATCCGTGATGGTTTTGAGTAAGAAGTCACAAGGAGAATCGAGTCGAGAAGTAGTTGCCTTCCAAAGACGATCAGAGTCGTAATCAGCGTACTCAGAGGGATCCACCACGGTCCAGTCTTCCATTCAACCTACCATCATGAATACCAACTATTATCGGAGGGATCCACCACGGTCCAGTCTTCCATTCAACCTACCATCATGAATACCAACTATTATCGGAGGGATCCACCACGGTCCAGTCTTCCATTCAACCTACCATCATGAATACCAACTATTATCGGAAGGATCCACCACGGTCCAGTCTTCCATTCAACCTACCATCATGAATACCAACTATTATAGGAAAAAACGATGCAGCGGACCAGGTAACGAAAATCTCAATTACTCGCATGGTAAGTTCTTTTCCTCTGAAGGTTTTTGAGATGACTTAAAAAATACTTTTTTTTAAAAATCCCAGATGCTTTTTGATCTATCGTGTCGGTCATTTGCATACGATATGGTCGTCAAAATACCCAATTCGAACCTGGATTACCGCTTTAGGCTTGGTCGTCAAAATACCCAATTCGAACCTGGATTACCGCTTTAGGCTTGGTCGTCAAAATACCCAATTCGAACCTGGATTACCGCTTTAGGCTTTCCTCTCACTTTACGTTTTTTAATCTTACATATTTTACTGGAACTGTTTGTGTTTATGTCCCCCTACCAAAGTTTCCATGGGTCATACGTCTGATTCATTTACATTCACAAAAAATTTATTTTACATTGAAAAATTATTTCTACATTAAAAAACGCTTAGGCTTAGGCAAAAGTTTACGCTAACGAGGGCTGTCCGAAAGTGCAAAAGTGCCTCACTTTCACTCTCTTTAATGTTATCATCTATGATAGTTCACTTTGAAAATCAAGATTACATTTTCGGCACTGTTTGCGTTCATGCCCCCCCCCCTACTAGAGGTTCCATGGGTCGTAAGTCTTTTTTTATTTACAATTACAAAAAAATTTTACATTAAAAAAAAATTTTCATTGAAAAATGCTTAGGCTTAGGTAAAAGTTTACGCTAACGAGACACTTAGGCTAACGATACCGTATCAAAAAAGCCACTCTCCTCTGACCCATGGAACCTCTGGTAGGGGGGAGGGGGGCATAAACGCAAACAGTGCCCTTTTACTCACTCGACTAAGTTATTTCAGAGAAACTTATTGTTAGTATATTCTTTACACATCAGGAAATTTAATTCTCGAAATGTTAAGGAATGAAATTCAAAAACTGCCAAACTCGTGAACAATACTCCAATGACAATTCACGCACGAAATTCTATTCAAAATCACAAATGAGCAATCATTAGCGGAAGACTTCTCTAAAACAAGTGAGTGGGGAGTAAATTTGAGTAAACAACACGTGACTCATCATGAGCCCATCTCTCTCATTATCCTACCTCAATCTGGGTCCCACAAAGCTCCAAATCTCTATTTATTTACTTTTTAAGCTATGTATTTTTTTGTACTTCTGTGACTCAACGAAAATTTGAACTGGCTGCGGATAGAGGTTTTCTAATCACAGGGTGCACTATGAGAATGTACGACACACGGTTTCCCTTTCCAACTCTTCCCAACTCCACTTTCATCTGCATCTCTCACAAAGCAAACAACAGTCACCTGCCTTGGTTCCCTTCATTATATCAGTCCGTCGATCTTTGAGAGAGTTTTACTGCTTACACTATAAATTAATGCGAACTAGAGAGCCAGGTGCTAAAACAAGAGAGGTGTTCTGGTTTCATGACATCTTGCAGAGCGACATCTTGCACCGCGCACTTTGCAGAGCGACACCTTGCACCGGACACTTTGCAGAGCGACACCTTGCAGAGCGACTTTCTTGGCCTCTAGCAAAGTGTCCACCCTACGGCCTGGCTTTAACAAAGTGTACACCCTACGGCCTGGTTCAATTAATTAGTATTCTTTTTTCTTTCTCTTTTTAATTTTTTTCTCTTTCTTTTTTCTTACTTGTTCTCTTTCTTTCTTTTTTCTCTTTCTTTTTCTTTCTCTTTCTTTTCTTTTCCTTTTAAAAAAAGTTATCTTTATAAATTTTGGGGAAAGGAAAGGGGGGAGGGGGGTTTACCTAAGCAGGGAAGGGAGGGGGGGGCACTAAAGGGGGAAGGGGGGAGGAAGAGGGCCCTACCTAAGGAAAGAGGGGTAGGGGCCTTAGGGGGGGAGGGGGGAAGGGGGGGGGGGGGCTAAAAAGGGGGGAAGGGGGGGCCCCTAAGCAGAAAGGGGGGGGGGGGAGGGAGTTTTCATGAATAAAATCTCTTCCTGATAAAAAATCTTTGGACGGCTAAAGTAGATTAAAGCCAATTTTTTTTACTAAGCCTAAGCGTCTTTTAATGTAAAAATAATTTTCTGATGTAAAAATAAAAATTTATAAAGATAATTTTTTAAAAAAAGGAAAAGAAAAGTAAGAGTAAGTAAAAAGAAAGAGAAAAAAAATTAAAAAAGAGAAAGAAGAGGAATACTAATTAATTGAGCCAGGCCGTAGGGTGTACACTTTGTTAAAGGCTCTGCAAGGTGTCGCTCTGCAAAGTGTCCGGTGCAAAGTGTCGCTCTGCAAAGTGTCCGGTGCAAGGTGTCGTGTTACCGAGATGTTCTTATTGAGAGAAGTATGAAGCGAAGATTAACAGTGCGGTCCGCGGACCCCCCTTTGCTACCTTTAAGACTTCTCTACAACTAATCACGCATGATTTCAACTGCGTTGTAATTCAATGAACTTGAAATTCCAGTAGTTTTCCGAAAACAATGAGGGAATTACTTTGAGAGAAAAACATGAGAGAATTTATGTGAACCATTTAAACAACACAAAAACTGCGAATAAACTCACCAAGTGCCAAATGCACAAGCGCCAGGAAGTTAATAGAAAGCTATTAGATAACCTTTCAAGGAAAACCTGCGTTTATCCCTCACATGAACTCGCCAAGTTTTCTTCGAAGAGAAAACGGGTGCATTCTGACACTCCCTGCAGATGACGCCTCTTTTTTCACCGTGACGATGCTCAACTGTGCGAATGTGAAACAGGCAGGATGTGTCTCTCTGTATTCATTTGCTCTACGCAGCTCGGATAGCATTCCTTGAGAACAAATTGGGAATCCAGATTATCATGGAAGATTTCAAGGCAAATTAATGAATTGAGAACGGTTCAACGACATTCAACAGCAAAGACACGAATTGAGAACGGTTCAACAACATTCAACAGCAAAGACACGAATTGAGAACGGTTCAACGACATTCAACAGCAAAGACACGAATTGAGAACGGTTCAACGACATTCAACAGCAAAGACACGAATTGAGAACGGTTCAACGACATTCAACAGCAAAGACACGAATTGAGAACGGTTCAACGACATTCAACAGCAAAGACACGAATTGAGAACGGTTCAACGACATTCAACAGCAAAGACACGAATTGAGAACGGTTCAACGACATTCAACAGCAAAGACACGAATTGAGAACGGTTCAACGACATTCAACAGCAAAGACACGAATTGAGAACGGTTCAACGACATTCAACAGCAAAGACACGAATTGAGAACGGTTCAACGACATTCAACAGCAAAGACACGAATTGAGAACGGTTCAACGACATTCAACAGCAAAGACACGAATTGAGAACGGTTCAGACAAGACCGAATGACGGTCAACGACATCAAAACTTGAGAACGGTTCAACGACATTCAACAGCAAAGACACGAATTGAGAACGGTTCAACGACATTCAACAGCAAAGCACACGAATTGAGAACGGTTCAACGACATTCAACAGCAAAGACACGAATTGAGAACGGTTCAACGACATTCAACAGCAAAGACACGAATGAGAACGGTCTCAACGACATTCAAAAAGACACGAATTGAGACGGTTCAACGACATTCAACAGCAAAGACCACGAATTGAGAACGGTTCAACGACCTTCAACAGCAAAGACACGAATTGAGAACGGTTCAACGACATTCAACAGCAAAGGACACGAATTGAGAACGGTTCAACGACATTCAACAGCAAAGACACGAATTGAGAACGGTTCAACGACATTCAACAGCAAAGACACGAATTGAGAACGGTTCAACGACATTCAACAGCAAAGACACGAATTGAGAACGGTTCAACGACATTCAACAGCAAAGACACGAATTGAGAACGGTTCAACGACATTCAACAGCAAAGACCAATTGAGAACGTTCACCATTCACCAAAGACACGAATTGAGAACGGTTCAACGACATTCAACAGCAAAGACACGAATTGAGAACGGTTCAACGACATTCAACAGCAAAGACACGAATTGAGAACGGTTCAACGACATTCAACAGCAAAGACACGAATTGAGAACGGTTCAACGACATTCAACAGCAAAGACACGAATTGAGAACGGTTCAACGACATTCAACAGCAAAGACATGAATTGAGAACGGTTCAACGACATTCAACAGCAAAAGACACGAATTGAGAACGGTTCAACGACATTCAACAGCAAAGACACGAATTGAGAACGGTTCAACGACATTCAACAGCAAAGACACGAATTGAGAACGGTTTCAACGACATTCAACAGCAAAGACACGACTTGAGAACGGTTCAACGACATTCAACAGCAAAGACACGAATTGAGAACGGTTCAACGACATTCAACAGCAAAGACACGAATTGATAACGGTTCAACGACAATCAACAGCAAAGACACGAATTGAGAACGGTTCAACGACATTCAACAGCAAAGACACGAATTGAGAACGGTTCAACGACATTCAACAGCAAAGACACGAATTGAGAACGGTTCAACGACATTCAACAGCAAAGACACGAATTGAGAACGGTTCAACGACATTCAACAGCAAAGACACGAATTGAGAACGGTTCAACGACATTCAACAGCAAAGACACGAATTGAGAACGGTTCAACGACATTCAACAGCAAAGACACGAATTGAGAACGGTTCAACGACATTCAACAGCAAAGACACGAATTGAGAACGGTTCAACGACATTCAACAGCAAAGACACGAATTGAGAACGGTTCAACGACATTCAACAGCAAAGACACGAATTGAGAACGGTTCAACGACATTCAACAGCAAAGATACGAATTGAGAACGGTTCAACGACATTCAACAGCAAAGACACGAATTGAGAACGGTTCAACGACATTCAACAGCAAAGACACGAATTGAGAACGGTTCAACGACATTCAACAGCAAAGACACGAATTGAGAACGGTTCAACGACATTCAACAGCAAAGACACGAATTGAGAACGGTTCAACGACATTCAACAGCAAAGACACGAATTGAGAACGGTTCAACGACATTCAACAGCAAAGACACGAATTGAGAACGGTTCAACGACATTCAACAGCAAAGACACGAATTGAGAACGGTTTCAACGACATTCAACAGCAAAGACACGAATTGAGAACGGTTCAACGACATTCAACAGCAAAGACACGAATTGAGAACGGTTCAACGACATTCAACAGCAAAGACACGATTGAGAACGGTTCAACGACATTCAACAGCAAAGACACGAATTGAGAACGTTCAACGACATTCAACAGCAAAGACACGAATTGAGAACGGTTCAACGACATTCAACAGCAAAGACACGAATTGAGAACGGTTCAACGACATTCAACAGCAAAGACACGAATTGAGAACGGTTCAAAGACATTCAACAGCAAAGACACGAATTGAGAACGGTTCAACGACATTCAACAGCAAAGACACGAATTGAGAACGGTTCAACGACATTCAACAGCAAAGACACGAATTGAGAACGGTTTCAACGACATTCAACAGCAAAGACACGAATTGAGAACGGTTCAACGACATTCAACAGCAAAGACACGATTGAGAACGGTTCAACGACATTCAACAGCAAAGACACGAATTGAGAACGGTTCAACGACATTCAACAGCAAAGACACGAATTGAGAACGGTTCAACGACATTCAACAGCAAAGACACTTTTATCAAGCGAAACTCAACGCTTAGGCTTACAAAAACTCAACGCTTAGGTTATTAATTTTACGCTAACGAGGCCGTCCGGCTTAGGCTAACAAGGCCGTATGTTAAATTGTGTTTAATGTTTCTTTTAGATTTTTTTGTACAGGCTTTGGAGATGGCCGATGCGGTATTCGATAGGCTGTGTGACGCGCGGTTAATTAGCGACAACATCAGCGTGGGGATGAAGAGGAGTTTCGCCCTCGCCAAGAGCTACTTACGAGGCTATTTTCAGTTTGTTTTGATTTTTTCGCGAGTTATCGTTTTCTTGAAAATTTGTTCGATAGGCTGTGTGACTCGCGGTTAATTAGCGACAACATCAGTGTGGGGATGAAGAGGAGTCTTGCCCTCGCCAAGAGCTACTTACTAGACGATTTTCAGTTTGTTTTTGCTTTTTTCGCGATTTATCGTTTTCTTGAAATTTGTTCACAAATTTATTGGTATTCCGGAATTGTGATTGAAAACAATATCTTTCCAGGGTTCGTCTGAGAAATTAAGTAGCTGCGGAGACCCCCTGCATGCAGTTTGTCCTATCTGAAACCAGTGGAGCTTTCGCCAGTTTTCGCACCCACGAGCACGACGTTGAATGCGACCGGTGACTACGTTTTTAGTAAATTCCTGCTTTCATAGCAACCGAAAATGTCATAATTTCCGAAAATAATAATCGACCGTGTTGGTTCAAAATAAATATTAAAAAGAGCGATGAGGGAAAAGAACGACGGCGGAAGAGAGGGGGGAAGACTGCGTTTGGAGGTGCACTTTTGACGGATGTACGAAAGTGTTTCTTTCATTTACGAACCTGGATGCTCACATCATGAGAGGAAACCACTCGCTCGCTCGGGAAAAAAGAAATCACGGACGTCGCACTTGGACTCTTCACAGCTCGCGTTGAGACTGTTGGATCTCTGCAGAGTCGCATCGCAACAGATGAGGTTATGGAACTGATCGAGAGGAAGAATCCCACTTTTCTCAAACACGGATGGACACAAAAGAGTACGCAGCGACCGTCACTTAACCCTGAGGGGAAGTTTTTTTGTGGATGAGACCGTGAGAAAGTGCAGGGCAGAAGAAGTGCGAGCGGAGGCAAAGAAGATCTTTAAGGAGATGAGGGTGGTCAAGAGAGGAGTAAAGCTGCGGTTCTCACCGAGCACATTGCTCACACAGAAGCAGATACATGGAATAATCAACAGATGTCTTCTGAAGCTGCGAGATGGGAAAGTGGACGAGGTAGAGGCTGAGAGAATGGACGAGACAGAGACGGAGGCGTGGAGAGCCGTCGAGGAGAGTGGAGTGCGCGAAGAGGAAGAAGAGAGAGAGAAGTCCAGCAAGAGGTGCCCGAGGTTGTGCCGAAAAAGAGAGTTCGAAAATAGATTAATTCGAAAATAATAATAATCTTTATTGAACAGTGCAGTAAATTGTTGTTTTGTGTCTAAAAGCTCCTGAGTGGGTGTAAAATGAACCTGAGAACAGTTACACGGATGCAAGATATTTTATACTGCCGGAGTCTTAAGATTGCCTCAGTAAGACAGAGAATACGGCCTCGATGATTTTCTATACAGCTGAAGCGCTGAAACTTGTTTTTTTTATAATTTGAAAAAAAACGCTGAAAAAAGATAATTCTTTTTACGCTGCTCTGTTGAAGCCGGTTCGCAGCTCGTCGATGTGGCGAGCGCAGATACTCCAGGGACAGAACTACTATTCCTAAGATTGTGCGATCAAGTCTGATCACGCTTCAACAAAAGCAAACAAAATTTGAAAAAAGATCTACTTCATAATTGTTTCAGTTAATAAGAAGAGAAGAAGTTTTTTTGTATTAGTGTGTTAAACAGTTGAAGCCTTGCTTGAAACGGAAACAACCTAAGGGACGCGAGAAACGGAGAGAGGAAATGAGGCTAAGGGGGGAGGGGGGGCTCCGCTTTACCTTGGGGGGGGGGGGGGCGCTTTACTTAGTTCATTCGGTGTTAAATTGCGTTCATTTGAGTGTTAAATTGTGTTCAATGTATCTAAAAGATGCATTAAACACAATATAAGACGATGCTGGGAATAATTTTCGCCAAAATGCTCAAAATGTTGTTCCTCGGGCAGATTTCCCTTGAAAAACCAAGCTTTTCCATGGCAAGAAACGGAAAAAAGCGCCATGATAAATGGCATCAAATAACATGCGTTTTGACGGGCCTGCCAAGAAAAACCTTCAAAAAAACAAGCTTTCTACTTTGTTTTCGTTTTGTCACCGCTTTTGTCACTGCCATAATCCGGTTTCTTGTTTGTCCTTGTTTTGTCACTGCCAAAATCGGGTTTTTGTTTGTCCTTGTTTTGTCACTGCCAAAATCGGGTTTTTTGTCACTGCCAAAATCGGGTTTTTTTTGTCCTTGTTTTGTCACTGCCATAATCGGGTTTTTTGTCCTTGTTTTGTCAATGCCACAATCGGGCTTTTTTGTAGCCCCTGCAACCCCTTAGCCTCATTTCTGGGATGATGGAGGATCGATCTCAGGAACTCTTTGGGGAGTGCCAATACTAGACTTTGATCTCATCCAAAAGACTGAGATGCGATACCAGCAGCTACAACGCCCACAGACCAACCATTTCGAGCGACGTACCCCAACCGAGTTTACTAAACTCGGTTAGGGTACGTCGCTAGAAGTGGTTAATATGTGGTCGTTGCAGAGCTGTGTTCAACGGACAAAAAGTGTTCAAAAAAGAGCCGAGTTTGGCAGTGCCAAAGCATGCCACAAAGGAAAAACAAAATTGTCCGTGATTTGGCAGGAACAAAACTTGGCCACAGAGTCATTCATCATTTGGCACTGCGAAATAGCGGCCGATTCTTCGTCCCTATTTTGGCAGCTAAAAAAATACTAATATCGGAATTTCCTTCTCCCAAGATCGCATACTTGAAATCTTGGCTAAATGAAGTTTTTGGCTGAGAAACAACATTTTGAGCATTTTGGCGAAAATTATTCCCAGCATCGTCTTATATATACCACAGAAGTTATAAAAAGAGTGCGTGCTTCTTCCATTGCAGAACCTCTTAGTAACATTTTCAACTCTCAGTCCAGCTTGATTCCTTCCCTTCTCTGTGGAAAACATCTTACCTCACACCAATACCCAAGAAATCTCACCGTTGAATGTCGAAGACTTCCGACCAATCGCCATCACACCCTCACCGTCTAAAGTGTTCGAACGCATAATTCGTGTAAGTGGATGAAAATTCACTCTACATATTTTTTGAAGAACAACATGTTTTGCTAGAAAACCTGTTCAATCTCAGTTACTCTTGGTGACTAATAGTTGGATGAGAGCCTTAGACCGAGGCGAATCCGTTGATTGTCTCTATTATTACCTAACTAAAGCTTTCGATGTTGTTTCTAATAAGAAATTACTTCACAAGTTAGAGCATTTGGGTATTTTTAGGAATCTTTTGACTTAGGACAAAAACTTTTTAACAGGGAACGCCATTGTTATATGTATGTATTGTCTGTAGTGTTACTCTTACTTTGTTTTATTCCGCCATTCTACTTTGTAAGATATATCGATCAATGACTAAATTATTTGTCTTTGGGCGCATATTTATGGGCAAAGCACGCTTCCCTCACTATATTTATGCAGACGCTTTCAAAAAATTATTTTTTGGACTTTTGGGGACATACTCATACAGACAATAAAGTACACAAGTGTTGTGGGTACTAAGAGTCGGGTACACAATATATGGTACAAAGTGTCGTGAAACTGTTGAGAAGTGATGACTTCCGTTTTCAATTGAAAGAATGGCGCTTGTACAGTTGATTCCTTTCATTCTTCTTTCATTCGTCTCCCTCCGTAAGCGGTTGCTCCCCGCACCGTCTCTTCCGGTCTGTGAGAGTCCTTTCCCGAGAAGATTTGGCGCTCCGAGATCGTAGCGCCATGATGAGCGACAGAAGAGGAAGAATAGCACTTCAATCGCTACTGCTTGCCTCGCTCAACCTCCGCTCAACGCTCAGATCCAATCGAAGATTTCCCGATGTGGCTTGTTGATCTTGATAAAGCGTTTGAATTGAATTGAATTGTACAGTTGATGAGTCGTTTGATGGTTGGTGAGTCGATTGGAACTTGATGAGTCACTTTTTAATTCTTCATTCAGTTAATGAAGCTTGGGCTTAGGTGAATGTTTACGCTAGGCGAGACTTCTATAGCTTAGGCGGTAGAGACCGTCAGGACTGATGAAATTTCACAAATAATAGTTTTGTTAGCACAAAAAACGCGATTACATTCACCAAAATCGACTCACCTACTGTACAGACTTCGGTAAAAACAAACAAACATAAAGCAAAATCAAACTAATAAATCTATTCAGTAATTGAGATCAAATTTTATTTTAGAACACAAGAAATTTTCTGGGAACAATAATTTCGTTTTAAAGTTGCTTTCCAGCGTAATGTAAAAAAATTTGAACTATTTCATTCTAGCGTGACAATAGCATACTTTCATTGCATGCTATCGCGTACATTTATTCAATAATTTTATATATAGCTTTTTCGCACGGGATAGCAATGTGTCACCGTGGTGTTATGGTAACACGCGCTCCCGGTTTGAGTCAGAGATGGTTGGGTTCGATATCGCCCGGTGAAAACAGTTTTTTTCCGTGCGATGATATTATCATTTGTCTCTTAGCATACTTACATACAATCTCTTTTAGACGCTATTGACATACTTTTATATATGTTCATACTTTTAATGACTTTTAGCATACTTTGATAATTATTTTTGTGTGTTCTTCTCCTTGGAAGACTCAATACAACTAACACTTGAAGAAACCATGGCGCTTCATGTACATACGAAGACATACATATACTCCGGAGCGTGTAAATTTTTATTGTGTAGAGTGTTCGGATTCAATATTTTCTCAAAGTCCGATTATGATAATTCTATGAAATATTCGAAGCTTTTCCAATCATTTTGGTTAGAGTACATCTAGTAATATATAAATACAAAGTATATCTCACTTTTCATATGACAGTTGTTCGATTTTGCATTTATCGACTATCTTCTGTGGAATATTTTCTGTTAGAAAAAAAGTTCATTTTAAGTTATAAAAAACCAGATATATTCCAATCGCTACCCCTCTGCAGAGAATTTCTACGGGGGAAAAAACAATAAGTTTTGATCTAATCAAGAATTCAAATGAGAGAGGTTGTGTCTTTCTTTTCGATGAAGTGAAGAGGAGAAAAAACATCGTGGATAGCTTACTATCTCAAAGTAAGTGCTAAACAAAACTTCTAAATGAAATAGTTGAAGGAAAGTAATCAGTCATTTTGAATTTCGACTACAGCGTCGGTTGGTTCGCTTTCTTAATCCTCTCTTGATGATTTCTTTGAAAAATTAATCTCTCAGGGAAGGATGGTTTCATCTGAGCCGTTCGTCGAGAGAATTCTCAAATCGTTTATTCATCGTCCTCTTTTTCCCACTTCTAACAAAAGATTCGTATGTTTATGCGATTATTGAATGCCCTCTTTAATATGTTTTGAATATGTTGAAAAGATATATGTAGATTTTAAACTTTTGAGATTCATGAGAAAGCTCTTCTTTTCTGTGCTTCACAAGCTGTTTCTTCTTCTTTCCGACTTCTTCAGCCTTGGTTAGGACACCTCGTTTTATTGATGTTTCTTCTCGAATTTCGATAAAACACGTTGACTAAAATAATCTAACTCTCTTGATCATTTCACGAGTAGAAAGTTATTAGCTTTAAAGGGTATTAGCTGGACCACTAAAACTGAACAATGTCTAATTCCTCATATTAGCGGTTCCGATCTAATAAAATGAGCGACGCGGAGAAAATTGAGGATAAAATTGATTCGACCGCTCAGCAACATGACAAGCGAGAGAAATAACAAAACTTTGAAATTGTAGCGCCCAATCAAATTTTCCATCAACTTTTTACACCAGGGGCCTCTTTCTAATTGGATATTTTGGATACAGCGATACAGCGATACAACGCGAGTTTGGATACAGCGATATTTTACTTATCTTTCTAATCTCTCCTGTAAATAAATGGATACAATTTTCCATTGTATCCGATACAGAAGCCGATACAAAAAGTTGCTGTATCGGATACAAATAATTGTTGTGTTTGGGGCAATTTTCGTTTGCTCGGTCAATTTTCTTCATATTTTGTATTTTCTTCTTCATTTTTTCTCTTCATTTTTTGTTCTTTATTCATATTGTTTCTTTTTAAAAAAAGTTTTTTCTTCATTTTTTCTTCTTCATATTTTTCTTCTTTTTCTTCTTCTTCTTTTGTTTTTTTCTCCATTTTTTCTTCTCTTTTTTCCGTTTTTTTCTTCATTTTTTTCTTCATATTTTGCCACTTCCAGTTTTTTTCTTCATATTTTGCCACCTTCAGTTTTTCCTTCATTTTTTTGCCACCAAACATTATGCAAATACTTGAAGTCTTTTTTAAAAAATTGTACATTTATAGTATACATGATTGAAATTATGATAATAACATAGAGGGGTTAGTGCAGTTTAACTGGTAAGATTTTCCGGCTATACTAGGCTTTAGATTTCACTTTTTTCTGTTCTTTGTATATTACGTGACCTAAGTAAGCGATTTAGGCTTCTAGTTTTTCCACAAAACTTTTTTTTCATTCCAAAAAAGTTGTTTTTTTCACAAACTTTTTTGGTTTTCTATTGTTTTTTGGACCCTATACTACTTGAAGGAATTTTATGAAACGGTTTTTACCAACTAAACCGTAATGGTCTCATCAGCGTAATGGTCATAACTTGCATCCGCCAACCACCTTCAATTTAAAAAAATTCTTTTAAAGCAAAACTTGCAATAATAATACTTTGAAGTTATAAAAATATTACAATACTTATTTGAATATACAAATGCCAAAATTATTATGTTTTTCAATTATGTATAATATTAATGGACAAAGAAAAACGAAATCAAATAATTGAAAAAAATTTTGGTAAAAAAAGAAAGAAAAAATGGAGATGACAAAATATGAAGAAGAAAAAACAAAATATAAAGAAGAAAAAAACAAAAACATAAAGAAAAAACATTGTAAATGCGTGCTGTATCCATCTTTATAGCAGCCTCTAGAATTGTAATTTGTATCCGTTTCCTGTAAAGATTCGATTTTTTTTTGCTGTAAACTGTAAAAGATTAGAGAGAGAACCTTTACAGGGATACAGGTGCTCTTCACAAAATATCGCTGTATCCATTTGTATAGCTGTATCGCTGTATCGAAAGATTAGAAAGACAATATTGTATCGCTGTATCGCTGTATCCAAAATATCCAATTAGAAAGAGGCCCCAGGGGCCGTATGCACGCACCATTTTGCGTGGGAAATTATAAAGAAAATAGTGTTAAGTGTTCTAGGATAACACTGTTTTCTTCATCATTTCCCACACAAAATGGTACGTGCATGCATACGGCCCCAGGAAAACGAGTTACTAAGTTTGGAAAATTTAGGTAAAGAAAAGAAGAGAAAAGTGTTTCTGCGTTGCAGCAGTGCTGGATGGGACCGAAAAGCCCTTCCAGCAAGTGTCAGAAGGGAGAGGAATGCTACGCGAACTTCAGAACAAATTTAATGACCAGAAAGAGTTGGGAGAGCGTGTCAATATTACATCATGGCTGCCGACGTAAGGCAAAGGGAATCAGTGAATGCGACGAGCTGGAAGACCCTTCGCAACAAGGAATGTTCTCCGTGAGTTGCCGCTGCAACTATGACGACTGTAACGATGCACAGGCCATTGAAGAATGGGCGGAGCGCGTGCACTACCGTAACTCCCCTCTGGCATTGGTTACGATTTGAATTTATCCACTTTTCAATCAGAAAGCAATGAAGGTGTTATTCTTCATAAAAAAAGTATTACTTGATATTGTACTTCACATGAATACACTACTTGTTTAGAAATATTAAATACTCCACGCCCCATCGTGTTATCCACGTCGAACAGAAAAAGTTTTACAGAAATCTTCAAATTCTAAGTTACACAGTTTAAAGGCAGTGACGCCTGGTTAAGACTAAGAGAACAAGACTAAGAGAACAAGACAGACGAGAGCAGAAGTCTTTCTGAGTTGGGGCGAAGCAGACTTCTGCTACATGATATTTTCAGCAGTGATATCTTAAATGTAAATAAATTAAATTTTATCAACTCTTTTACCTTTTTCTATAATAATAATATGAGCCTTTCATATAACACTATCGCACGGAATAGCAATGTGTCCGGGCGTGGCATAGTGGTAGTGTGATAGACCATTGTGCGAAGAGTCCCGAGTTCGACTCCCACCCCGGACAGATCCACCCAAACCAAGGGGGTTAAGAAATGTTGGTAGTGCTCATGCACGAATCTGACTCTCCCCACTGCTGCTAATCACACTAGCAGTGATCTAGCAGTCAGCCACTGGTTCTACCAGGATAGGTCTGACCAGCATCTCAGGGGAGCGCGTACCCTGCCGCGAGGCGGGAACAAGCGCGAGGAAGAAGAAGCACGGAATAGCAATGTGTCCCCGTGGTGTAATGGTAACACGCGCTCCCGGTTTGAGTCGAGATGGTCTGGGTTCGATCCCGCCCGGCGGACTAGCTTTTTTTTCTGTGCGATAGTTCAATCATTTTACAGAAATCTTTAGCAGTCGACGCCCGAAATTTGTTTATTTTTCTTTTTCGAAGACAATGAAACATTTAAGTCGAACACCTAACTCGAGTGATATGCGAAAAGTACCTATAGATACTCAGAAGTCTTCCCTATGGGGTATCCAAAGCCCGTATGAGATATTCAAAGCTACTAAGGGATATCCAAAGCTCCTAAGGGATATCCAAAGCTCCTGAGGGATATTCAAAGCTCCTAAGGGATATCCAAAGCTACCACTACTACAGGTCCAGCCCAAAAAGTTTTATAACGAACAAATGTAACTCAAAAACAAAGAAATGAACATGAATCACGTGAATAAATCTTTTGTTTGTCTGGCTCTGTTCTAACATCCTAAGCCAAGAAATCCATAAAAAATTTGGTCTTGAGTAGCGCATCGTAATCAAACCCAACAAAGTAAATTTTAAAAAGCATTGAAAATATTCTGAGGGTTGTTTTCAGACTTGTCAAACGAAGTCACAAGGAACTGTGGTTTGCATGAAAGGTCAACGATGCTTTTTATCGTTCCTGTCCAGTTCTGTCGGAAAGCCCGTTAGTGGGAAATACATCCTCGGAGCAGGCTGTTCCTTTAGAACCAAGAACGGATGTGAAACCATTACTCAAGGCAACAGAACGTCTGTGAGGATTTGTGTTTGTGACGAAGACGACTGCAATGACAAGGGAATGTTTCAAGAGTGGCTCGCTGAAAGCGCGAAAGAACTAGTTGAGGTAAATACTGGCTTAAGCTGGCGTTTAACAAAGTGCTACCCCGTTCCCATTTTCCCCCTGGGGCCTCTTTCTAATTGGATATTTTGGATACTGCGATACTGCGATACAATGAAAGTTTGGGTACAGCGATATTTTACTTGTCTTTCTAATCTCCCCTGTAAATAAATGAATACAGTTCACAGTTGTATCCGATACAGCAGCCGATACAAAAAGTTGCTGTATCAGATACAAATATTTGTTGAGTTTGGGGGATTTTTCGTTTGCTCGGTCAATTTTCTTCATATTTTGTTTTTTCTTCTTCAAATTTTGTTTTTTCTTCTTGATTTTTTTGTCTTCATATTTTGTTTTTTTCATATTTTTTATTTTTTAAAAGTTTTTTCCTTCATTTTTTTCTCTTCATTTTTTTTTCTTCTTGTTTTTCTTCTTATTTTGTTTTTTTCTCCATTTTTTTCTTCATATTTTGCCACTTCCAGTTTTCTTCATTTTTTGCCACCAAACATTATGCAAATACTTGAAGTCTTTTCTTTAATTGTACATTAATAGTATACATGATTGAAATTATGATAATAACATAGAGGGGTTAGTGCAGTTCAACTGGTAAGATTTTCCGGCTGAAATAGGCTTTAGATTTCACTTTTTTCTGTTCTTTGTATATTACGTGACCTAATTAAGCGAATTAGGCTTCTAGTTTTTCAACACAAAAAATTTTTCATTTCAAAAAAGTTGTTTTTTCTCAAACTTTTTTGGTTTTCTGTTGTTTTTTTGGACTCTATAATGGAACGGTTTCACCAACTAAGCCGTAATGGTCTCGTCAGCGTAATGGTCAAAACTTGCATCCGCCAACCACCTTCAATTAAAAAGAATTCTTTTAAAGAAAAACTTGCAATAATAATACTTCGAAGTTAGAAAAATATTACAATACTTGTATGAATACACAATTGCCAAAATTATTATGTTTTCAATTATATATAATATTAAGGGACAAAAGAAAAACGAGATCAACTAATTGAAAAAATTTTGGTGAAAAAAAGAAAGAAAAAAACGGAGATGGCAAAATAAGAAGAAAAAAAAACAAAAACATAAAGAAAAAACATTGTAAATGCGTGCTGTATCCATCTTTACAGCAGCCTCCCGAATCGTAAATTTGTATCCGTTTCCTGTAAAGATTTGATTTTTTTTGCTGTAAACTGTAAAAGATTAGAGAGAGAGAACCTTTACAGGGATCTCTTCAGAAAATATCGATGTATCCATTTGTATAGCTGTATTAGAAAGACAATATTGTATCGCTGTATCCAAAATATCCAATTAGAAAGAGACCCCTGTTCTCACTTCTCGTCGCGTTGCGTTTCTTTCTCAGTTACTATCAGGCACTGTAGTGTAGGGTAAAAATGCTAGACTGTGAGTAGTTTGGCGAAGGTTCGTATTCGCTGTGATGAATTTTTATTTTTACATCAGAAAATTATTTTTACAATAAAAAACGCTTAGGCTTAGAAAAAGTTTACGCTAACGAGGCCGTACGGCTTAGCTAACGAGGCCGTACGGCTTAGCTAACGAGGCCGTACGGCTTAGCTAACGAGGCCGTACGGCTTAGCTAACGAGGCCGTAAGGCTCAGCTAACGAGGCCGTACGGCTTAGCTAACGAGGTCGTACGGCTTAGCTAACGAGGCCGTACGGCTTAGCTAACGAGGCCGTACGGCTCAGCTAACGAGGCCGTACGGCTTAGCTAACGAGGTCGTACGGCTTAGCTAACGAGGTCGTACGGCTTAGCTAACGAGGCCGTACGGCTTAGCTAACGAGGCCGTACGGCTTAGCTAACGAGGCCGTACGGCTCAGCTAACGAGGCCGTACGGCTTAGCTAACGAGGTCGTACGGCTTAGCTAACGAGGCCGTACGGCTTAGCTAACGAGGCAGTACGGCTTAGCTAACGAGGTCGTACGGCTTAGCTAACGAGGCCGTACGGCTTAGCTAACGAGGCCGTACGGCTCAGCTAACGAGGCCGTACGGCTTAGCTAACGAGGTCGTACGGCTTAGCTAACGAGGCCGTACGGCTTAGCTAACGAGGCCGTACGGCTCAGCTAACGAGGCCGTACGGCTTAGCTAACGAGGTCGTACGGCTTAGCTAACGAGGCCGTACGGCTTAGCTAACGAGGCCGTACGGCTTAGCTAACGAGGCCGTACGGCTTAGCTAACGAGGCCGTACGGCTCAGCTAACGAGGCCGTACGGCTCAGCTAACGAGGCCGTACGGCTTAGCTAACGAGGCCGTACGGCTTAGCTAACGAGGTCGTACGGCTTAGCTAACGAGGCCGTACGGCTTAGCTAACGAGGCCGTACGGCTTAGCTAACGAGGTCGTACGGCTTAGCTAACGAGGCCGTACGGCTTAGCTAACGAGGCCGTACGGCTTAGCTAACGAGGTCGTACGGCTTGGCTTAGCTAACGAGGCCGTACGGCTTAGCTAACGAGGCCGTACGGCTTAGCTAACGAGGCCGTACGGCTCAGCTAACGAGGCCGTACGGCTCAGCTAACGAGGCCGTACGGCTTAGCTAACGAGGTCGTACGGCTTAGCTAACGGTCGTACGGCTTAGCTAACGAGGCCGTACGGCTTAGCTAACGAGGTCGTACGGCTTAGCTAACGAGGTCGTACGGCTTAGCTAACGAGGCCGTACGGCTTAGCTAACGAGGCCGTACGGCTTAGCTAACGAGGCCGTACGGCTCAGCTAACGAGGTCGTACGGCTTAGCTAACGAGGCCGTACGGCTTAGCTAACGAGGCCAGACGGCTTAGCTAACGAGGCCGTACGGCTTAGCTAACGAGGTCGTACGGCTTAGCTAACGAGGCCGTACGGCTTAGCTAACGAGGCAGTACGGCTTAGCTAACGAGGTCGTACGGCTTAGCTAACGAGGCCGTACGGCTTAGCTAACGAGGCCGTACGGCTCAGCTAACGAGGCCGTACGGCTTAGCTAACGAGGTCGTACGGCTTAGCTAACGAGGCCGTACGGCTTAGCTAACGAGGCCGTACGGCTCAGCTAACGAGGCCGTACGGCTTAGCTAACGAGGTCGTACGGCTTAGCTAACGAGGCCGTACGGCTTAGCTAACGAGGCCGTACGGCTTAGCTAACGAGGCCGTACGGCTTAGCTAACGAGGCCGTACGGCTTAGCTAACGAGGCCGTACGGCTCAGCTAACGAGGCCGTACGGCTTAGCTAACGAGGTCGTACGGCTTAGCTAACGAGGCCGTACGGCTTAGCTAACGAGGTCGTACGGCTTAGCTAACGAGGCCGTACGGCTTAGCTAACGAGGCCGTACGGCTTAGCTAACGAGGTCGTACGGCTTAGCTAACGAGGCCGTACGGCTTAGCTAACGAGGCCGTACGGCTTAGCTAACGAGGTCGTATGGCTTGGCTTAGCTAACGAGGCCGTACGGCTTAGCTAACGAGGCCGTACGGCTTAGCTAACGAGGCCGTACGGCTCAGCTAACGAGGCCGTACGGCTCAGCTAACGAGGCCGTACGGCTTAGCTAACGAGGTCGTACGGCTTAGCTAACGGTCGTACGGCTTAGCTAACGAAGCCGTACGGCTTAGCTAACGAGGTCGTACGGCTTAGCTAACGAGGTCGTACGGCTTAGCTAACGAGGCCGTACGGCTTAGCTAACGAGGCCGTACGGCTTAGCTAACGAGGCCGTACGGCTCAGCTAACGAGGTCGTACGGCTTAGCTAACGAGGCCGTACGGCTTAGCTAACGAGGCCGTACGGCTTAGCTAACGAGGCCGTACGGCTTAGCTAACGAGGTCGTACGGCTTAGCTAACGAGGCCGTACGGCTTAGCTAACGAGGCCGTACGGCTTAGCTAACGAGGCCGTACGGCTTAGCTAACGAGGTCGTACGGCTTAGCTAACGAGGCCGTACGGCTTAGCTAACGAGGCCGTACGGCTTAGCTAACGAGGCCGTACGGCTCAGCTAACGAGGCCGTACGGCTTAGCTAACGAGGTCGTACGGCTTAGCTAAAGGTCGTACGGCTTAGCTAACGAGGCCGTACGGCTTAGCTAACGAGGTCGTACGGCTTAGCTAACGAGGTCGTACGGCTTAGCTAACGAGGCCGTACGGCTTAGCTAACGAGGCCGTACGGCTCAGCTAACGAGGTCGTACGGCTTAGCTAACGAGGCCGTACGGCTTAGCTAACGAGGCCGTACGGCTTAGCTAACGAGGCCGTACGGCTCAGCTAACGAGGCCGTACGGCTTAGCTAACGAGGTCGTACGGCTTAGCTAACGAGGCCGTACGGCTTAGCTAACGAGGTCGTACGGCTTAGCTAACGAGGTCGTACGGCTTAGCTAACGAGGTCGTACGGCTTAGCTAACGAGGCCGTACGGCTTAGCTAACGAGGCCGTGCGGCTTAGCTAACGATGCCGTACGGCAAAGCCAACGAGGCCGTACGGCTAAGCCAACGAGGCCGTACGGCTAAGCCAACGAGGCCGTACGGCTAAGCCAACGAAGCCGTACGGCTAAGCCAACGAGGCCGTACGGCTAAGCCAACGAGGCCGTACGGCTAAGCCAACGAGGCCGTGTTTTAAGAAACGCAACGCGACCGCGTTGCGTGAGAAGTGAGAAAATGGGGAACATGGGAACGGGGTAGCACTTTGTTAAAGGCCGCTTAAGCTTACCATTTTGATCTTCACGGGAGAAAAAGAGAATTCCATGCTTGCCGTTTTTGTTGATTACTTTACAAAACAAAAAATTTATGATCAAGTTGTCTTTGGTTACATTGGACTCCTAAATTTTTACTCATAAGTGAATAGTCCAATGAAAAACTCAACTGAAAAAAATGTGGATTTTTAGAAGGTATTCTTTGATTAAAATTCGTAAAATATTCAGACATCTTCCAAAGCCTACATTTTACCTTCAACCCTCATGACTTCTTGTGCTTACCTTCTCAGACGTTCGTGACTTTTTTGAACCGGATATATGATTTCATTTACCATAAAACTTGAGCAGTTCTGAAATATATATGAAAGAAGTGAAACTCGACTTGTAGGCCGAACTTTATCTAAGATGTTTCACTTTTAGTTTGGGAATTCATTTCAATTTCAAAGCCTAATGGCTTCATCAATACACAGTGACTCGATACTTGCGACGGTTGTGATATATAATATACATATAATATATAAATAGGTTCGTTAGTAAGGCTTTACGAGGCGGAACCCCGGGATGGTTTAAGCGATACGGCTTCTAAGTTTGCAAAAAAAAGTTTAGAGAGTGGCTTCTAACCAGAGAAAGGGGTTTTACATAACCGTCGAGTTACGTGAATAAATAAATAAGCCTTTCAATACATACTTTGTTAGATGTGTTCCCTGACTGCACTGTAGACAGCTTTCGAATGCATTTGATACCTTTGATTTATCAATGCCATGCTTTTTTTGAATAGCACTATCATCTGGACTAGCGATTTTTCATATAAGGGTAATTCGCTAGATCCAGGTAAGGAAGAAACTGCTGGGTTTAATTCCGCTTATTAGACAAACCTTTTTTTGCGATAATTTGATCAGATTTATCAAAAAAAAATTCTCAGTTGCAGTTGCTTCTGGCTATTAAATCTCTGAAGATGAACACTCTGCATTGAAAATCGATTTTTGACCCAATTTCTGTCTAATAAGGATTGTTGTCAATGGAACATTTATATGCAAGCTTTCGTATAGCCTTTAACAAAGTTATACAATAAAATTGTTCAGTTTTTTTCTCGCTAACAATTCTTTCATAGAGACAAGAAAATCTTTTTTTTGCCAAGAAGGAGAGTGGTTGCACTTTTAGATCATGTGTGTTTAAAAAGATGAAAAACATGAACAAAAGGTATTTGTTTCTTCAAGTTTTCAACGGCTATACTCGAAATTCGAAAACTTTCATTTCGATTTCGATGAAATAAAGCACCTAATAAAACATCTCTAGTGTTATGCTGGAATGGAAGAATCCGAAAAGTTTAAAACTTCACGGCTAAATTCAGTACGCCGTGTTTAAAATTGCCAATCAGGATATTGGCTCTCAATGGATCGCTTAGCGTTTTTTTTCTGAGCAGGTTAATAACCCCAGTGTTCTCGAATTATTTTAAAGACCTGGGGCCATATTCAGAGACAAAATATGTTCTGAAATTTATGGTAAACTTTATACTAAGTTGTAGTTTTGCCAAAATGGAATTCAGAGAGTAGACTTTACGGTAAACTCTATACTAAAGTTTAGTAGGAAAGCTGAAATGCTCTCACCCGTCTTCTCTGAACATAGGGGCCGTATTCAGAGATCTAAGATGAACTCAGGGGTAAATTTTACCCTTGTATATTGTAGACCTAAGTTCAACTCAGTTCTGTATTCAGAGACAAGACGGGTGAGAGCGTCTTAGCTTTCCTACTAAACTTTAGTAGTATAAAGTTTACCCTAAAGTCTACTATTTGAATTCCATTTTGGCGAAACTGAAACTTAGTATAAAGTTTACCATAAACTTTAGTGAAAAAAATATTGTCTCTGAATACGACCCCAGAACTGTGGCCGTATTCAGAGCCAAAAATTTATGGTAAACTTTATACTAAGTTGTAGTTTCACCAAAATGGAATTTAGAGTAGACTTTAAGGTAAACTTTATACTAAAGTTTAGTAGGAAAGCTGAGACGCTCTCACCCGTCTTGTCTCTGAATACAGAACTGAGTTGAACTTAGGTCTACAATAAACTAGGGTAAAATTTACCCCTGAGTTCATCTTAGATCTCTGAATACGGCCCCGGAGTTGAACTTAGGTCTGCAATATACTAGGGTAAAATTTACCCCTGAGTTCATCTTAGATCTCGGAATACAGCCCCTGAGTTGGACTTATGTAGGTCTACAATATACTAGGATAAAATTTACCCCTGAGTTCATCTTAGATCTCTGAATACGGCCCCTGTGTTTAACTTAGGTTTACAATATACTAGGGTGAAATTTACCCCTGAGTTCATCTTAGATCTCTGAAAACGGCCCCTGGCTTCAGAAAAACATTGCCAAATACCTCTGTAATATTTTAATGTTCTTTGATATTTAGTCACAGTCGCCTTTGAATGCAGTAAAATCTCATCATACACAATCATAACAAAGTTTATCTTTTTATATGTTTTATTTTTGTTATTCAAAAGTGTTTTTGAATGTTAGTAAAACGGTTCAGCGTGTACAAAATAAGAGAGCTTATTCGGAAAAAAAACTTGAAGACAATAAACCTATACATGAAAACGAGACTACATTTTTTCAATTAAATTTATTGAAGAAAAAACTGTAAATTTAGTGGGACCTGTCAGAAAATACTCTCGGTAGACAAGATAAAGCAGTGAGTTGTTAATTATGGCACATGTAACGATAAAAATTAGATTAACAAGAGTGAAATTTAGAGAGAAAGAGAAAAAAAGAGATAGAAATTTGGAAGTAAAAGACTGAAAGAAGACTGTCAATGAGTTTAAAGAATCGCGGAAGGTGAAGATTTTTCATTATTAGCAACAATGGTTAATATAAGATGAAAGATTGATGGGTAATTTTTTCACTAGGGCAGTTTTTGAAAACATCGTTTGCAGAATAATCTCAACGACTAAAACATCCGATTGTCCTGAATAGACAAAAAACTGGCATAACTCAACAACTTGCCTAATTACATCATTATTAAAATAAAAAAATTCATGAGTGATAACACGAATCGTATTAATGGAAAAGGCTAAATCGCGGCTTTGTATATTCTTTCAATGTTTTGCCGAAAAACTAGGTAAAGTTAGAAATAGAATTTACAGGAACGCTAAATACTATGTGATTTATTCTCGAAGAGCACTTAGGAATGGACAATTTTAGTTTTAAAAAACTTTCTTGTAAAAAAACCAGTTATTATTTCATAATCTTCTCTATTCTTTTGAATGAATCAGTCTTTTGAATGAATCAACAATCCCTAAGAGAAGGGCCAGACCTCTCGGGAATCTTCATGAACTGTTAGAACTCAAGCGAGTTCCAGAAGCAGCTCTAAAAACTTATTTATTAATTTTTCTGAAGCCTCTATTATTGACATGAGTCTGCTCAAGTAACCGTTCCTTAATTCAAAGAATGAATTTACTGATGTTTGCCTTCTTCCCCTTTTCTGGTCACGTGTCTTTTATATAATGTGCGCGCTTCTTTTTCGCATGGTTAACCAATTGAAGAAGTGAACAGGGATCCTTGTCAGCTTTACGCGTGATCTCGGAACTGCTTGTAGAACTGCTGCACGTATGTGAAGACGCACTTCCAGTCTGGACGGTCTCCCATGTCCAACATGTCCTCCACTTCCAGAAGGGCGTAGATTCCATTGTCCCTGCAAATGGAACTTTATTGAGATGATTGAGCAACCAAATATCGAATGATTCAATTTTAGCGAGTCGGTCTGTGAGATTTACAGTACTTTCGAGCACTTTAAATGGAATTATTTGAAAGAATTCGGCGATACTACATAGATCTCTCGATATGAGTTCCGAACCGACTCGAAATTCCAATGAGTTGAGATAAGTATTATTCGTATAAAGCGGTGCTGCCATATTATTATAACGCTGACAAATAATGTGTTTATGCCTCATATTAAACTTATTAATGTGATCAATCTCCGCATATAACCCATTTCTGAAATCTGTAAATTATTTCCATACGCCTGAATTTATCACGGTCCGAAAAGTAAACGTAGCTGGTAACAAGATAAGTTTCACTCGACTAACTCAGCTACGCGAAACGCCAACTCCAGGTTGTGTTTTCTATTTACAGGTGAAAGGACTTTGAAGTCAAAAGCTTGCGGAGCGAATCTGAAAAAAAAGTAGTTTTAGAAAGTTTGACCATAACAAAACAGTAAAACTATTTTCAGTTAGAAAGAAAAATCACATCTAAGTAACGTCAATTTATTGGTCTCTGTTTGCCAGTCATATGAGTGACTACCCAAAAGAAGTCATATGAGTGACTACCCAAAAGAAGTCATATGAGTGACTACCCAAAAGAAGTCATATGAGTGACTACCCAAAAGAAGTCATATGAGCGACTACCCAAAAGAAAGAATTCTATAGTGAAGAAGCATTTATCTGTTGCTCCGGATATACGTATTTCATTTTCAATGTAAAAGATAATCTGAAAATTTGAGCTTTGGAGTTCGAGAAAACTTTGAGTTTGAAAGTGAAGTTCAGTAAAAGTTAAATGAAACCTGTGAATGAGAGCACAGAAAGCCATTCCATCCGCCCAAGATGAGGAGAAATTTGTAATTTGCACCTGAATTAAACATGTATGTACATCTGATACAGTACATAAAGCACCTTTTAAATTAATTGAAGAAAAAAACGACAACAAGTGACTAATATACATATGAAAACAGCTGCACCTCTTTTCAAACAAATCGCGGGTTCTGCTCAAAACCTAGGTAAGGTGTAAAGTTTTCTTTGAAGGTCTGCTGTCCCTTCGTTAGGGTGCAAATTACAAATTTCTTCTGTCCTTCGTTATATCTTGACTTTCAATCTTCTCTGCTTTTCTGCTATCGCCTCATGCTTTTGACACTTTTTGCTAAACTCGTCGACAAAAATATTTACAAAGTTTTTATAAGTTAGTCTAACAATTAATTCACAAACTCAGGATCAAACGTCTTTCAGGTAATTTCATGTATTTTTCTGCTTAGGCGAAGGTTGCGCTAGCGTGAGCGTACGGCTTAGGAACGAGAAAGACTGTAGCAGATTTGAAGATGACATTCAAGATCACGAGTGGAAAAATGGCGATAACACCATGGAAAGTTTTCTCTCTACTCATCCATAGATATGAAACTAGATCTCATCAACACAGCCTTGTTATACCAAAAATGAAAAGTGTAGCGCATTCTAATATTCTTCCGCTTAGAATTGTTAACAAATGGAACAGTTTACCAATATCGGTAATCTTAGCAAATTCAGTGAAATCTTTTATAGTCATGATTTCAGAACTATAGCTGTTTCAGTGACTTTTTCATCTTTGAAAAATGATTTGCTCACTTTAATGGCTGAAGTATCACGCTTGTGTATCTATTCCACATACGCCTTTATGTTGATGAATTAACACAATGCGATAAACTATTATTACCATTAATATTATTAGTATTTTTTGTTGTTGTTTTTATTATTAGTAATTTTATTATTATTATTATTATTATTATTATTTAATTTTATTATAATCATTCTTATAAGGAACGAGACCGTATGATAGACGGTAATAATCTTCCTCGCGCTTGTTCCCGCCTCGCGGCTGGGTACGCGCTCCCCTGGAATGCAGGAAGGAACTATCTCCTGGTAGAACCAGTGGCTGCCTGCTGGGTTACTGCTAGAGTGTGTAGCGAGAGCACTACCAAAATTTCTTAAAACTCTTGGTTTGGGTGAATCTTTCCGGACTGGGAGTCGAACTTGGGACTCTTCGCAAAATAGTGGAACACACTACGGTAATGCCACGCGCGGTATGATAGGTGATATGTGCGTGTTTTAAGGGTTTGGCTTCTTGCCAAATGTTAGAGACGCAGATCACTCATAGGTTTCCAGCAGAGCCAAATCGCGTTATTCATACTCAAGGTCTCGCTCGACCATTCGTTTTTATGTTAAATTTGCATCAACGCGATGCCACATTGTTCAATGAATAATTCTTCTCATTAACTACCCATGAACAAGTAATTGACTGGTGAGCTAATCATACATTGGTCACTTGGTCTTTAATTTGTCATCGGCTGGTCATAGGTTTCGATGCAACTCTACGAATGATGAAATAAAAAACATTTTTAAAACTGTTCTGTACAAAATCTTCTTTGAGCACATGGGGAAAAAGCATATTTTCGATGCGGATCGATCCTTCGAACCAATTTGTCTCTTTCTCTCTTCTCGGAAACGTTCGCGTAACGATTTCTTGACATTCCTATTCCACTTTATTATAATTTTTGAAGGAGTAAAATTATTTGAAAAAAAGTTCGGCTAATTCCGTTTAAAGAAAAAACTTTTTTCTCAAAACATTTTTGGTAAGTAGATCAGCAAAAACTTGGACACCGAACCGGATAGTCCTGCACTTTGCTCTGCACCCACTTCAGGAGGGCGTCTTTGATTGAACTCGGACTTCGAGGAGATGCCATGGTGCCCATCGAGGTTCTAAACGAGTTCTTGATTACCCAAAACAAAAGGAAAGAGCTCTTTCATTAAAAAAGAACATTTTAGCTATAAAAAAAAGTAAATTGAAAAGAAAATCTCGCCAAAAAGCAAATGAAACACCACTGATGCTGAAAAAGTGATTTTGTAAAAGATTTCTTGCAGTTATGAAATCATTATGTGGTAATAAGAGTTGGTATTTTGTTTAGTTAAAAAGCAAAAAAGTCATCGGAGAAGCTTCAAACGTTTCAGATATGGTACCATATGCATAGACAAAATTATATACTAAAAGTTTTTGTTTTGTCGAAATGAAATGCATAAAAGGAAATTAAAGGGTGAGTTTTACACTGAAATTTAGTCAAAAAGCTGAGACGCTCTTACCCATCTCAGCCGAACATTTTAAATCTCTGTACTTCATTCTTGTTCGCGTGTCTTTTTCTGTCCATCACTTCAACTAAAAATATTATAACTAATACTAGCCATTAGACAGCCGAAACAATTCGCATTTCAGACGAATAGTTGTTTGCTTACAGTAGTTGCATAATAAGACAAATCGTTGCAGGTCCGCGAGTGCTGCCTTTTTGTGTAGTAAAATTTACCCTACAATGTTCTAGCTTTGCCCTTGAATATTGTAAGCCTACAACTTGTTTCTGCATACGAAACTGAGTTGAACATAGATCTACACTATACTAGGAAAAATTTTACCCCTGAGTTCAGCTTAGAATTATACAAATGACCAATGATCACAGTGCTAAGAGAAGGCTTCCTTAAGGAACTGTATGAAAAAAGTTCAAATTAAGAGAATGCGAACTTGCTCGTGGAATCCATCTGACGGGACGTGTTAACGGTGGACATTACAGGGTTTGGCTCACCTGAAAACGAATAAAAACATTATAACGTTTCTTTGAACACGCGGATATTTTGAAAGAGCTAGTTGACTCGAACAAGGCCCTGTTTCTGCAGCAATGACTCACGTTCTTCATAAAACACGCGTTTCTGCATTGAATCAAGAATCGCCTTCATAAATTCTATAAGTGTGACATTTTTTCAACCTTCTTATACTTTTATATGTACAGTAGACAACACAGTTTTGCAATTAAATTTGATCATAATTTATAAAGGAAATGTAAAACTCTGAAAAAAAAATACATTTGAACAAAAAATTTAGCAAATATGAGAAAATGAACATCGGTAATATGTATAAATTGTCGTAATATGTATACATTGTCGTAATATGTATACATTGTCGTAATATGTATACATTGTCGTAATATGTATACATTGTCGTATGTGCAACTTCAGCCTAGGTAAAAAAATTATTATTATTTCAAAAAAATGTAAGAATCCTGTTGTTTTTCCTCAATCAGTAACTTTTGTTCTGAATAGCCTTATCTGAACAGCCGCTGCACAAGCACAAGAAACACGTCATGGACTACTCAAAGAAAAAAAAAAAGAAACAGAGTTGAGCATCAACTTTTTCAAGAGGTTACTTGACTTTTTCACGGTTTGCTCATTACATCTTTCTGTTTCTGTCTCTTTTTAATTCTCTGTCTGTATCTCTTCCTTTACATAGTTTTTCTTTCACCCTAACTATCTTTCTCTATCTCTCTAAAATTCTTTACTTCTCTCAATCTCTCTCACTCGTCCAATAATTATTTTTTTTCTCACTTTCAACTCTCTATTTCGATCACAATGATTAAAAGAAACCATTTCTCTCCTTGAAGCCTTTTAAATTGATGCTTCTCTCCATTCCTGTATTCTCTCTCTATCTCCATTACTTCCTGTCTCTTTCTTTTTGACTCCTTCTGTCTTTCTCTCTTCACTGTCTCTTTCATTGTCGATCATTCTCGACACTCGACGTCATGTGGGCATCACAGTAGAATTCAGAGAGGGACCACGCAAGTATTACATCCAGCTAAAGAGGAAGCAGAGAGTTGGATATCAGGGTGATTTGGAATCTCAAACAGAGAGGCAACTAAGAAAAGAGCGTTGATTTGCAGTAGGAAGAGTTTATGAGTGCACAGCAAAGACAAAAGAAAGAGTAGTTTTGCTTTGTCTTTCAGGGCGAATTCAAGGGAGAGAGGGCAAGGGAGCAAGAAAGGGAAGTAGAGAAAAAAGAAAAACAAGAAAAAAAAGAACTAGAAAAGAGAAAAGAATTAAGAGACAATGAATATGCGAGAGAGAAAATGAAAGCATAATACTAGACAAAAGTAAGAAAGAGAGTATACTATGTACAGGTAAGGTGAGAGGCAGATACATAAATACATGTTAAAAGAATGAAAGAGTTGGAGAAAAAGAGATATAGAGATGAAAACAGTAAAAGAAAAAGACAGCGAGAGAAATAGTGAGAAGCGGAGAAAGAGAAAGATAGGAAGAGAAAGAGAGAATAAGATAGTTAATGGTAGGAATGGGTTCGAACCGAAACAGTGAAACACAAAAGATGAAAATCAGCTGTGCAGATCTAATGGATATATTCGAAGACAGGACAGAGAGAGAGAGAGAGAGAGAGAGAGAGAGAGAGAGAGAGAGTGAGTGAGAGAGTTAAAGAGTGAGAGAGAGTGAGAGAGAGAAGGAGAGAGAGAAAGTGAGAGAGAGAGAGAAGGAGAGAGAGAGAGAGAGAGAGAGAGAGTGAGAGCGAAAAGACATTGAATCAGAAAAAAACTTGCAAGTAGGTTTATTAGTTCACACAATTTCGTTATTCAATATCATAACTTTGTTATTTAAAAATATACGGGTCGGTAAAATGATCATAATTTTTCCCTATACGGAATTTGACAAATTACTTTTACTTTTCAATTTACTTATTTATAATAAGGTTTTTTCTAAAATGCTATTGGAGGCCGCTTTAATTGAGTCAAATGTCTGACGATTGTTTCACTCGGGCCTTTATAATCGAATTATGCACTACAAGAACTTTTTATTACATGCTTCTTTTCATCTCCTCATTTACAAACTTCTTTTTCATCGATATGTGAGGGATGAATCGGATCAAGTTTTTGGGGTTAAATTTTTGGGGAAAAAAGCAATTACAATGTTTTAGCGAAAAGTTTTTTAAACAAAAAAGTTTCAGAAAAGTAACTGAAATATTGAATTGAAGGCTGATATGTTTTAATGAGTAAACGAGATACAAATGGGGAGAGAACGTGGAGAGAAAACACAGCAACCGAGTTATGAAGAAGCTATAGCGAACATTTAAAAATGACTAAAGAATGATGGATTTGAGATGGATTTGAAGGAGTTAAAATATGAACCTAATATTTAACTCCCCTATTTTTTCTTGATTATGGTGTAAGTAGCTCTGAGACAAAAATTTAAAGAAATATTCAAGTCCTTACCGAAGACAAGGAAATGAGGTACGTAATGTTTTGAATGGAACACTGGGAGGTTGAGAGGAAGTTACACTAATATGCTGCTGGATGGGCAAACAAGAGAAGTGGTCGAGAAGGGTAGAAATTATCTACTGAAAGTGAGAGAGAGAGGACTCGAGAGTAGGAATCAAAACCAAGGAAGAAAGAGATAGAGAGTGAGAGGCAGGTAGAGATGAGGGAGAGAAAGTTATACTCAATAGTGATAGAAACATAGAATGAACAAAGAAAAGAGACTAAGAAAGAGACGTAGAGAGAGTGAGAAAGTGGTAGAGAGTGAGGTTGAGCAAAAAAGAAAGAGAGACAAAAAGATAAAGAGAGATACAGAGCGAGAACGAGGAATGGAGAGAGAGAAAGAAAGAGAAAGATCAAGAGGAGCGAAAAAAAGAGGGAGGGAAAGAGAGAGACAGAACAATGAACGTAAACAGTTCTCCGAAAAAGTTCAGCAAATCAGAGTAATGAGAGAAGCCGAAAATGAAGAGATTCAGACAATACATAATTCCAAATGATTCAGAATTCAAGTAATGTGTTGCGTGTCATTGAGAAGAGAAAAAAAACAAATGGCACTATCGTAAAGCTTCCGAGTCTAAACTCGGAAGCTTTACGCTAGTGCCATTTTTGTATGAAAAAGAAGCCAAAGAGAACTGATGAAATGGTTGTTCTGAGTTAAGGCTGTAGCCTTGCGCTCAACTTCACTTATGGAATGACTTCACTCGTGTTTGAGCTCAGTCTAAGCGCAAGTCCTTGGAGGTTTCAATAAAGAGTAATAATGCATTATAACAGAACTATGACACCTCAAAGTTCTTGTTTTTTACAGGCTGATTGGAACAGCCTGACTTCTAAAAAAATTCTTTATAGACTTGTCTTTAACTTGAATGGAGTCTTTTGAGCGCAGATGTAAGGGTGAAAAAGATATATAAAAAGATGAGTGATGAAAAATAGAAGAGAGCAGGTCAGAAATGATTGTAAAAAATTTTCAAACGTTTTGATGGCGAGAAAAAGAATTGATATTGTACTGAAAGTTCTGGAAGGTTTTGTAAAGGACTCTGGTATCAAACTTGCACTAGACGGTTAGCAATTGAGAGAACATTTTAAAAAAATTTTTTGGTTGTGAAAACGGATGATTGCCTTTACAGTTTTTCAAAACCTTCCCAGGTTTCTGAAAACATCAAAGCAGTAATTCAGAAAACCTGTTGCGCTCCATATGTCTAGCCAGAGAAAACAAAGGCAAAATAGGAAGAATTTCAACTGACGTTGCTTGAGAAGAGAAATGGCTCCTTGATCCCTTGATTGTAGAGACTTTTGTTGCTTTTTGTGATTTTCTATCTCCTGAAAGATTCTACTCCGTTTTTCTCCCGAATTTTGTTATTGAGCTTCTGCTGATATCATAAATGACTTCGAAGAAGTAATTCCGCTGTTGTCAACATGTTATTTAAAGCTTTTAAATCCCCTGCCATTTCTCTGTTGACATCTGCTTTTAAAATCTATGTCCGACCCATTATCGAATACGCAAGTGAGTTGTGGAATCCATCTTCCTCGGGCCTTGTTAAGTTGGTTGAGAAAGTCCAACGCTCTTTCACGAAGAGAGTACTAGGAAGAGTCCGTCACCCTAAGCTTCCGTATTCCCAGAGGCTTTCAATGCTAGGCCTTCAGAGCCTCGAGTACCGTCGCGCTATCTCTGATCTACTTTTTGTTCATAAGTGTTTGCATAACAGCTTAGACATAGGCACTGATCATTTATACGAAATCTCGGCTGTTCAGCGTTTCACTCGGCATTCGCATCCTCTAAGACTTATTCCTCCTCACCGCATCAATAAGACCTCTTTATCGACATGTGTTCCCCGTCAAATGTCTGTTTGGAACTCTCTTCCATTTGATGTTATCAACGAAGCTAGTAGCCTTAAATTTAGAAAGCAACTTCTTTCGTTGCCTGTGAATGTGATTGTGCCAGTTAGTCTTGTTTCTGATACTTAATTAAGACTTGTTATTTTTCATCATTATCACAGCCCCCCTTTTTTCCCCTTTACACACCGCCACTAAGCCTTATGTGTAATGTAGTCCATGCATACCTCTGTTTATATGTAATTTGCTTTTGTCTTAAATACCTACATGCTTGGAATAAAGAATGAATGAATGAATGAATTACGAGAATTCACTGTTGTATATTTCTACTCATGCAAAAATTTTTTCGAGAAATTTTTTTTCTTTAATAGATTAAGAAGACAGTAAATTTTCTCGTTTCGTGTTGCGTAAATATAGAAACCTACATAGACATAGACACAGAAGCAAAGGAGAAACTGGAAAGTATAAAATTAAATGAAGCTCTTTCTTTCTAGAAACAACTCAATCAAATTTTTTTAAAGAAGAAAGAATGTGTGAGATTAGAAGCTAGTATGGTGAGATAGTATGGTGAGATTTCCTTAGCTAAGCAACCTTTTGCTTACACACACCGCCACTAGTTAGACAGTCCATGCATATCCGCTATTGTTATTGTTCTTTGTGAACTGAAGCTGAATATAATCCGTGCAAGGAATAAAGAATGAATGAATTTGCTACAAGAGCTGAACTTCAGAAATCATTCGAAAGTACGACGAAGGAAAGTAAAATGAAGAGCAGGAAAAAGTTTAAATTAAGAAATTACAAAAAAGAGACTTAGGGAAAAGAGTGTAAAATTAAAGTTTAAAAAAAGAGAGTGAAAAAAGAAGGGCTTTTTCGTTTTTCACTTTTCTTTGCCCGAGAAAAGAAATTAGGAGTTTAATGTTGAAGAGCGTAGGTTAACTTAAGAGTTAAAGAAAAAAAGGAATAAAATACAAAACAAACACCAAATGTCGACTTTCTTCTGTTTTAGTAGAACCACAGAAAGTGTTTACTTTTCTGAGTTCCGTCGCCTTAATTCGAACAAATCAGTAAAGAATTGAATGAGAGAAAACGAAAAGAAAGCTGGTAAAAAAGTAAGACAGAAAAATTTGCATGGAGAGTGCAAAGTAAAAAATACCTAGAAAATAGAAGAGTGAGAGATACGGAAAAAAGAAGTGAGGAAAGGAAAAGTGGAAGAAAGAGAAGTTGCAAGATACAAAGAGAAAAAGAGGAAAGTGAGATAGGAAGAGAAAGAAAGATTTGGAAGGAAAGAAGTTGAAGAACCGGAAAGATGCTAATCAGTTTGGTGGAATACTTGCATGAAGGAGAGGAGAGCAAAAAACACTATTTTATCTCACAAAATACGTCATTTAAAAAGAGAAAACCATTTTAGTTACTCGGACTATTCAAAGGAAATTCGAAGAGATATGAATTTTCCACCTCGATTCTACTGATGTAGAAGGACTTCACCGTGTTATTATGAGGATGAAAAGATAGTATCTGAACATTCATTTTTCTAACAATTTTAAATACTGCCGTTTTAACCAAATAAAGAAGAAGAAGAATGTAAAATTGAATGCAAAAATTAATTGAGAGAGAGAGAGAGAGAAAGAGAAAAAGATCTTACTGACATGAATAGCGTTGATCTCTGCAAACTTCCTCGCCAGCTCAAGCACGCTTTCCGGGCGTTTGACGCATGTCTTAAGCTCGACGCGACTGCGCAGTCCAGTATCCTGGGAGGAAGAGAGGGGATGATGAAATGAAGAGATTTAGAGAGAAAAAGTAAAAAAAAAAGAGACAAGAAGAGAGAAAAAGACAGAAAAAGAAATTAATCATGATTACAGAAAAAAATAGAAAAAAAGTTGCTTTGGCATTAGAAGAGAAACATAGGGAAACGAGAAAGAAGAAAGAAAAAGAAAAGAGAAAGAGCTATGAGATGTATTTATACCAGTGAAAAAGAAGAATAGGCAGTAATTAAAGAGTCCAAGAAGCGGAAAAGGAGTCCAAGAAGATGGCAGAAATAAGAACAACTCCGAAAATATAAAGTGGAATTAAGAGCAAAAATAAAGAAGAGATAGACGGAAATGAGAGGTAGCAAGAGAAACGCGGAAAAACCGAACACTAATAATGTTGGAAGAGGCTGAACCGGCAATCACCCAGGACTTGTATGAAAAAGCGGTTTCTAGTCTTATGAAAGCATCATCATGAATCATGAAAGGCTTTTCTCTTTTTCTCTTCACCTTTTTTCTGTCTGTCTCTCTCTCTCTCTCTCTCTCTCTTTCTCTTATTTTCTGACCTCCTTTCATTCTTTTCACTGAGTTGCTTCTTTCTTTTACTCACCTTTTTAGCTGAGAACATAGGCGAGCTCATTGTTGAAGACAACCGTTATTATATATATTTTCAGGGTTTTCCAGTTTTTCATTTAAAAAAAAACTATGTAAGAATGTTCTGTTTTTCTCCAGTTATTTGTTTACGATTCACTCCTGAAAAAAGCTTAAAAAGAACGGAAGAAGGTCACGACACGCAGAGAAGGAATACATATTATGTGCATAGTTTTGCTTACAGCTGTAGTCTTTCAATATATTATCTACATGGACGAGTAACAAAAATGAGTTGTTAAAATCACCAATTTTTAAGAATAGTGATAAACTTGATTGATTGCAAGCTATAAGGTATAAACACAATTTTAATCTAGCTCATAGCTGACCAGTTCAAGATGGGCTGCCTCAATCCTGGATAAAGTCCAGACTAGATCTTCTCATTTGCAAGTCATATTGAAGAGATACATTGAGTAACACGCTCTCCTATATTTCTTCGGCCATCATCTTATTTTTTTCTCGGGATTTTATTCAAAAGAGAGAGAGAGAGAGAGAGAGAGAGAGAGAGAGAGAGAGAGAGAGAGAGAGAGAGAGAGAGAGAGAAGTGAGAAATATTCATTCAAAAGAGTTTTTCAGCTTCCCTCAGTTTCGAATCAGATAAAAAAAACCTCAAAAAGTTTCGAATCAGCTTCACAGAAAGCGTTTTTGCGGTAGTACTGGGTAAGAAAGAGGCTAAGATTGGTATGTACTTCTAGATAGAAAGAAGAACTAGAGCTGTCGACCAGTTCCCTAGAGTCTTCTCACTCATTTTTTGTGCCCAAAGTTCCCTCTTTCTTTTTACTTTTTACTTCAAAAAATTTCTTCCTTCGATTCATTTTTACTTATACTTATACTTATACTTATATGTATGTCTGATTCTTTTTATTCTATTTCGTCTGCTTTTCTTACGAGAGTTCATATCTTTTTCACATCATTCATCATTTAAAAAATTTGTCTCTTTTTCACGCAACAAAGAATAATGTTTTTTAAAATTTATACTGGAAGTCCACCATGAGGATCAAAGGTCAATTTTTATTCTTCCGAAGGTTCTTTGTTGAAGTTGTCATACTCAAACGCCATTTTTTAAGTAGAAGTGACTTTAAAGGGACTATTTGATTAAAAAATATATATATATTAGAATCATCTTAACCAAGATTATATTTCATGAAGAATCTCCTAAAATCTAAAACTTCTTAAGAATTCTTAGGAAAAAAATCGTACTAATCACTTTTTTTGCGCAACGTGAAGTTGTGTTCACGTATGAAATCATATCATGTAGAAGCATATTTCAAGAGAAATCAAAACTATAAGAACTTTCAAAGAAAGTTTTTCAAAGCACGTTTGAGCAGTATATATTTTTATTTGTTTTTCAGGGCTTACCGATTCGGCTCGTCCCTGGTGGATTTTTCCTTATAAAATAAGGAAGAGCTTTGTTTTTTTCCTCAAAAGAAATCGCAGACAAAGCATTATGAAAATTTCAATAACAAGGAAAAAGAGTATCAACTGTAGAGGAAGAATAAGGCGGATTCTCTTAATCTCATTATCTTCAGAAACAGATATCAAAATGAACTTAATATCAAAATGAACTTAATATCAAAATGAACTTAATATCAAAATGAACTTAATATCAAAATGAACTTAATATCAAAATGAACTTAATATCAAAATGAACTTAATATCAAAATGAACTTAATATCAAAATGAACTTGACATCAAAATGAAATTAATATCAAAATGAACTTAATATCAAAATGAACTTAATATCAAAATGAACTTAATATCAAAATGAACTTAATATCAAAATGAACTTAATATCAAAATGAACTTAATATCAAAATGAACTTAATATCAAAATGAACTTAATATCAAAATGAACTCAATATCAAAATGAACTTAATATCAAAATGAACTTAATATCAAAATTAACTTAATATCAAAATGAACTTAATATCAAAATCAACTTAATATCAAAATGAACTTAATATCAAAATGAACTTAATTAAAACAAGTTTTCAGAGCCTTATTCGAAGAAGCGATGTGGTAAACCTGTACTAGAACAACAGAGACTCACTAACCACATTGGTTTCATAACGAATGTGACCATCCATCTCCAAAACGCGCATAACATCTTCTGAAAAATCAAAAATATTCGAATCTCTGAGTTTTACATAAACACGAGGTTTGCGAAAATGTAAGAACTGAAATATTATAAGAACTATCGAAAGCTATCAAACGAAAGGAAAAGTGCAGCAGGAGAAGTTATTATTCGTAGTACGATTTGCCTTCTTCGCTTTGGTCATTAAATCTCGGAGTTCGATTGCAGAAATGACACGGAAGGCATTTCAAAATTTTCATCTTAGCTCTGAGTTAATTTCCATCTCAAATGGTTAACTTTACGCAATTTTTTCAATCAATTTTAAATTTGTTCTTCAAAGAAAAGAAGAAAATGCTCAAATTGTTTTTTCTTTCAAAAATACCTTCTTTTTTTGTTTTGGAGTATCAGGAAGTTGGGGAGCGCTGTACACATAAACGGTGAACCTCTCTCAAAGACAACAAACTTCCAATACCTCGGATCAGTCATCTCTTTGGATTCAAATACCACTGCAGCAGCTCGTCAAAGAGTCAACGCGGCGTGGATGAAATTAAGAGAGGTTCTGTGTGAGAAAGAAAACACAGAAGTTCTGTGTGACAAGAAGATCACAGCTGGAATACGCGGGAAGATGTATAAGACAGCGATCCGACCCGTGCTTCTCAACTCCCCGGAGACTTTGCCTATCCCGCGCGTCATTGAAAACATTCTTCACACGAATGAGATGAACATGCTACGCTAGACTTTTGGTGTAACACGACTCGACCATGTTCGAAATCAGATAGTGAGAGGAAGACTCGGATTAGCTCCAATACAAGAGAAGCTGTGAGAAGGCCGAATCCGATGGTACGGCCATGTGCTTAGAAGAGATCCTACCGATGTAGCGAGACATGCGCTCACGATGGAAGTACCGGGCAAGCGTCCAAGAGGCAAACTCAGGACAAGGTTCCTGAATACGCTCAGACAAAACCTGATTTTCACGCGTCTGCATCCGGATGACGCTTAAGATAGAAATTTTTGGAGAGCCAGGAGTCGAATAGCGGACCCTACGTCGACTTCGGCCGGTGCGGGACAACGCTAAGAAGAAGAAGACCCTTTTTTTAACAAAAAACACCATTAGAAATAATGTATAATGATGACAAATCGGTACTATTTTTAAATAAAGGGAGAAAAATAAAGAAATTTGTCTGGATTGAGTAAATAGAAAAAGGAAAGACCTCACAATAAACAAATCAAAAAACGATCAAGGAAAGATACAGACAATCTGCCGCGCCTTTAATCTATACGAGATTAGATCATCGCAGAGATGATCTCGTTGATTTTAAAAAAAGATCACAATATCGGTATGCTCATCTGTTTGCCAATAACAGAATTTGTCTTGCACGGAAGTGCCTTTGATTCAAACCTGAAAACGCGTAAGATTTTCAGCGCGTGAATTTTTTTTTGTAGTGTACAAACACACGAGTTTGTTCATTAATTTTTTAATTACAGTTTTTTTATTACAAGTTATTTGAAATATATTATTATTGAGTGATGTTATTTTGCGCATAAACATTAGTTAAATCCAATATCCAAGCCAATCGATATCCAAGCCAATCGATATTCAAGCCAATCGATATCCCGCTGTTATGCCCACTCCAAAGCGCACAGTTAAGAAAACAGCCGGATGTTTCGACTGCCTGAAGAAAAATGAAGAAATGAGAAGTCTGGCTGAAAAGATGGAAAAACTGGAGGCCGCCGTGGAAAAATTCGAAAGGATGAGCATTCCGGTCGTCCAAGGTGAGTCTCAGCAGAAGAATGCAGATGTGACTAATTTAATGGAAAGAATGACCAAGTTGGAGGGAAGCCTCGAGAGAATTGAGAAGACTTTAGCTCAGTTAATGTCTTCCACTCAATCGATCGCAACTGCCCATCCTCATAACCGTCAATCCCTTCTTTCTCAAAATCTACCTCCCCAAATGCTAGCGTATGAAGCGGCTAGGAAAGCTCTAACAGATGACCGCGTCATACTGAAGGAAAAAGCGGAGAATTTGGTCGTCGTCGGCCTTCCAGAAGAAGAAACCGAGGCGGCCACGAATGCAGCGGACCGGCAGTTCTTGCGTTCACTCTCCCAAGAACTCGGATTTCCCGAAATCTCTACCGCTCAATTCATGCGCCTAGGGAGAATCGAGAATCGACGCCGAATCTTGAAGATTTTCCTAGGCTCAGAAGATCTTCGTTTTGAGACTCTAAAGCTCATCCGAAGACGACGTCCAAGCTGCCTTGCTTCCTTCCCTCACGCGTACATACGCGAAGATCTAACCAGAGAAGGCTTGCAGCTTGAGAAGGAGGTCAAGTTGTTGGCTCGAAATTTGAATCAAGAAGAGAGAAAATGGAGAGTTGTGGGTACCACACTTGTTCCTATCCGTCACGCCCAGCCCTTCCATGCCCAGTCCCGACAAAACGATCATACATCCGCAACGAATTCTTCGCCTTCGTCATCGAATCCTCGGAACTCCTCTCAGCCGCAAAGATTCTCAGAGGTCAGCAGCAGAAACATCACCTCAAGACGCTAGCTATATGATGGTCCACCCGTTTCTTCACCGTCACCGCTCGACATTCAGCTAAGCTTTGTATATTTTAACATGCGTTCTCTCTATAATAAATTAGTTCCATTTCGTCTTTATCTAGAAAAAGAACAACCTGATATAGTTGCTGTCACTGAGACTTGGCTGAGTTCGCGTATAGCTGATTCAGAGATAATTGGTCCTCTTCCTTACGTAATAATCCGAGCTGATCGTAATTCTCGTGGCGGAGGAGTTGCCCTTGTATTGAGAGATCACTTAACGTTCTTGAAGCCTAGCGCAGAATAATACCACTCAATAATAATATATATTTCAAATAACCTATGAAAAAATTGTAATTAAAGTTAACAAACTTGTGCGTTTGTTTGTTTAGTATATTAAATTTTCATTATTAGATTACGAAAAGGCACTAAATACGGTAGGTTCTTTCGAGCACTATTTTAATTTGGAAAGGTAGACAGGATATGAAATCCTTTCTTCTCCTACTTTTACATACTACTTCACTTTCTCTCTCCATGTCATCGCATAGTTCACGGATCAATCCATTCTGCCGCGCGAGAGGTCTGAGAGCGATAACCGCATCTCAATTTTTTCAGTTATAATAACACTGATACGATGATCCCATTCATTAAAGGATAGATGGATGTAGAAAATGGATCATGCGATCTCTCATCTCACCATTGAGTAGATTAAAGGCGCGGCTGAATTTTCAAAACCTATTCGTTTCAGTCGAAATTTTCTGTGGTTTCTTTTTTCTTCTTTTTTTACTTTGCGGCCGCTTTCAATTTTTAAATGCAGAGATCAAAGTAAATAATTTATTTTTATAAAAGCTCGTAATCGTCGCTTTTCTCCATTCTAAATTTTCAGCAACAAGCTGCCGCACGTTCAATCGTTGTTTTAACTGGGTGACCGGTCGTCGAACGATCACCTAGCTTGTCTGCGACATAAACTTTTGTTTTTCTCAGTGTAATAAACACTCAAGAAAATAAAAGGTCATACAAGAGAGCGTGAGCTGATTGTTTCGTTTACGAACTCACTCTAAAACTACGACGTAAACAACGAACAGTGCGAAAGAACGAAAAATAGCTCATAAAGTCGGAGAAGTAGAGATTTCATATGCCAGCCTATTTTCATTACGAACAGTTCGCAAGATGTTAACAGGCTGTAATGAGTAGCGGTTCGTACAATAAAAAAAACAACAACATTGCGTCCGAACACAGCAAATGCGCCCGCTCACAGCAAATGCGCTTAAACAATGTGAAAACGTACGCTTCACTGTCAATCGAGCTTGATTATTCATTATAAAAACATGCGATTAATTTCTAAGGCAGCGAATTAGAACAAAAAAGTTTTTAAAAGGTTCTTCTAAAAGTTAGGTTTGTTTTTAAACTGTTTTCTTCTGTATTCGATTTAGAGATTGCTGAGAAGTGCCTTATAAGTCTCTAACACATCGCTGTCTCCAAGTTCAAGAATTAAAGATTTTTTAATGTCCCATGATCTAAGACTCATGCCTAATCATGATTCAACTTGGGAAACTCAAGAAAATAATTTTGAAATTTTTATCAATTGCATTATTTTTCCTAATATTTTATAACATTTTCTCTCATGTTTCTCAATTTTTTTGTCTTTTTCTAGCAATTATATTTGTTTTCAATCGTTTTCCTCGGCTGTTCTTTTCTGAAACAAAATTTTCTTTGCATCAGTTTTAAAGAGAAAAAATATTATTTGGGTCGCTTTCGAGTAAATTTTTCCTTTAAAAAATTTCATCAACATTTAGACAAAATTCACTATTCAAAGCTGGACAAATGTAGTTCAAACTACAGAAATTCCAATTCAGGAGCGAGAAAACGGAATCAAAACCCAATGAAAGTGCTCTAATAATTAGGGCACTTTCATTAATAAAAAAATTTTAATAAAAATAAAATAAAATAAAAAATAATTAGTGCCTAATTGAACACTATTAAACGTAATTCAAATTACAAATTTGAAAATTCTGTTCAGGACTTCATGGTCGATGATTTTGAATTGAATTAATGATCTTTTTCTCGAGGTGACATTTGAGGTCACTATAGATAGATTAAACGTGCGGCTGATAAATAGTGATGCATTTTGCTTCGCCTTCCCCTTTTATTTTTTCGAGTTTTTAATGAATAAAACTCGCTCAAAACCTCTTATTCAATTTGTAAATGTGTCTTGACTTTCTTACTTACATTTTGTACTTACAGTTTTCAATGTACCATGCTTTTACAAATTAATCTAATTGTCTTGAAAAATGTAAAATTTGAGTAGGATCTTGTAGCCTGAAAAAAAACTAAACAGTGCTAACCCGGAAAAGCATTTCGTAGAGAGGCGGGGACGCTTCTCTGACGAATTGAGTCTTTTCTCTCTTCCTGAATGCTTGATATAATGCAAATCGAAAAAATTGTCCTCTCACTCAGAAAAATTCTAATTCTACTCAAATGTTTCAACTTTAAACACTTTGACCAGAAAACACTTTAAACCACACATCACTACTTCCATCGCCTTCTTTCTTCTGATTTATCGTTCTTCTCCACTCCACGCTAAGTTGTCATGAGGTCGCTTCGGCTCCCAAACACCCCATCAGATGAACTCCAGCTCGTCAGAAAAAAACCTTCCTCCTGTATTTGGTACTTTTAAACTCGCATTAGCGAGATTCCTCCTTTGTAAATATTCAATATGTATTTGATTTTATTTATAAATTCATAAAATGTCACAGAGATGTTTCCTTTTTAGGGAAGACATTCGGAAAACTTTTACTCGAGAGTGGAAGCATTTGTACCTTTTTTCAAAGAAATTATATCTCACTTCTATTTATTTTTTGAAGAAATAGAATTTTGGAACGTCATGAAATTTCTTTGAAAAAATTTTTTTTCAAAAGTTTATCAAATATGATTTAGAGAGGCTCAGAAGTTTCGTAAAAACACCAATTGGTTACACCCCCTTTCTTAACAAAATGGTATTTAAGTCTCTCTTTTAAACTGCAGCCTTCAAGTGCTACCGTTTCTCTCCAAAATTTATTGAACTTGGAGGATGTAAATGAGCCTGACGATCTCAATTGAAAAAAAATTGGAGAATTTTCTCGCATTCTTCGGATTTAATAGAATGAATGCACGTGATCCATTCTGCTTTTTAGCTCTTCGGTTAATGTTCAGCTCTATCATTGACCAGAACTGTTTTGACTATTCCCGTGTGATGATTTAAAATTACAGTATCTTCAAAGTGATGATTTAAAATTACAGTATCTTCAAAACTTTCTTAGGTAAAATTTGAAGAACTGACATCGTATTTGAAGTCATCCTTCTTAGTTGTTGATCGACGTGGTCTTGAATTTTGAAAAAGCGAGGAGTAAAGAAAAGATGAATGCACGAAAGGAATAAGCTTCTCATCCCCGCAGCTGATTCCGGATAAACTGCTTCAAAAGTAAAACTTGTTGGCTTCCAATAGTCAAAATTACCAAAAATTCCAACCATTGTATTGACGAATCAAGTCTTAATTGACGAAAAATCAAGTCTTAATTGACGTCAAAACACACGTCAAAACACGCAAGAAAAATGTCTCGGTTTAAAAAAATTCAATTTTTCCGGAATATTTCTGACTTTCTCGTTTTTTTTCTTACTCATCTCATCGTATTAGCTTTTCGAATGGCTGAATGGTGCGAGTTCGACAAACTAATACTACAGGCTTCTCTTCTCTTCTGCTTAAAGCTGGACGAGAGCGCTGCCGCAGCCCATCGAAAATTATGTCAGGCATGCGGGCAAGGATGCCTCAGTGAACGTCAGTGCCAGGCTTGGTTCAGTGGATTCAAGCATGGCGACCACACGCTGGAAGACAGGGACCGTCCAGGACGGCCTCGCCAGCTCGATTTTGAGGATCTCTGATCCTTTGTCGAAGCCGACCAGTACCGCCCAAAATGTTATCATATATTGATTTTTTGAACATAACTTTTTTCAAAAAAAAAAACTAATGGAGCTCAAATTTTCAGATATTTTTTCACAAGCCAAATTCATATGTTTCGAGTGATAGAACAACTTTGGAAAATGCTTTATTAGGTTTATTCGTAAAAAAATGGAAATAGTAAAAAGTGCTTATAGAGATGTTCAATTTTTTCGAAGTTTTAAAACAAATATTCTAGTATTTGGTGGCATATCCTTTGAAGTCAATGACTGCCTGACATCTACGAGGCATAGAATCAATCAAAGAGTCAATGGTTGCCTGCGAAATCGCCTTCCATTCCTCCTCTAGCTGCTTAAACTTTTCATCAGCATTTCTGCATGTTTTTCCCGTCAATTTTCGTTGCAAATGTTCCCATAAATTTTCGATGATGTTCAAATCGGGAGACTGGCTCGGCCAGTCCAAAACATCCACATGCCGACGGCGAAACCAGTTCTGAACGTGCTGAGATCGATGTTTCGAGTCGTTATCTTGTTAAAAGGTGAACCCACGACCGAATTTGGAGAGGGCCCAAGGGCGCATAGTGCTTTCCATTATGTTCTCATAGCCGTAACGATCGAGATTTCCGACAATACGTCTCAGTGGACCCATGCCGCTGGCATAAAAACAGCACCAGACCATCACAGAACCACCGCCATGTTTGACTGTGAGCGACTGGTATTGCGGCAGGAAACGCTTGCCCGCTGGACGTCTTACCCACCTCAGACCGTCACTGCAGAACATAATAAACTTGGATTCATCGCTCCAAACAATCTGAGACCACTCACGGCGTGTCCAACTGAGGTGATCCTTAGCCCACTGAACTCGAACTTTACGATTTTTTTCGCTGATGAAAGGCTTCTTTGCAGGCCACCTTCCATTCAGTCCAGCGGCTTGCAAACGGCGTTTGATGGTAGTTATTGAAGGATGAGGAGTCGCGGGCGTTGATATGACAGCTTGAATGTCTGTAGCAGTGCGTTTCGGGTCTTCGCGAGATGCGCGCAGGATGCTTCGGTCCATGTACCTCGAAGTTACGCGGGGTCTCCCCGAACTTGTCTTCACGATGACTCGTCCCTGCAATTTTTTTGTGTTCCAAAGTTATTCAGTTGTAGAAAATTCGTTTACCTGGGTTCGAAAACGCCGGAGGATACGGGAGATAGCGCTCTGAGTTACCCCGAACTGCTGAGCGAGCTCGCTCTGTGACCGGCCCTGTTTCGCCCCAGCAACAACAGCTTCTTGCATTCTTTTACTTGTATTTCGATGTCCAACAGTTCGAATCATGACTTGAAACAAAATTTTTATGAATGAATTTCGAAAAACAAAAAAAATCAACAAAAAAAATCATGGAGAAAAAACTGAAAAATAAAAGATATACCAATTTTGGTGTATTTCTTGGAGATAATTAATAAATCACTCTAAATGATGTCCGGTACGGTACAGACACCCCAAAAAACTTCTGTGAAAATTTGAGCTTTGAATTTTATCTTTGAAAAAAGTTATTTTCAATAACCCTATATATGATAACATTTTGGGCGGTACTGTACATGACAACGCGCGACCACTCATTGTGAAAAAAACGAATCAGAAGCTGTTGGAGCGGGAGATGGGAGTTTATGCCTCACCCACCGTACTCTCTGATTACCACTTATTCCGGTCCATACAGAACCACCCCAAGGTAAAATCATGGTTGCAAAACTTCTTTGACTCGTGATTTAATTATCGCACAGAAAAAAAGCTAGTCCACCGGGCGGGATCGAACCCAGACCATCTCGACTCAAACCGGGAGCGCGTGTTACCATTACACCACGGGGAAACATTGCTATTCCGTGCGATAGCGTTATATGAAAGGCTCAAATGCCTTGTTCTCTTAGTCACGCATGCTTATCAAGCGATTGCGTCATGAATGGAGCGTAACTCCAGAGTTCACGATTAAGACAGAAGAGAGATGGAAGATGGATGATAAATCTTCAAATTCTAAGTTACACAGTTTAAAGGCAGTGACGCCTGGTTAAGATGACAAATGATTGAATTATCACACAGAAAAAAAGCTAGTCCACCGGGCGGGATCGAACCCAGACCATCTCGACTCAAACCGGGAGCGCGTGTTACCATTACACCACGGGGAAACATTGCTATTCCGTGCGATAGCGTTATATGAAAGGCTCAAATGCCTTGTTCTCTTAGTCACGCATGCTTATCAAGCGATTGCGTCATGAATGGAGCGTAACTCCAGAGTTCACGATTAAGACAGAAGAGAGATGGAAGATGGATGATAAATCTTCAAATTCTAAGTTACACAGTTTAAAGGCAGTGACGCCTGGTTAAGATGACAAATGATTGACTTATCGCACAGAAAAAAAGCTAGTCCACCGGGCGGGATCGAACCCAGACCATCTCGACTCAAACCGGGAGCGCGTGTTACCATTACACCACGGGGAAACATTGCTATTCCGTGCGATAGCGTTATATGAAAGGCTCAAATGCCTTGTTCTCTTAGTCACGCATGCTTATCAAGCGATTGCGTCATGAATGGAGCGTAACTCCAGAGTTCACGATTAAGACAGAAGAGAGATGGAAGATGGATGATAAATCTTCAAATTCTAAGTTACACAGTTTAAAGGCAGTGACGCCTGGTTAAGATGACAAATGATTGAATTATCGCACAGAAAAAAAGCTAGTCCACCGGGCGGGATCGAACCCAGACCATCTCGACTCAAACCGGGAGCGCGTGTTACCATTACACCACGGGGGAAACATTGCTATTCCGTGCGATAGCGTTATATGAAAGGCTCAAATGCCTTGTTCTCTTAGTCACGCATGCTTATCAAGCGATTGCGTCATGAATGGAGCGTAACTCCAGAGTTCACGATTAAGACAGAAGAGAGATGGAAGATGGATGATAAATCTTCAAATTCTAAGTTACACAG
>OZ057403.1:5920751-6036534 GCA_964056735.1 Allodiplogaster pararmata
CTTCTGTCTTAATCGTGAACTCTGGAGTTACGCTCTATTCATGACGCAATCGCTTGATAAGCATGCGTGACTAAGAGAACAAGGCATTTGAGCCTTTCATATAACGCTATCGCACGGAATAGCAATGTTTCCCCGTGGTGTAATGGTAACACGCGCTCCCGGTTTGAGTCGAGATGGTCTGGGTTCGATCCCGCCCGGTGGACTAGCTTTTTTTTCTGTGCGATAATTCAATCATTTGTCATCTTAACCAGGCGTCACTGCCTTTAAACTGTGTAACTTAGAATTTGAAGATTTATCATCCATCTTCCATCTCTCTTCTGTCTTAATCGTGAACTCTGGAGTTACGCTCCATTCATGACGCAATCGCTTGATAAGCATGCGTGACTAAGAGAACAAGGCATTTGAGCCTTTCATATAACGCTATCGCACGGAATAGCAATGTTTCCCCGTGGTGTAATGGTAACACGCGCTCCCGGTTTGAGTCGAGATGGTCTGGGTTCGATCCCGCCCGGTGGACTAGCTTTTTTTCTGTGCGATAATTCAATCATTTGTCATCTTAACCAGGCGTCACTGCCTTTAAACTGTGTAACTTAGAATTTGAAGATTTATCATCCATCTTCCATCTCTCTTCTGTCTTAATCGTGAACTCTGGAGTTACGCTCCATTCATGACGCAATCGCTTGATAAGCATGCGTGACTAAGAGAACAAGGCATTTGAGCCTTTCATATAACGCTATCGCACGGAATAGCAATGTTTCCCCGTGGTGTAATGGTAACACGCGCTCCCGTTTTGAGTCGAGATGGTCTGGGTTCGATCCCGCCCGGTGGACTAGCTTTTTTTCTGTGCGATAATTCAATCATTTGTCATCTTAACCAGGCGTCACTGCCTTTAAACTGTGTAACTTAGAATTTGAAGATTTATCATCCATCTTCCATCTCTCTTCTGTCTTAATCGTGAACTCTGGAGTTACGCTCCATTCATGACGCAATCGCTTGATAAGCATGCGTGACTAAGAGAACAAGACATTTGAGCCTTTCATATAACGCTATCGCACGGAATAGCAATGTTTCCCCGTGGTGTAATGGTAACACGCGCTCCCGGTTTGAGTCGAGATGGTCTGGGTTCGATCCCGCCCGGTGGACTAGCTTTTTTTCTGTGCGATAATTCAATCATTTGTCATCTTAACCAGGCGTCACTGCCTTTAAACTGTGTAACTTAGAATTTGAAGATTTATCATCCATCTTCCATCTCTCTTCTGTCTTAATCGTGAACTCTGGAGTTACGCTCCATTCATGACGCAATCGCTTGATAAGCATGCGTGACTAAGAGAACAAGGCATTTGAGCCTTTCATATAACGCTATCGCACGGAATAGCAATGTTTCCCCGTGGTGTAATGGTAACACGCGCTCCCGGTTTGAGTCGAGATGGTCTGGGTTCGATCCCGCCCGGTGGACTAGCTTTTTTTCTGTGCGATAATTCAATCATTTGTCATCTTAACCAGGCGTCACTGCCTTTAAACTGTGTAACTTAGAATTTGAAGATTTATCATCCATCTTCCATCTCTCTTCTGTCTTAATCGTGAACTCTGGAGTTACGCTCCATTCATGACGCAATCGCTTGATAAGCATGCGTGACTAAGAGAACAAGGCATTTGAGCCTTTCATATAACGCTATCGCACGGAATAGCAATGTTTCCCCGTGGTGTAATGGTAACACGCGCTCCCGGTTTGAGTCGAGATGGTCTGGGTTCGATCCCGCCCGGTGGACTAGCTTTTTTTCTGTGCGATAATTCAATCATTTGTCATCTTAACCAGGCGTCACTGCCTTTAAACTGTGTAACTTAGAAGTTGAAGATTTATCATCCATCTTCCATCTCTCTTCTGTCTTAATCGTGAACTCTGGAGTTACGCTCCATTCATGACGCAATCGCTTGATAAGCATGCGTGACTAAGAGAACAAGGCATTTGAGCCTTTCATATAACGCTATCGCACGGAATAGCAATGTTTCCCCGTGGTGTAATGGTAACACGCGCTCCCGGTTTGAGTCGAGATGGTCTGGGTTCGATCCCGCCCGGTGGACTAGCTTTTTTTCTGTGCGATAATTCAATCATTTGTCATCTTAACCAGGCGTCACTGCCTTTAAACTGTGTAACTTAGAATTTGAAGATTTATCATCCATCTTCCATCTCTCTTCTGTCTTAATCGTGAACTCTGGAGTTACGCTCCATTCATGACGCAATCGCTTGATAAGCATGCGTGACTAAGAGAACAAGGCATTTGAGCCTTTCATATAACGCTATCGCACGGAATAGGAATGTTTCCCCGTGGTGTAATGGTAACACGCGCTCCCGGTTTGAGTCGAGATGGTCTGGGTTCGATCCCGCCCGGTGGACTAGCTTTTTTTCTGTGCGATAATTCAATCATTTGTCATCTTAACCAGGCGTCACTGCCTTTAAACTGTGTAACTTAGAATTTGAAGATTCTTTGACTCGCTCTCTCCGTCGTTCTACCACAAGGGCATCCAAGATCTGCCCACGAGATGGCAACCACACTCAACCATGATGGATTGACTTAATAAATAGTTGATAAAAAAGATTAAAAACCGAGGCTATTTTCTTGCGCACCCATAAATTTCGTGTGTAATGCGCCGTTTTTGACCCTAAATCAGTGGCCGTATCCACCAACAGCTTTTCCGTGAATGAATGAAGTAGAATGCGTCTCCATCTTTTTTGGGCAATTAACAAAGTAAGGCATGCATGAGGCCGTTTTGAGTGAGGCCGTTTTTTGTTTGTACCAACAAGCAACACACTCATAACACACTTTTACTTTTGTTGTTTGCGTCGCGGTCGCGTCGCGGCCGTCGGACTCGTTAGCTAAGCCGTTCGGCCTCGTTAGCTAAGCCGTTTGGCCTCGTTAGCTAAGCCGTTCGGCCTCGTTAGCTAAGCCGTTCGGCCTCGTTAGCGTACACTTTTCCTAAGCCTAAGCGTTTTTTCATGTAAAAATATATGTCATTTATACTGAAAGTGTAGTCCGTAGTGTTAAAAAGTAAAAGTGTGTTATGAGTGTGTTGCTTGTTGGTAAAAACAAAAAAACGGCCTCACTCAAAACGGCCTCATGCATGCCTTACTTTGTTAATTGCCTCTTTTTTGCCTTGTTTTTGTCTGTTCAATTGTCATCATATAATAACATTTACAACAATTAAATCAACTAAACATCTTGATTTCATCTTTGATTTAATTACTTCGATTTGAAGTCGCATCTGTTGCCGGTTTCTTCGGAGTACAGCGTGAAAAAATGTTTATAATAGGAGTTTCACCCTTTGTCTTTGATAAATAAAAAAAGCTGCAGAGTTTGAATAAAAATGCTTTGTTGAAAATTGGACCATTCCAAGTAAGTAATCAGAATGGTAGTTTTTACCCCTTATTCAATTCGACTCGGTATTAGATTCGATCGCTCATTGTTTACATTATTAAGCATTACTCGCTATGTTCCATCACTCATGAAAAATTTACAATTGTAAAAAATTAAATTTTTTCAATTTTTGTATGAAAAAAATTACAGATATGTTGTTATTCTAGCTCTACCTAGCTCTAACCTAGTTTTTTTATTAACTTGCAACTCTCTTCCCCCTTTTTCTTTTCTTCTGTTTTTCCGCTTCTTCTTCTTGTTTATATTACCCAATCCTCCCTCTATGTCCCGGTATCCCTTTTTTAGTTCTTGTCATTCTTTTACTCTACAGAACTTCCAGTCAAGCAGCAAAAATAGGCCGAACGGAATCTATTAACTAGTTTCGGAATCCTCTCCAGTTAATCTATGCTTAGGACCACTGAATTCTCATATGTTAAAATAATGATGATCCCAAGCTGAATTGATGATTGTCATCGAGGTTACAGGCGGATAGAGAGATAGTATAAGAGGTTTGAAGAGGGTGAGAGAGAGAGAAAGGTATAGAGAGATAAATCTCATTGCAGGTTTTGCTTCAAACAAAGATCCTAGCCGAGTTAGAAAGTAAAGAATCCTACAGTGAAGAATGAGGTACTCACAATTGAAAATTTATTGTCACGGCTACAGTCATTGCCCACGCTTTAGCACATGAAAGTCATCGCAATAAACTGACGAAGTCGCGATACGAGGAGAAGAAGAGTGTAGCCAGAGAAGAGAAGAATGCAGAGATGCGGAAGCCTCTTCCTCATCTGTCGATGACTCACTCGAGTACCCTGTAGTCGCAAAGCAGTCACACTTATAAAAAAGTAACTTTGTAAAAAAGCTATCAACAAAATAATCTCTTACTTTGTTATTTCTGAAATCAGACTTTAACTAAATTATCATCAAAAGTTCGTACAAAAGCTTCATCGATTATAATTTGAACTTTTTTTTATTAGTTGATCAGCGGAGAAAACTAGAACCCAAAGATTTTCGCATTTACACAATATTTCAGCTAAGTGGAAAAAAAAGTCTTGAAAAATTTCAAAGTATTGTACCGGACGAAAAGGTGGTTAATGTATGTTCTGGATAGTCCTTCGAAAGGGTGGAATAAGAGAAAATGGGAAAAGTTCGGCGGTAAGGTGGTGGAGCGAGGGGGAAAAGTAGACGACGCTTTGGCCCTCCCGGTACTCCGATGACAGAGGACGACATCTGTAACCCTTACGTTGAAAGCCACCAAATTAGGTTCAGAATACGAGAATGTATGAATGCGTCAGTAATTTTGTAGGCATCACAGGAAACTAAGAAACAAGTCTAAAACATTACCACCAACATCATTCCCTTCAAAAAGTCAGACTTCAAGAGTGTCAAAAGCACGAAAATTCGTTTTTTTTTCCCGGATACGACAAGATTCGATTTACACAGTTTTTGTTGTCGGGAACTTTAGCGAATCTCAGCATAGTAAATAGGATATTTTTTGAGAATCAAGTCTGGTGAATGCAAAGACGCCAGATCGTATGATATGTATGTACAGTACCGCCCAAAATGTTATAATATATTGAATTATTGAACATAACTTTTTTCAAAAAAAACTAATGAAGATCAAATTTTCAGATATTTTTTACAAGCCAAATTCACATGTTTCGAGTAATAGAACAAGTTTGGAAAATGCTTTATTAGGTTTATTCGTTAAAAAAAAGGAAATAGTAAAAAGTGCTTATAGAGATGTTCAGTTTTTTCGAAGTAATAAAACAAATATTCTAGTATTTGGTGGCATATCCTTTCGAGTCAATGACTGCCTGACATCTACGAGGCATAGAATCAATCAAAGAGTCAATGGTTGCCTGCGAAATCGCCTTCCATTCCTCCTCTAGCTGCTTAAACTTTTCATCAGCATTTCTGCATGTTCTTCCCGTCAATTTTCGTTGCAAATGTTCCCATAAATTTTCGATGATGTTCAAATCGGGAGACTGGCTCGGCCAGTCCAAAACATCCACATGCCGACGGCGAAACCAGTTCTGAACGTGCTGAGATCGATGTTTCGGGTCGTTATCTTGTTGAAAGGTGAACCCACGGCCGAATTTGGAGAGGGCCCAAGGGCGCATAGTGCTTTCCATTATGTTCTCATAGCCGTAACGATCGAGATTTCCGACAAATTGGACCCATGCCGCTGGCGGAAAAAACAGCCCCAGACCATCACAGAACCACCGCCATGTTTGACTGTGAGCGACTGGTATTGCGGCAGGAAACGCTTGCCCGCTGGACGTCTTACCCACCTCAGACCGTCACTGCAGAACATATTAAACTTGGATTCATCGCTCCAAACAATCTGAGACCACTCACGGCGTGTCCAACTGAGGTGATCCTTAGCCCACTGAACTCGAACTTTACGATTTTTTTCGCTGATGAAAGGCTTCTTTGCAGGCCGCCTTCCATTCAGTCCAGCGGCTTGCAAACGGCGTTTGATGGTAGTTATTGAAGGAGCAGGAGTCGCGGGCGTTGATATGATAGCTTGAATGTCTGTAGCAGTGCGTTTCGGGTCTTCGCGGGATGCGCGCAGGATGCTTCGGTCCATGTACCTCGAAGTTACGCGGGGTCTCCCCGAACTTGTCTTCACGATGACTCGTCCCTGCATTTTTTTTGTGTTACAAATTTATTCAGTTGTAGAAAATTCGTTTACCTGGGTTCGAAAACGCCGGAGGATATGGGAGATAGCGCTCTGAGATACCCCGAACTGCTGAGCGAGCTCGCTCTGTGACCGGCCCTGTTTCGCCCCAGCAACAACAGCTTCTTGCATTCTTTTACTTGTATTTCGATGTCCAACAGTTCGAACCATGACTTGAAACAAAATTTTTATGAATGAAGTTCGGTAAACAAAAAAAAATCAACTAAAAAAAATCATGGAGAAAAACTGAAAAATGGAAGATATACCAATTTCGGTGTATTTCCTGGAGACAAATAATAAATCACTCAAAACGACGTCCGGTATGGTACAGACACCCAAAAAAACTTCTGTGAAAATTTGAGCTTTGAATTTTATCTTTGAAAAAAGTTGTTTTCAATAACCCTTTATATTATAACATTTTGGGCGGTACTGTATATCTTAGCTGGAACTAATATGGAGCAGCTATAAACGGTGTACAGGGTTGTATGACGAAGGACACAGAAGAATTGAGTGAGACACAGAGAGATCACTTCATTTATCCCTCCCGCTGTATCTCTCTTGCTTCCTCTTTGTATCTCTCTATATATATATCTCTCTTTCTTCCTCTTTTCATATCTCTGTGTATCTATATCTATATCTCTATCTCTCTTTCTCTATCTCTTTCTTTTTCTCTTTTCTCTCTCTCTCTCTCTCTATCTATCTCTCTCTCTCTCTCTCTCTCTCTCTCTCTCTCTCTCTCTCTCTCTCTCTCTCTCTCTCTCTCTCTCCTGAACGTGCCTTTTCCCATGTACCTTTGATGCTTTAGAGCTTCCTTGTATGTATAGAACACAGTTGTTGAGCTTGTATGCGCATGCACGCAATTTCTCTACGACCAAGTAAAACTGGATGTCAGTATCATGTTAAACTGTCTAGTAATACTAAATATTATCAGGTGAAGATATAGCAAGGAGTGGCACGAAGAAAGAAATATCAAATAGGAACAAGGGTGAGACACAGACAGAAAAAAAGAGATAGAGAAAAAGGGAGAAAATAGATTAAGAGAACGATAGATAGATAGAAAAAGAGAGAGAGGTGATGAAAAGAAAAAAAAAGTAGTCAGCAACTGCATAAAAGGAAACAGAAATGGATCCCAATTAACACTTAACTGCAGAGGGAAAACAAACAGTCAGTGAAAAAGAGTAGAAGAGACATTTTGGAGAACACACAAATGAAAACGGGAAAAAGAGACAGAGAAAATAGGAGGAATGGAAGGCGAATAGAAATAGAAAAAAAAATAAAAGCAAAAATTAGATAAATACAAAAAAAGAGAGAAAGAGAGAGAGAGAAAGAAAGAATAAGCAAGAAAAAAACCGTTTAAAAAAGAAAGCTCTAGAACTCTAGAATGTGTTACGCTTCCAGTTATTCATTTAAACCTTTCCAAATGCCTCTTTATTGTATACAGTATTGGCCATTGATTTGTGAATTTAAATGTTTTTAGTCAGAACTTTATTTTCCATACAGCAATTTACTTTGAATTTTCGGAGCAGTAGCTCACAGTACTGCCTTCAAATTTTGAGAGTTTGTTGAAAATCGGTAATCGTAGGACTACTGGACACTATAATTTCCATTCAAAGCGGAGGACTACTCGACACTATAATTTTCGTACATTATATTACTGAATTTTCAAGTTTCCTTTTGCTGTGAATTAGATTACATTATCAGGTTTTGAGTTATTATTTTTGTGTGAAACAATGATGATATTTGCAGAAGTTATGGCCTGCTAGGCCCTGTGAACGAAATCTTACCAAAACTTAACTAGAGGCTATCTTAAATAGACGGAGGGACGGAAGGTTTCTAGCGAAACTTTCCAGTCAGTCTTGAATTGCAATTTCTATCATACCACAGCTCACGAAACGTCACCTTACTGAAGGAAGTGTTGTGGAAAAAAAACGAGGCAGAGCTCGCTGCACCACTCGAGTTTTCGACCGCAACGTTTTACGATTGTTCCAAGAGGATCCTCGACGCACTGCTACGGATATTCTTCGTCTTGTCTCGTCTCTATCGGAGCCCTCGCCATCTCTGCCGACTATCATACGTCGATTAAAGCATGTCGAACTACATCAACTACATCCATTCATCTCTGCGAGGATTATACGGGACCGAGCACATACGCACATTAGCTGGATGCCTCAGATGTGGCGCAGAGTGGTCGGATTACTGGTATTATTTTCTGTTTGGAACCGATTTTGTAAACTATGTGAGACGCTTCATCGGCACAAGATTCAATACGGAGTACCAGATTTCGAACTTGAAGCACGAGGGTGGATCTATATTTGTCTGGAAATGCTTTTGACTTCACGGCCCTGTTCCTATCATCTGCAAACAAAGTACTATGGACGCGGGAAGTATCAAGGCAATCTGTGAAACACAAAGCACCCATACCCACCCCCTTCTGTGGACCATTAATTCATTTATCAACAATACAATGACCCAAAGCATGAAATCGACTTGTCAAGGAGGTTTGATCGACGTAGGGTTGAAGTTCTGGACTGGCCCAGCCAGTCTCCTGGCCCTGTCAGCTGGCCCAGCCAGTCTCCTGGGCTCAAAGTGAGCCGAACTGCTTTGACATGAGCTGAGAAGAACTGTATACAGAAAATTAGAAGTAATCAAGCCTGCAGTTTCAACAAAAAAATTCCTCCGCTTGGAAGGCAAGAAGCGCTGATTGACAACCTCATCGAGTCAGTCCCACGATAATGTCAAGCTTTAATTGTCTCATGTGGCTTCGTCACAAAGTTCTCAATTATTATTTTTTTTGGTAAATTGTTGGCTGATTGCTACATCTTGAGCAAAGTTATATTAATCACAAGAGTTCGTGCCAGAAAGCACATCTATAAGTCTTTGGATGAAACCTTTTTTCTATATTGATTGTTCATGTATAAAATAGAATCGGTTAAGAAACTAAGTCTATTTCTTATAACAAACAACATTGAAAATTTGACTACAATCGCTCAAAGGAAGAAAAGTTATGATGAAAAACAATAAATTTCCCAAATAATTGGCCACTACTGTACGTGTATTCTTTTTCGAATTTCCCAACTTTTTTCTACCCTCAGTCCACGATTTTTTAAGGCGTAAAAGAAAGTTGATCTTACTGATTCTAATAGATTTATGTACGTGTCACTAAATCCTCTCAACCAGAAATCTTTGCATACATGGACATCTCTTGGGAGACATTATATTAAAAATGTGAGAGCTTGAAAGTAGAAATGTGTTACATATGTTCTTTCTGACTCGAGAATCTTTTGTCAAAGCAGCGGTAGTTCTATGCTCAGCCATAGTCTGTATAAACTTGCCGAACACTCTGTAGGCATGAATCAGATCATGCTGATGATTAATTCATTTGACAAGAGCAGGAAAAACAGGAAATTTATGCCAATGTTCTAGTTCAAAAATAAAAAAGGTTTTTGGATAGCTACGGAGAGAGAAATATAGAGAAAAACAGTAGAATAAAGAGAAAGAGAGACATTGAGAGATAATAGGAGGGAGACTGAGAGAGTAAGAGATCTCTCAGACATAGATGATTGGTCTCGGATGATTTTGGGAACATTATACATGTAATAGCAGAACGAGATAGAAAAAAGTAAGAGAGACTACAGAGATGAAGAGAAAGAAACAGAAATACACCAGGTGAGACTGTCAGATAGAGAGAAAGAGAAAGAGAAAGAGAAAGAGAGAGAGAGAGAGAGGCGTAGGGTGTGGAGGATGCAATAGCATTGAAGGCGTATGAACATCGAAAGCGTATGAAAATCAGCCGCGACATTAATCTATCGAAAAAAGTTGAGTGATCGACGATGTATCTGTAAAGATGACATCATTGCTCGATGAATGAGATCATCGAGTCAGTGTTAATAAAACTGAAATTTTTCACGATGAGATCATGGCTCTCGCACTTTTTAGGCAAAAAATGTTGGATCAGTGAGGTATGAGATGATCTTGCGAGAGCACGCGAAATAACATCTCAAAGTACGAGAAAATGAGATTTCACATGTCGTCTTGCTCTCCAAATGAATCTTAAAATACTAACTAATCGCAATCTAATTTGTTTCCGTACTTAAAAATCATCTCACTTTTTTTGTTGAACATTTCATTAAAATTTTTGTTTTTTGTTGTATTCTCGACACTTCGTATCGCGAAATTTCGTACCCCGAAACTTTGTACCCAACATTTTTTCTTCTTGTTACCACTTTTTTCTTCCAACATTTTTCAAAATTTTCGCCTAATTTGAATGACATGAGGTCATCGCACCGTGATCTCATCGTTCAGAGATTAATGTCGCGGCAGCTGTCTCCGTCTAGGGAAATCTCAAAACGATTACTTCATTGATAGCTCACTGATAAAAGTCAGAGACTCAGGTATTTTTGTGGACACTTAGCTCAACTTCAAGCAACACGTAGAAATCATACGTGCTAGGACTCTGTGTAGAATTTCACAAGTTTTCAAGGTGTTTAGATGTCTGGACTTGAACGGTTACAAAACCGTTTACACCACTTACATCAGACTTTACACCACTTACACCTACTTGAATATGATAAGATTATTTTCTCCCCGAAAGTCTGCACTAATAATTCGAAAAGGTTGGAATACCCTCAAAGACTTTTCACAAAAAGAGCTTATTTTTGTTGTGGAAGTATTAGGTTGAGCTACCCCCAACGTCTCGCTGAATTCAATTTAGATTCACAAATCATTCGACGAATCCGTTTTGATTTATTGGTAGTTTTTCGTCTACTTTCTGATAGAGCGGATTGTCAGACGTGCAAAAAAGAGCTGAAACCAATCTCCGCACTTCAGACCGAACCTCCAAATTAACTTAGATGAACATGAATAATCTAGGGTAATGGCAAGCTATCATATGGTAATAAAGAATTTCCATTTCAAATTTCCATGTCTATGAACAAAAACAAGCGAACAGGGTAAAATAAGGAGAATCGGAAGAGTCATAAAGAAAAAGGAAAGTGAAAATTGAGAAAGGCAGAGGTTACACGCGGAAAAACAGAGGTTACACGCGGAAAGTTCACGAGCAAAGTTGGACGCGGAAACACGTGAAATGGACTGAACTCGGAAAAAAAAGAGTATTGATAAGTTTTTGAGAAGAAGCGGTAGAAAGGTGGAAGGGATGTAATGGAATACGAAGAAAGGAAAGACAAGAAAAATACAATCGAATAAAACCAAGCGAAGCAGAAAACTTTTCACGACAAGAAACGGCCCATCGTTAAATTATAGCGTTGGCTTGCTTTCACCCCAGAAGTTCGATCCAAATCGAATTGAGTAGACATAAGACAGCGTTTTCAGCGAAAAAACCAAAACATACCTACCTTATTTACTGCATAATAAAAAAGATTAAAGAGATAATGTTAGTTTTTTATTGGTTAGTAGTGGTTAACGTAACTTCAAATTTAGTTTCAATCACTAAAAGAAACGCTAGAAGCAAGGTTTTGTATATGTATTTGTAGTAAGAGTTTAAACATGAAATTACTAGTTTTCGGTAAGCTTTTTACATAGAGCGCTTCGTTTTTTATGGTTCTAAATAGGAAAATATGGTTTTAGGTTTCAGTTTTCCAGTGATTGATTTACGTATTTTAGATGCTGCTTTCAATAATTTTCACTTTTGCTACAGATAATTGAGACGAATGGTTTCGTTTTCTATTTGGCCGTCAGAATGTATTTCTCTACTCTTTTCATGCATGACTGAAGCATTGCTCGTAGGGAGCCGTGCTGCTTTCTAGAAAGTTGCACTCAATGAAGCTCATCACTAGAAAAACTTTTTTCACGAATGTTGCCGACCAACAAAGTACTTACTGGTGAAACTTGGATACAATTTTCTACTGCAAGCTACTTGCCAAAAACTGTCATTGCAAGAAAAAAGTGTTACTCTACCAAGACCTCGAACCCAAGTTAACCTGAAAGATTGATCTTTCAAGATGAAGGCTTTTGAGAGAGAGAGAGAGAGAGAGAGAGAGAGAGAGAGAGAGAGAGAGAGAGAGAGAGAGAGAGAGAGAGAGAGAGAGAGAGAGAGAGAGCAATGTATTGTGACTAGGTAGTCGAAAGGGGCTGAAAGCTGAAGAAGTCCAGAATTTTGTGGAGTGTTGATGTGCCTTTTACACAACAAGCTCTGCATTTCAGCCGAGCGAAAACATAGAATAAACATAATGTTTGCTATATATGTATATATGAACACAAATTAAGTTAGCTTGGCACTGTAATTAGTTGAAATATAGTCCGATAACGCAAGGCAAAAGTGGAACACTCCGCTAATTTATTAATTTTAGAAAGTTTTGGAATTTTTCGAAGAACTTAGAAGCTTTGTTAAAAAATTTACTTTCTATGAATGTTCATTTAACACCAAAGTGCTCAAATATGAAAAAGGAAGAAAAACTAGCTGAGTTGAGAACTTAAACCCCCAGAACTTACCACGCGTAATAATAAAGTTCAAGTTCGAATAAAGACAGAACTCTTTCTTAGTTCAGTGAGTACTTGAGAGCTTAGCACATTCTTAAAAGAATATCACTAACGCTACTATGTATAAATAATAATTTAGGATTAAAAAAGCGCAGAAGGGTATAATCTAGAAAAATTTTAGCAGTGAGAAAATCTTGATTTGTGGTAACTGAAGTGATGCTGGGCTCTTTCATTAACCCTTTCTGCTCTTCCTCATTACATGAATTTTCCCAAGACTTCTCAAATACGAGCGCTCTTGCCGTGTACTACTATAAGGATTTCTGTCTCTTTTCGCTCACTCTATCTCTCTCACTCGCTTTCTCTCTTTTTCCTTTCCCTTTCCTTTTTTCACTTTCTCTTACTATTTTCTCTCTTTATCTTTCTATGTCTCTCTCTCTCTCTCTCTCTCTCTCACTCCCTCTATTTTTCTATTTCTTTCGCTTCACTTTCTCTTGTGGTCTCTCTTTTCCTCTTCTGCTTTATATGCCTTTATTATTAATATTTTCTGATTAGAGATGCAGCCTCTTTGATTTATTTCGCTGTTCTTATGACTTCTACCCTTTCTTATCAATTGTCTCTTTTCTTTTTATTTCAGTTCATTTTAATTTTTTTTTAAAAATTTCTTTGTATCTCTCATTTTGCTTAGTTTACTTCCTTTCTGACTTTTTTCCCCTTCTTCACTCCTTAGGCTATTTTTTCTTCTCTGCTTTCTTTTTTTAGTTTCCTCCATTCTCGCAACTTTTTTTTCTTCTCATTTCATTCTCAAGCTCCTTTTGTTGCGTAAGAACTCTTTCGTCACACTGCCATTCCTTATTTTCTTCGTTCCAACAACCAAATCTCTTCGGATTCAAAGAAAACGCATTTATCAGCTCTTCTAAAGCTTTTTTTGAGGGAAAAATAGTTCTAAGGTGGCTTACTTCTCTTTCTTCCTTTCCATGAGCCCTTCACTTTTCCATTTCTCCTTCAATGGGTCTAATCCAAAAAACTAAGCCTAAATCCAAAAATGTTCTCATAAAAAACTGATACATCCATTCAAGCAGTTTTTTTAACAACTATATATGTATGTGCTTTATACGTTATCGAAAACACAGAACAATGAAAACAGAAAAATACAGAACCATGAAAACAGAAGATCAAACACACGAGGAGAAACAATCGATTTAATTCACTCGAAGAATCCGACATTTAATACATATTCATTGTATTGGTGCGATTAGGGGTGGCGAGTCCCTTGATCTTCTCAGTATTCTTCACTCTCTCAAGGGGTGGCAAGTCCCTTCATCGATAAATCATAGTAATGAGAAGTAAAAATTATTATATGTATATTATAGAACGCCTTCTTACGTATTAAACGACAATCTTACGCTGGAGATTCGGGCTGACTCGCCTAGATTGTATTAGTTACACTATTCTAAGAGGAACTCAGCGACAGTCCTCTACTAGGCAAAATGCGAGAGTCTGAATCAGATGACATGTACAGATGCAAACAGATACGAACGACATCGAAAACACGCCGTCGCTAGGAGTTCACAAGCCAAGAAATTCAAATCGAGTGCAGTGAATGTATTGAGACCGCGTAACCTGTCTCTGGGCTGAAGCCTTGCAAGGGTTCAGCCCAGAGACAGGATTTCCTAAAGTCGAAGAAAATAAAACGCAAAAAAACTAAAGCTAAGTGACGCACTTTGTTTGGACTACGAATTTGGCTGGCACTGGACAACGCTGACCAGAAAAGCAGCCTGATTTTATTTCTTAAGCATAGCATACACTTCCTCTACATTTTTTGATCTTGACATTTTTTAAAATCAGAAACTGCTGTTTTCTCTCATTTCAAGTCACGTAAAGCCATCAAAAATTTTTTCAGGGGTTTCGGTCGGTCAAACAATGACTTCTTCCTTAGTGAAACAAAAATACTAATGAAGAAAAACTACTCTAAAAGGGGAACATTGTGTCCGCGGAATGAAAAGGAGAAAAAAAGCATTAAGAAACAGCTATCAAAAAATAATCGTTTCAAGATTTTTCAAGACGGAGACCGCTTTAATAGGCTGAATTACTTAATTTCTAGAAACAGTTCATTTGAGGATCGCATAGAAAATGTATAATCTGATTCTTCCCCATTACTCAGTGGGGTACCTCAAGGGACAGTTCTAAGGCCCCTCTTGTTCCTCTGCTTCATCAATGACATTGAGAGCTGTATTCCCTCGACTGTGAAGCTTTCCTTGTTTGCCGATGACATTAAAGTTTATAGCCAGAACTCTGATTCGCTTCAATAAAAAATAGCTGAATAAAAATATATCAGATTGGTCACATGAATTGGAACGGCAAGGCTCTCTAGAGATCTCTAGAGATATCAACCTCTCGAACTTCATAGCATACCAAACTTTCTGTTGTCAACAGAAAAGGTCAAACTCGAAGATATTCAATTAATTGTGTTTTCTTCCTGTTCCATCCAATCCAATGGAGAAGGCATTATATATATATGACGCTGCCGTTTTGATTTTTTGCCATAAATGTACTTTTCGATGATTTTTATTTGTTTTATGGCAGATTCTAGCAAAATAGCCTTATTTTATGGCGCTGCCATCAGAATAGCCTTATTTAATTGCACTGCCATCAAAAATCAATTATTTTATGGCGCTGCCATCAAAATAATTGATTTTGTGGTGAATGGCACAATTTCATTGAAAAGTTCCTTCATCAGTCCACTCCCACTACACTAAAAGATCCCACTACACTATTTCGTCTATTTCGTGGCTATTCACCAAAATTAATAACAGAATCATATATCGACAAAGCGAGCAACCAATACGGACCGAGTTTGCACGAATGCTATACTATTTCGATTCACGATAGAGAAAATAGTACAGCGTTCCTGCAAACCCGGTCCGTATTGGTTGCTCGCTTTGTGAATATATGATTCTGTTATTAAATTTGGTGAATAGCCACGAAATAGACGAAATAGTGTAGTGGGATCTTTTAGTGTAGTGGGAGTGGACTGATGAAGGAACTTTTCAATGAAATTGTGCTATTCAACATAAAATCAATTATTTTGATGGCAGCGCCATAAAATAATTGATTTTTGATGGCAGCGCAATACAATAAGGCTATTTTGATGGCAGCGCCTTAAATAAGGTTATACTTCTTCCTACAGTCATTTCATTCCTTTCGTCATGAAGTATAACTTTGATTTAAACAAAGTCTCCCATGAAAAATGCATACACATGTAGGCAATGACTGTTTATCGGGTAGCAATGACTGTTTATCGGGTTTACAACGCGGACTGGCCGCCACAACACAAAACAATTGAAATCACATGATTACAATAATAACAATAACACACTAACCCATACTTTAACTTCAAACATCACACATCATCGAAGAAAATACCAGTTCCTCCATCGATATTGAACTTAATCTGAAACGTTAGAAAATTTTTATTCTAGTGATCCTCATACTCAAATAGAAAGTCCGCCTCCTTGAGACTCCTCCGAGTCTTTTCTGTGAGGTGCCAGTTCTCCAGCTGACATCCACCTGCCTCGTTCCTGGACCTGCTCAAGTTTCATTCCTCCTTTCATTGAAGCCTTCAACTTAGAGCGAATGCGGGTTGATGGGATTGACCCCCGCTCCGAGACACGCGCGTTTTAGTTCCTTCCTCAGGGTATCCTTTGAAAACGGATGGCCTGTAGAAAAAGACGCACCGGGGTGCATCGGGTCTAACACTGACCCAACTACGGTAGAGGTTCCACACTGCCTTACCTGACGAGCTTGACGAGCCTGAAGTTAAGCAAAAAAGCCTGACGAGCCTGAACTTAGGCGAAAAAATTATCTCAATCATTGCTCCCTTGATCGTTCTTAGCTTTGTCCACCTTCGCTTTGACCACTAAGGTGCCGTCTTCCTTTTGTTTCTCAGTCACGTTTCTCCAGAAGAACGCTGCTGCTTCCGAAATGCGAAGCAGGGCCCTAATACTGCTGTCACAAAAAACCCGCTCGCGCAGCAGAGGGCTCACATCTTCCCTGGCCGCTCAACAAAAAAAATGTAGGTAGTTCAATGACGGACCTTTCGTATGCTTAACGACTCTCTCTTTCTTCACCTTACGCTTCATAGCTGTAATCAAACTTCCAAACTTCGTTTCATCCGCAGCTGTTCCTCTCGTGAACCGAAAGTCCGCTTCTGGCACCTCTAACCAGTTTATCGTAAACGTAAAGACACAATGACAATGATGCCGCTGGGTCTAGGCCTAGTTGTGCAGCGAACTCCAGCCTCGGTTCTTTTTTTGTTTTGAAGCTTTTTACGCTGAGAGTGATGAGGGGTGATGTACATCCGCTTGTAAGAGCCTCTAGTGTTGGTATAAGATCTATTCCCCTCATCTCCAGAGCCTTCTTTGACTTGTGCAGTCCGTCGAGCCTTCTCTCTGCAACACACACACACACACACACACACACACACACACACACACACACACACATCCTTCACTGGGAGGGAGGGCGGGAGCTGCTTAACTATCCCGAACAGTCTAGAATGGAATACCCTCTCTATCTCTTCTCCCAAGCGAACGCGTCAACCGCGACGCGTCCGCTCTGACGCGTCACATCCATGCAATTTCCCTATGGGACCATGTCCAAATCGAACAATTATACTTCTTCTTACAGTCATTTTATTCCTTTCGTCATGAAGTTTAACTTCGATTTAAACAAAGTCTCCCATGAGAATTGCATACACATGTAGGCAATGACTGTTTATCTGGTAGAACAGATAAAGGCGTGCTAGAAGTTACACCGAAAAAACGCGAAATCCGACGGCAATTTACTCGACCCAAACAGTCCGGTTTTTTATCAAAGAAGGCATCGAAGCTTCAGCACCCTTGCCAAGAACTATGCCATCAACCACTTGAACCCACTCTCCATTCTTTTTCAAAACGGGTAGCGCACTGTTGTCATCCCAAGTGCTCTAGCAAGCAGGGGGTGGAAGAACACACCAAGAAAGACGAGCTGATCTCCAGTTGGCTGGCTATGGTTTTTTTTCGTTTTCATACTACCCCTCTGCAGAATATGCACTGCCGACTGATTATCTATACTGACTTCTTTCAAGGACTTTCTTACACCAAAAAGAGCCCCCAGAAGCTCTCTATGTGTACTGGCGTGTGCACTCGTTCACTTCTTAGTTCTACCCTGTACTAGTCCCCAGAACACAGCTCCCACCGCTACTGATGACGCATCTGTTTCAACATTCCTGTCTTCTGAACAATACTCGACTAAAACCGATCTGGCTGGTCGCACTTGAAACTTTTTTTTAAACCAGCATTCGAAATCACTTCTCTCCTCTTCACTCAGAGTCCTTCTTTTCTCTCTCAACTCCTCCAATTGGAACACTACTGAGCTGATGTTCCTCGTGAACAGGGCAGTATCACCTCCTCCTACCACATGAATTGAAGCGATTGTGCCCGACACAACTTGTCTTTTTCTCACTAATTGAGCTGTCTTTCGCAACAGCTCGCGTGTTTTCGAAACTGCTTTCCTTGTTTTTTTTCTCGATACTTGAACTAATCCATCCTTCAAGCTAATTATGTAACCCAGCCAGCTACCAACCTGGTGCGGACCCCATCTACTCTTCTCTTGAGAAATTTAAACACCTGTCACAACAGATCCTCTCTTATTATGTTGACCGCTTCTTGAAACTGTTCTTTCGAATTAGCCAAGATTATACCGTCATCCAGGTGAAGCATACAGGAAATTCCTAGCTTCATCCACCTCCGAACTAATGTACTGAACACTTAATTGAAAATCCGAGAAGCGGGGCTCAACCCAAATGGCATGGCCTTAAATCGATATACTTTACAATCCCATAGAAAGCCAAGGAAACAAATGTCTTCTCCTTTTAAATGGAGATATGATGGTAACCCGTGGCGAAATCAAACGTTGCCATATAACCTTCGTGAGAAAGTCATCATCAACGCAAACTTGTATTTTGCTAAGAAACTTATTCAGATTCGAAAGATCATGGATCAAGCGTAAATTCTCACCTGAGCGAACCACTGAAAGTGGCGAAATTTCCACTCCTTCTCTCAGACCGTCCACTATTCCTCCACTGCGAAGCCACTTCCACACTTCAGCCACCACGAAATCGGATTCCTCTTGAGCTGACGCTCTATTTCGTGAACAAGACAGCTTGACTGTTTCAACTCCAACACCTTCCTGGAAGGGTAGCTTATAGCCATGGGCTAGCACTGACAACACGAGCTGGGATGCCCCAAACAACTCTCAAATCGCTATAGACTGCCTGACAGTTTTATACGCAACCACGGTCTGACCGGGAAAATTCAGCTTTAGACCGACTTACAGTCTCATAAGCAACCACCTTTTTGACCCGAAAACATACAAATTGGGGCCGCATGGCGACTGTCAGCAAATGAAGACATTTTAAACAACATGTGCCGTTTGCACTACATGAGCGATAACAACGTTTTGTCAGAACGGATATCATAACTGAAGAGCGCAACTGAACTGAACCGCAAGCGAAAATTGAACCAATGTCATTATTGAAGCCCGGATGACTCAAACAATATCCAACAGCTGAATAACAGTCTAAAACACTTCATACAATAAAAAAACGCCAAACTAAAGTTACTCGCAAAAACATTCAAAAAGCGCAATGTTATAGAAGCCCGCATGTATCGTATCGTAGAGAACGTAACTGCTCAACAGACGAAAAAAAAAATTTCTACAGGAATACGCAAAACTTAATTTTAAACGCTGCCTGACAGGGTTATAAATATGCATTCCATACACAAGGCAAAAGTGATACGAATCACTTAAAAACTAATGAAACAATTCAATAAATGGAGCCCATACGGCTCAAACCGTATAGAATCGCTGACTTATTCGCCTTACCTTCCTTCATTTCATGAGAACATGCGTAAATTTCATGAGAACATGTGTTAATGAACACCCGTTTTGCAACTGCGACCAGTAAAAGCCATCTGTCTCAAAAAACAATCAAACGCTGCGTAAAACACACGATCCAATACGAATTTGCTACATTCTTGCGATAGGCAGCTGCTTAACTATCCCGAACAGTCTAGAATGGAATACCCTCTCTCTCTTTTCTCCCAAGCGAACGCGTCAACCGCGGCGCGTCCGCTCTGACGCGTCACATCCATGCAATTTCCTTATGGGACCATGTCCAAATCGAACAACTATTTTGCTAGAATCTGCCATAAAACAAATAAAAATCATCGAAAAGTACATTTATGGCAAAAAATCAAAACGGCAGCGTCATATATCATTCCATGTACAGGGTGCACCAAAAGCTCACATGGAAAGTATTTTTTCGATAAAAACTCTACGGATTGAGCAAATCAAAGAAATTTTTTTAAATCAAAGTTTTTTGTTTTGGAATATAACTGCACTCTAAAATTCCGAACAGCTCTCCGTTCTCCTTGGTCCAGGCGCGAAGTCAGTTGTGGAAGGCACTCACCGTGGTGAACAGTTCCGCGACGTCAAGATCGTCCGACGCATTTTGGAGGGCGAGCTGTCCAAACTCTTGTGAGGAGAAGCGCAGGCCTTGCTCTGAAGAACCACAGAGAAGTCCAGGGGATTCAAATCAGGCGAGTACGGAGGCCATTCTTCGAAGGTTATCATCGAGGGGAAATTGGCTTTGCACCAGTCTTGCACGACTTCAGCCTTGTATGCGGGCGCAAAGTCCGGTTGAAACACCCAGTTGTGTCCCGAGAAGTGGGCCTGTTTCCAGGGAAGTAATTCCTTCACGATAATATCGTGCAGGTAGTTATGGGCATTCACTTTGACTCCCTGCTTGACGAAAACGAGTGGAGTCTTGCCGGTCGCGTCCACCCCGGCCCAAACCATGACAGAAGCGGGATGGCCCTTTCTCGAGACGTAGCGGTCACTCTTAATGGCCTCGTTGACCAGTTTGTACCAATTCCTATCGTTCTGGTGGTTGAAGGACTGCTCAATATCGAACAACTTCTCATCGGTGAAGAGAATATTCAAAGTTTCCACCGGCTCGAACCGCGTAATCAGTTCACGACATCTCTGAATACCGGTCGCCTTCATCTGGTCCGTCAATGCGTTAGTCTTTTTGCATTTTGATAGCGCGGAGTCCCATTCGCGATTTGACGATCCTCCGAACAGAACTAGCCGAGATATTCAGCTTCTTCGCGAGTTTTCTGTGACTCCGCATAGGGTTATAAAGAATCTTGTCTCGGATCCTTCTTACGTTGACGGAAGTGGTTGCGGTCGCTGGTCTGCCGCTCTTGGGACGGTCATTTGTCGTACCAGTCTCACGAAAACGACGTATGGTGTCCTCATTGGTCCTGCGGGACAATCCGGTGATTCTGGCGATGTGCTTCTAAGTGTGCTTGGACTGGCTGAAGCGCAGAATACAGCCTCGGTCATTCTGTGTTTTCTATCTTTCTGATTTTTCCAGGGTGTGTTCTTAACGTTATGACTAAGATATGTACAAACAAAAAATCACACGACCGCTAAACCAAACAAAAAATATACAAAGTGACAAAGTCATCTACGTGATCTTTCGGTGCATCCTCTAAGTGGTCGACTTGCAAGCTGTTATTAATAATAATAACCTTCCTCGCGCTTGTTCCCGCCTCGCGGCAGGGTACGCGCTCTCCTGAGATGCAGGTAAGACCTATCCTGGTAGAACCAGTGGCTGCCCACTAGATCACTGCTAGTGTGAATAGCAGCAGTGGGGAGAGTCAGATTCGTGCATGAGAAATACCAACATTTCTTAACCCTCTTGGTTTGGGTGGATCTGTCCGGGGTGGGAGTCGAACTCGGAACTCTTCGCACAATAGCCGAACACACTACCATTATGCCACGCCTTGCAAGCTATTATATCGTGATAAAGAAATTTAAATAATTTTCTAGAATTTACTAGTCTAGTACTTCGGCCTACCTAGTCTTTTTTGATTGTTTGGGTTTATGTTGTTGTTTGCCCGGAAGTGTTATCAATAGGTATAATAGTAGTTTGAATAGTACGGTGAGGATCTACTTCGTCCGGAGAAATTCCCTACATCCGCATTTCGATCGCGGTCGGCAAACCTCTTTTTGAGACCCGTTCGTTGAGCACTTCGTTATTGCAAAGAGTGGGAGAGTATTGATTGATGTTCTATCTGTTGGTATGCTCAGAATTGTCCGGTATTTCCCTGCAAGTCGAACTGTTGTACTACTCAGCTCGCTCCGCGGTGGGGGAAAATCTTGTGAATTTTTCGCTGGAATTTAGGGGAAGGTGTTACTGTAATCGCCAACTAAATACAAACTTGATTCCAGGCTAAATACTTTTGTTCAATTCGATGATATGCGCTAACTGCTTATTATGCTCATTAAGCTCTAAGAGCCGCTATAAAAACAAGAATAATTGTGTTACACAAGGAAGAGTTGAACTCATCGTATGAGGTGAACCAATCGGATGAGATGAATCCAGTGGATGAGATGAACCCATCGGATGAGGTGAACCCATCGGATGAGGTGATCTCATCGGTAATGGTGATCCCATCGGATGAGGTGATCCCATCGGATGAGGTGATCCCATCGGATGAGGTGAACCCATCGGATGCGATGAACCCATCGGATGAGGTGAACCCATCGGATGAGGTAAACCCATCGATGAGGTGAACCCATCGGATGAGGTGAACCCATCAGATGAGGTGAACCCATCGGATGAGGTGAACCCATCGGATGAGGTGAACCCATCAGATGAGGTGAACCCATCGGATGTGGTGAACCCATCGGATGAGGTGAACCCATCGGATGAGGTGAACCCATCGGATGAGGTGAACCCATCGGATGAGGTAAACCCATCGGATGTGGTGAACCCATCGGATGAGGTGAACCCATCAGATGAGGTGAACCCATCGGATGAGGTGAACCCATCGGATGAGGTGAACCCATCGATGAGGTGAACCCATCGGATGCAAAACACTGAAGTCAGAAAAATACCACGACAAAAAATGTATGCACGCTTGTAGCTCTGTAGAAAACACTCCTTGAGATTTTTAGCCAGCTGAGTCAAGTGATGCTGAATTGTAACAAAGATTTAGATACACATTGCGAGCCTATATCAACTTTGTAATAATTCTTTTTAAACCAAAAAACTAAGTGAAGTAAACACCGCGAAAAAATGCCGTGAATGAGTAGTTTTGTTGTAATTGAAAGTTTGAGCTTCTCAAACAGACAACCATAAGAAAGAAACAAAGATGAAAAAGCTTTAGAATTTGATGAAGAACGTATCTTGGAAGTTAAAGACAGTCACATTCATAAAAACTGTCGAGAAGAGCAGCAGAGTGAACTACACACTCTGAAAGCAAGGCGCGTTTTAACGGTCATAAAATAGATTAGTGTAGAACAAACTTACATTAGCGGCCGAATACAAAAAAATAACGCCATGGAGAATGCCGACCTTAAAGGGAAAGAAAATAGAGGAAAGTTCAAAGAGAAAAAAAAACTGTTGTTTGGAGATACGAAAAGGAAATGAAGGGAGGCAGTTGATTGATAGAAAGAGAGAGTGAGAGAGAGAGAGAGAGAGAGAGAGAGAGAGAGAGAGAGAGAGAGAGAGAGAGAGAGAGAGAGAGAGAGAGAGAGAGAGAGAGAGAGAAGAAAGAGAGAGAGAGAGAGAATAAGCGAGAGGGAGAGAGATAACTGTTGAGAGGAAAGTCAAGAATAGAAAGAGGTGGAGCAAAATATAGCTGCCGAGGCAGAGATAGAGATGCAGGGAATACTATTTTTCATCAAAACATTTTTGTTTGCAAATTATTTGCGAAGAAATAATAAAAAGACAATACACTATTCTATAGTAAACAGTGGGAACTACCTACACGTGCTAGCGAGGAAGGGATATTCAAAAGATGTCCGCTAGCAGACGAGGGATATTTAAAAGGTGTCCACTAGTTGACTGAAGTGATAATCGAGAGATCCTCCGTTGTAAAACATTTTGTGAAGTGCACCAAACAGTTGAGCTGGGAGGTACATTACAGAGAATTGAGAGCGCTGTTCTGGTACAATTAAATTGTACAATAGAATTCGAGAATTTTTTTGCTCCTTTTAAAATATATTTCTTCATATAAATTTTTCCTACGAACATTCTTTTCCCTAGTCAACTTCGCATTCTTACTGTTAAAAAGTTACTGTCTCTCTATTTTACCTCTGAATCTAGGTTAAGTTCCCAACCTGTTCGGTTTTTTGCCTTCACATTGAATCTGAAATACTCTTGACCCGCATAATCATCAATTCTGTTATCATATGGATATCTTTGAAGGGGTCAGGGATGAAAGGATAAACTTGAGGAGCTGTTCTGAATTTACTCTGATGATAAATAGCATTCAAAGTGAGAATCAAGAGATTTCGAGATAACTTGAGCGAAGAGAGAAGATAAAAGGCAGAGGAACAGAGTGTTTGAGCAAGTAGAACATAGAGAACAAGTAAGAAAAAGAGTTAGTAACACAAAAAGAACAAATGAGAGAGATAAGAAAAGTAAATAGGTATAGAAGTACTTGAGATCGAAAGAGGACGAGAGAGCAAGAAATAAAACAAGACAAAGTATAGAAAGGGATTAGTTTGGCCTCATATCTATATATGTATACGAGACACTGGACCTAAAACATCAGAAAGAGAGAGCAAACCCTTGATCATCAGTGTTCGAACTATGAGTACAAGGGCTCAGCTGTTCCTTCTTCCTTGGTTTTGACTTATTCTTGTTAACTCTTTCAAAAATGTTCGCTCTTCTCTCAAAAGTTCACTAAGAACCTTAAGCTCCACATTGTTCCAATAAAGCGCAATAATCAGCTCGATTCACGGATAGCTTCATATAATAAACTGTGACCTCTTGTATTGGTCAGATCACTCCGAACGCATGTACTAGATAGATGAATCTGATCATGATGGAAGACTACGACCATTGTAGATGGTAAAATACTTTGAACTCCCTTACTCCATAGATAAATAAGACTTCTCGTATATGATAGATGACTTCGGTCCTTGTACCCGATAGATGACTATAGGCCCTCCCTGTACATGATAGAAGTTTACACAACTTACTTCCTGAAAAGATTGATTAGTGGTGAGGTATATTGAGGTCAAGCCTCTTTTGGAGTAAGGTGTAATGACTCGGAATCGATTGAACGATTTATTCTTGAACAAACAAAACAAAACCGAAAAAGGACTTGAACTACAATAAAACCAACTTCAAAATTCCAACAATTTATTATTCCATAAATTACTAAATTACGAATAATTTATATCCGAGTTATATAATATCCGAGTTAACAACGACTTTGTTGTCAAGAAGAGTTCGACTGCCCGTACTTCACAGACGACTCCGATCTCCCGCAACCAATGAATGGCTTCGTCCGTCCGTAACTGATACATGGGAATTGGGTATAATCAGCAGAACTTTTAAGCGGGCACTGAATGATGAAAATCAATCTGAGTTTTAAAGGCCACTTTTCAGGAGAATATTGAACGTATTTTATTCGATAAGTTAACTTTATTAACCTTGGTGTAATTTTTTCTGAAAAATAATGAATTCAAGGCTGACACTAGTAGAGTCCTTGCAAATTTGATGTTCTGAATTACTCTACTTCGATGAATTCATTTACTCTTCTCCTCAGCACACTTTTTTTGAAACAGCACATGTAATTTATTCTCTATGAGTCACTGGAGCACAAGTGGGAACAATACTTAACTCAGAGAAAAGCGAAACAAAACAGATCCAGTAATTACAATCTACATCCGTAACTGATCAATTAAATTTTGGAAAGAATAGAAAACTTAAAAGGATGAAACCAAGTATGAAATTAATATTTATTTAAAAAATACCAATTTTAGAGCTATTCAAGTTTTAATTTTTAAAAATTAACATTCAACCATAGTATCATTACATTGGGCAGACGTTTCTACTGCTCTCTTTATTTGGAAAAAAATCAAGAAAAGAGACGGTTTCTACATAGAAGGAGCTCGACTCACACGATAATGGACCTTCTCGTCGGAGCTTCAACTCACTATGACTGTTCGTATAATTTGAAACTATGGCACTCCATGTCTTCAGACATTGACAATGAAGCATTCGAGTTGTACAAAATTTCAAATAAGAGATACGGTTCTTTATACCTCACAAATAAGTACTCTAGTTTGAATGAAAATATTTCCTAAAAGCTTCTAATTCATGAATCGAACATGAGACAAAAATTTTTTAATTGAATTTTTTTAAAATAGGATTTTTTAAAAAATTAATGGTGTAACTGCGGGAGTTTCAACTATTCCCTGAACTAAGAAAAAAAGTGAATGCATCATACATATTTTTATGATCAAAATATTATGTTAAATATGTTTGTGAAATCGTCAACAAGTTCTCTAGTCGAACTATTTGAATATTATTGAAAAACCGGGATGTTAATTTTTTATCGAACATGGAACAGAACAGCTCTATTGTGCGAAAATAAAATGCTTTTCCATTTTTAATCTATTTCGTTTCACAAGTTTTTGCTGGACTCAGAGCTCTGCTTATTATTTTTTTCTGATTCAGTTATCATCCGTTTCGGCTCGACTTTGTCTTCCGAGAGCTCATCGGCATGTCGTTTTCTTCTCTGAAAACATTTTGTTTCATACAGTTCACAGATTTTTCAGAAGGATTCAATTTTGCTTGAAACCAAGAAACTCACTTTTCTGTTTCGTAACGTTCTGTATAATCGAAAACTTCAAGATAGAATTCAAGCAGGTAAAGGTATATTTGGTGATACCCACTCAATAATATATGTAGTCTGTCTCTCCGAGTCTTTTTCAGATTCATGAAATTTTCTACAATTGTTTTAGCCTATCTGATTTTTCAATTCTTGCATACAAAAACATGAATTCGTTCTTACAATTTACCAAAGTGATTGTTTTTTTATAATGATAATTTTCTTTGCGCTCGCGGCAGGGTAAGCGCTCGCGGCAGGGTAAGCGCTTCCCTGAGGTGCGGGACAGACCTATCCTGATTGAACCAGTGGCTGCCCGCTGGATGACTGCTAGTGTGTGTAGCAGCAATGGTGAGAGCCAGAATCGTACTAAAACACTACCAACATTTCTTAAACCCTTTGGTTTGGGCGTACCTGTCCAGAGTGGGAGACGAGTTTGTGAACATTGAATAAAAGTCTCACACACTACCATTAAGCCACACCTGGACCGAATGCGTTTATTCTCTTTCACTTAAAATGCAAAAACAACCATCCTCAAAAGCAGAACATGTTTATATTATTTCAAAAGTATTAATCATGAGGAAACTACAATCTTCGGAGAGAAACCGATAGTACGCGATTAAATTTTAGAAAGCGTCTTACAAAGAATCCGTATCACTACCTGCTTTGTGCAGCACATAAATTCTTTCATCTATTTTCGTAAGGTTCATATAAAAACCAGAGTTTGTTTTTCTGATCAACAATTCAGGTTATAAACACCCTAAATTTGTTCTCGAAGTCTACGATGGAAACAGCGCTAGGAAGAAGAGTTGCATGATCGATTATAACCAACTTCGGAATGCAGACTCATGGCTATACTCCTGACCGAGTATCCCATCTCAAGCATGTTAAAGGCTGCAGATACCAGTCTAGTTGGATCGGCAGCTGGATTGGAGGATAGAAAGTTGGAAAAGGAAATTTGTATGGAAGAGAGCGGGATGCTCTGCTGGCTGGCTAGTTCGAAGAAGGAAGCAAATTCTTCGTTCATCTGAGAGAAAACATGCATTTTCAAGAGTTGAGAAATGAATACGGGCCGAATATTAATAGAATTGCTTCACAAGAGACCCACTAAGTGCTAAAAAATCTTCTTTTTTTCTAGAAAAACACTTCAAATGGTGGGAGCAGAGGAGTGACGGCAGAAAACAAAACATCCTCTCATGAAACACATCGCTGACGCATTCTTATGACGTCTATTGTACTTTAGACTCATTATAATCAGTAGGAACAATTTCTCTCCATTCCAACGCCCGTAACTTCCGTTATTTGCTCCCTATCCAGTTTTCACCATTTTGATATCTTCTCATTTCGAAGACCTGGGGCCGTATTCAGAGATATAAGATGAACTCAGGGGTAAATTTTACCATAGTATATGTATTGTAGATCTATGTTCAACTCAGTTCTGTATTCAGAGACAAGACGGGTGAGAGCGTCTCAGCTTTCCTACTGAACTTTAGTATGAAGTTTACTCTCTGAATTCCATTTTGGCGAAACTACAACTTAGTATAAAGTTCACCATAAATTTTAGTTTGAATTTTTGTCTCTGAATACGGCCCCTATTCTTATTTCCAATCTCATGCTTCCATCTGCCCTTTAGCCTCTCATTCTTCTAATCATTCTGAGGTTTTCGCGTGCATTGGCGGTCGGAATTCCAATTTTAAAAAAGTTTGACAGCCCTATTTTACTATCTTAAAATCAAACATCTTATTTATCTTACACTCAATTTAAGCCGGATACCATACTTCTTTCTGTGAATTTTTGTTCATGTGATAAAAATACTTATTTGACAAAACAAAAAAATCGCACATAGCAATATTGACCGCAAATGCAAAAACCACCTTCAAAATTCATGAAAGCATTTCTCATAAAAATCAAACGAGAGAGAATAAAGAAATTGAGAGACTGACAGAGATAAGCAAAGAAAAAGAAGAGTGAGAGTGAGAGAGAGAGATAAAAAGAGAAAATTGATTCGAAAAAAAAAGACAAGATGAAAAAGATACCTGCTTGAGTTCTTCAAAGGAGAAGCCAAGTTGAAGAAGCTGAAGCATTCTGTTAGCGGGTATCTTGGCCTTCTCTTCTTGTTGCGCGACCAAGTCGGAACATTGGGAGGGAGAAGCGGCGGAGAACATACCGGGTACAGAGGATCGGCCCGCAGCCGTACCCTGAGAGTCACATATTCATCCGTAAATATACGTTGATGATGCTACAAAAAAAAAAGATTCTCGATTAACTTGGGCACCGCTATTTACTTGGAGAAGGTCGCGTTTTACTTGAGAGGGCACCAGGGCCGGTTTTTTTCGTTTTTGTTTTTTTTTGGTTTTTTCGACAATTTTCGAAAAAAAAACTTTTTTCGAAAATTCGAAAAACAAATTAGTCGAAAAAAACATTTTTCGAAAATTCGAAAAACAATATAGTCAACAAAAAAACTTTTTTCGAAAATTCAAAAAACAAAATAGTCGAAAAAAAACTTTTTTCGAAAATTCGAAAAACCAAAATGTCGAAAAAACTTTTTTGTCGAAATTTCGAAAAAAAAGTTCCAACAAATGTTTTTTTCGAGGTGTCGAAAAATTTTTCGAGAGCAAACCAAAAAAAACGAAAAAAGGCCAAAAATAGAGTTTTTGCGGTGGTTTTTTTTTGGTTTTTTTTTTGTTGTTTTTTGGTTTTTTTTGGTTTTTTAAATTTTTTTTTGTTTTTTTAAAAATCGTTTTTTTTGTTTTTTTTTGCTTTTCAAATTCGAAAAAAAAGTCGAAAAAACTTTTTTGGTTTTCAAAATCGAAAAAAAAAGTTCGAAAAATTTTTTGGTTTTTTTTTCGCCCAGCCCTGGAGGGCACATTTTAATTGAGGGGGTTATGTACTTTTAACTGATTTTTTGTTTGCAATGCCGCACTGCTTAAGAACGAGACCATATGGTTTAGAAAAGAGACCGTACGGAACATTTTGATGTTTGAACCCATCTAGTTAAGTAGAATGTCCTTGCTTTTTTCACTGTTTCTTCCGCTTAAGATTAGTCTAAGGTTGCGCTAACGAGGCCGTACAGCTTAAAAAGGAGACAAATCCCTAACAATATATTTTTTGCCGATTCAATTGACTGAGCTTGTCTAAGAACCGAGCAAATTGTGTCTTAAATACAGTAGTACAAACACACTAAAAACAAAAGCCTGATTAAGTAAAGGGCGGCCCTAAGTAAAGAGCGGCCCTTAAGTAAAATTTTGCCAAAAAACATAATAATGATAATAATACAGCTGAAAAAAGTCTGGTGTTTACGATTCAATCATTATAAAACTAAACATTATCAACGTATTTTCAACAAAAGAAAACTCCTAAAAAATTTCACTCAGTCTCACAATCAGTTAAGAAGATGATTACTGGTACCAATTAAGTGATGAAACGGTTCAAGCTCTGATTAGTTTTCCTGGATGAGCCGCAGAGAATTTTGAATTTTTTTTCTTGGAAATTGAAATCTCCTACGGGCTTTATGGAGAAAAAATATATTTCTCTTTCAATAAACTGACCGATACGCCTGTAGATTCACTATTCATAATGTTTCCAAACAAATGAGAGGAGCTCAAGATACCGCTCTGAAGAGCGTCCAACTGGAGCTGATCGGTTAACTGAAGCTGAATTAATCTTCTTTTTTTCTCTTATTGAAAAAATTCATGACCGTTTTCGACTCTGATGGAAAACTATGTATGTGTGGTCTGCATTTCTAAGAATCGGCAACATGCCAAAAATGAAAAAACGCAATCATATGTACAATCTCTCATAAGGTCTCGTTCCTAAGCCGTACGGTATCATTCCTAAGCCTTACGGTCTCGTTTCTAACCCGAAAGGTCACCTTTTTAAGCCGTACGGTATCGTTCCTAAGCCGTACGGTCTCGTTCTTAAGCCGTACGGTCTCGTTCTTAAGCCATACGTTCTCGTTCCTAAGCCGTACGGTATCATTCCCAAACCTTACGGTCTCGTTTCTAACCCGGAAGGTCATGTTTCTAAGCCGTACGGTATCGTTCCTAAGCCGTACGGTCTCGTTCTTAAGCCGTAGGGTCTCGTTCGTAAGCCATACGTTCTCGTTCCTAAGCCGTACGGTCCCGTGCTTAAGCCACACGGCCTCGCTAGCGTTACCTATGCCGAAGCCTTAGCAGAAAAAAACCATTAAAATTACCTGAAAAAACTTATATTCCTGAGTTTTGGAATTAATGGTTAGGCTGACTTGTACAAAGCTTTGTTAATGACTGAATAAACGAAAATAGCAGACAGTGTCCAGAGAGTGTGAGGTGAGAGCAGAGAAGATAGAGAGACAATATAGCGCAGAGAGACAGCAAACGATCAGAGAAAACGAACACAGCCAAATTGTCCTTCAGTATTCGAACAGAACCATTTTCGCCCTTTTTAAAACAAGTGAGGCGCTAATGGATTGCACTGCAGGCAAACTTTAGAAAACAATATTTCCTTCAACCCTTTCCTAACCACAACGAAAGTCAATACTTTTTGCAATTTACTACCTTTCTTGGCAATTTCCAAAAGAAGGTAAGTGGACTACAGTCATTAGGGTAAAAAAGGCGCTTTTTTTTAATTTTCTGTGTATTGCGATTTACATTCCATTTTTTAAAAATTGTTCTCCGCTCTGGCATAGTCTTTTAAGTATGTTTACTGTTTTTTTCCCGCTTAGGCTACGGTAAAGGTTACGCTGACGAGGCCGTACGGCTTAGGAACAAAAAAGAAAATTCAAAAAGGCGCCTTTTTACCCTAATGACTGTAGTCCACTTACCTTATTTTGGTAATTGCCACTTTTCTTCAACCCTGGGTCAAAACCTTTTTCCCGCAACGACACCGGAGTCAATACCTTCTGCGATTTACCAAGTTTTGTCAATTTACAAATTTTTGCACCTTTTGGTGTGGTTAAGGTAGAGTGTTCGTTAAAAGTCACTGTAGGCCCGCAACATAAGTTTTAAAAAAACCTCATGTTTTAGTAGTTTGGGTGCAGTAATCGGAGTTAGAATTGCCGGATTTCTCAGCAAGCTGGCGACACTCGGAGCTACACCGACCTCGGATTTCGGCCGAAATTTCTGGGAGGTAACAAATTAGAATAAGCAAAAACATTTGTTGTTTATATTCAAGGACTCATAAAGATTCCAGAACAGCTTTTTCTAATGAACAAAAAAAAACGAAAAAAAAATTAGAAAAACTAATTCTAGCGGAATAAATATATTCCTTCGCCTATGAAAGTTCATGAAATTGAATTTCTGAAAACTGCGGCGGCTTTCTTCTTACAAAACATCCGAAAGTACAATTTTTTCAGCATTTCTTAAGTTCAATGCTAAAGTAAACGACGTGATAGTATCAGAAGAGACTAGCGTCCATACATATCTTGCACGATTTCAGATAAAAAGTTTTGATACAAATTCTTCCTCAATTTGACTTTCTACCTGCCCGTTTCAAAAACACTATTGTGATAATGTCTCATTAAATATTGTATTATACATAATCCCGTAAAATAAGCTCGATATCATGTACTAGAGAATAGTATTAATAGAGACTAAATAGCATACTAATTCTAAATAGCATGTTAGAATAACCTCTTTATTTTGCTAATTATCATTTTAGACTTACCTCTTTATTCTGCTTGAGCCTATTCTTGAGAGAAGCTCTTTGAATGTCGGCTGCTCGGCATATTCTATCATAGAAGGTGTCTTTCTTCGGCCCAAGAACTTTTCCCAATCTGGAATCCCTTGATTGTAATCAATTTTTTTTGTTGCACCAATGAGCTTCAGAAAAAAACTGCTAGTTTCCGTTCGACAGGATCTCTGAATTTTTTTAAACAGTATATTCCAAGTAACTGACTCACAAGAAAATTTTGCGGAGCTGGTCGAACGTGATTGCAGTCTTTGCGTTTACGGATGACTCTTTCTGTGCTCTTATCTGACTTTCGAGCTGAGAAATTTCTTGCTCCAGCTCTTGCTTATTGAACTCCTCTTCTTCCTCCACAAACAATGCGTGAGAGTGGACATCGAAGACACGGTTTAGAGAGCCGAATCCGTTACTCTCCGCAAACGAATCTGCTCTGAAATTGATTCAACAATTTTTGATAAGCTCAAGATATTAATATGAGTTTTAGTATTTTCAAAATTCCTATCAACAAGGCAAGTTTCATTCAGATAAAAAAAACTCAAACTAATGAGTTTTAATACAACTAGGCATAGATAAATTATTGATCTTAGTTAATCGTTTCAAGCAACGATGGGCTGAGACTATAATGCATGAAATCCATCGCACGGGCAAAAATTGGCACTCGGATGGGACCGAATCTCTACTGCCTAACCGGGGCTTGTAGAAAGAACGGTCATCGTGCCTTAGACATAGCAAGAAATCGCATGGGACAACGTGTGCTCGGTTGGTGTTTTGGTTAACGCTCTACAAGCCCCGGTTAGGCAGCGGAGGTTCGGTCCCAGCCGAGTGCCAATTTTTGCCCGTACGATGGATTTCATTCATTAACTAGGCATAGATATGAAAATTAAAATAATGAAATCGTTTCTGAACTTTTTGACATACAGTTCCGTAAAATTACTTTATTATCTGGTTTCCCCTTTAATACATTTTCTAAATTTAGACTATAGAAATAAGGGAATCGGAGCGGAGGAACAGAGCGAGAAAGAAAAATACTGGTTTTCATCAAAGCTTTTAGCCGCCATTCCCACGGCGTGATTAACCCGCGAAAGTTCTCTCGGGCGATACTGTTTAAGCTACAAGCTAATGAACTTGCCTCAAACAGGTAGGAGTACATTTGTAGGATTATCGAGATAGAACTTTCAATAACCATTAGCTTACCGATTATTACTGTTTCTTCACTTTAAAAAGGTACTGTTTGTTGTTCAAAAAATCTAACCGTACAAGGAATTCTTAAAAGTTCACTACCGAAGTAATTTAGAATGACTTCGGCAGCTTTATCTAACTTTCCTATTTGACACTCTTCTGTAGAAACACCAAAAAACCTGCTGGAAATGATAAGTTTACATCGTTTCACGTTCAAAGTGAACACGATCTTTGATCTCTCTATCATTTCTACTAAATTTTACTTGGAAAACTCGATTTTTTCGTAATATAAAAGCTCAAAACTATTTTGATACCCCATGTACCTTTCAATGATTCTTTCTATCAAATTAACTTTTGCGCAACTGTGATAACACCTGCGTTTTGAAGATTCTTGCTGACTAATCTTCTACCCATCAATAATTGAAAGTAAAATACAAAAAGAGTGAATTCATGGCTTTTTGCTACAAATTCAAACAGAACGAACCCTGCGCACTCGCCAGCTTTCGGACTCGTACTTCCCTAAAACAAGATTTCTCCTTTTACAGTTTTTTTAACAAAAAAAAGCTCATTTGTAAAATTAACGGATTCGATTGACTCCGAAACTCTACTAAGGGACTTTTTTAACATTATCACTCTCTCTCTCGAGCGTTTCATCTAAACTATCCAACATGACGATACGAAAGGATTTAAAAATGTTCATCTATCTTACATAAGACCTATCATAGAATACGCCACAATTATCTTTCCATCATCACCTTGTAGTTTTCTAGCCAGAAGATTAAAGTATCTTCAAAAAAGTATCTCAAAAAGCTCTCTGGAGATGTACTGCTACCTCGATAAGATATTCAGAAAAGCTTTGTAGTCTGATTATAAGAAGATCTAAATATGACATATTCTTTCTATTTCGTCTACTTTTCGGTTATCTACATTGCGAACTTTGCAGAAGTCAAGTTGAAATACGGAGCAAACGGGAGTCTCAGAACCTAATACAGCTCAGGCTTATGGGAGTCTCAGAACCTAATACAGCTCAGGCTTGCTCGAAGAGTCTTAAAACCTAATACAGCTCAGGCTTGCTCGAAGAGTCTCAGAACCTAATACAGCTCAGGCTTGCTCGAAGAGTCTCAGAACCCACTACAGCTCAGGCTTGCTCGAAGAGTCTCAGAACCTAATACAGCTCAGGCTTGCTCGAAGAGTCTCAGAACCTAATACAGCTCAGGCTTGCTCGAAGAGTCTCAGAACCTAATACAGCTCAGGCTTGCTCGAAGAAAGAAAAGTCGAAAGTCTCAGAACCTAATACAGCTGAGGCTTGCTCGAAGAAAGAAAAGTCGAAAAACGAAAAAAAAACGAGCGAAAAAAAGCAACAAAAAAAAAGAAGAGAAAAATTCGAAAAAAAAACAACAACAAAAAAACAAAAAAAAAGCAAAAAAAAGTCGACAAAATTCTTTTCGAATTTTTCGACTAAGTCGAAAAACTTTTTTGAAAAATGCTGAAAAATCGGAAAATCAAAAAGCGAAAAATTTGCAAACCTGCTGATACAGATCAAACCCGTTACGCCTTCTCAATAAAGAAGACTACCGGCTTCGCAAATTCTTTTTAAGCGCGCAGTGGGACTGTGAAACAAAATCGCAGAACAACATCCGAAGATTAAAGAAATCGAAATATTTGTCAAAGTAAATATCGTCGAGTCAACTTACAACCCTTCCTTTGTATTTTTCTTGACTTAAAGATCAAGTATGAATCATCCTAACTTTTTCCCTTTTTTATACCTACTTTTCATGTTAGAGACAGTGACGAAAAACTGTCCTGTGGTCAAAAAAGTGATAATAATAATATTTACTATTATTATTATTTTAATTATATAATAAAAATAGTATGTCTTAAACCTAGGCTCTTGGTTAATTTCAGACGAGAGTTGAAAATGTAATCAATCACCAAATGTCAAGTATAAAAGGCTTTGATTGGTTTTAATGACCTGGTGGACCTGATGCAAGTCCGGTTTAATCTCTGCGGGGGAAGAGGAAGACTTAACGGGATCCCTCGAAGACTCAGTCATCATGTCTTTTTTCTGGGAGAACAGTTGAAATTTTGTGATAGCACAAGAGTTTAAAAAGCGCGGGACGATGCAAAAATTGTTTCAGCCAAGCAGTTGTTGCTTGCGGCTGGAAATAAGTTAGCATTTTAGATTGACAGTATGAAAATACCAATCGTCTGACTAAACGTTTACTCTATATTTGAAGATGGTAACAAAGAAATATTAACATATGCAATTTGTTAGAAATTATATCAAAAAGAGAAAAAAAACACTCCTGGTTATTAAGGTTTTCTTCTTCAGAGATAATTTCCAGGCTTTTAAATTCAATAATAATTCTTATAAGGCGGATCGGTTTCATAAGGTAAACAACCTATTAGGATTTTTTTTCGTTCGAAAAATATGTAAGAGACTTTTAGAATAAAGATCGAAGATAAGAATATGGTATAACAACAGAGATTGATATGATCGAAAATGGAACGAATACGGGAGAGAAGAGGAATGGTGTGTAAAACAGAGAAAAAGAAAGAGAAAAAGAAAATAAGAGGAAGAGAGAAAAATAATTCATAGAGAAAAATGGTAGCTGAAAGTAAAACAGAGCTGGAAGAGAGAGAGAGAGATAGAGAAAGATCATTAGCGAAACAGAAATAAAGACAGACAGCAAAAGAAACCTACCGATAAAAGTACCATAAACGTAAGCGAAGAAAGAGTAGAAGGTATAGAAGTCATGATCTATAGATGTAAATGAAGCTTCTCGGTATTTTTGTCTGATAAGCCCCTTTGAATCGAACGATAATCATGTGCAAGAAAAAGTAATCACTAAGAAAAGTCTAGAATATTAAAATTTTCTCCCCATTTTGTTGTGAAATTTTTTTGTGAATCTTATTCACTTGAACGTGGTTTTGAAATTCATCATCAACTTTCTCGAGTACTTTCCGTTTCAACCATAATGGCGAGTAGGAGACATCATCATTAGGTACTCAGCAATTTATGACACTGCATATCTTCAGGCATATCTCCAACTTCCATGCTGAGCGGCATAAGAGCGAATGTATCTCTACATTCACTCTTCTTCATCAGCATGATTGAGCTTGGTCTCTAGCACGATCTGGACACTTTGAGACCGTATCGCACAAAACATATTCTTCATTCTTATGTCTTTACGTTCAACGTTCTCGTTCGTTATTTATCAGAAACAATAGTAGACTTGTGTTGAATTTTAAGAATTCTGGCACTTTATGTTTGTGACAATGATTATGAATTGTATACATAAATTTTTATATAAGTCGTTAATTTGACGTTATAAAGTCCTAGTAAAAGATTCCCATGGAAATCTTCCAAAAATTTAGCAGCGGAAGTAACAAACTTGAAAATAAGGAAGAGTTCATGCACAACTAAACATTGCTTAGAACATAATTTTTCCTAATCCTTTTTTATACTTTTGTTACAAATCCTCTATTTTTTGTTAAGGCCAGTATGCCTGCCACAATATTTTTATATCTCATGTCTTGATCGCATTATGTCTTGATTGACGAGATCGCGTTTTAGTTTTTTTCTGTAGAAAAAACACTCATTTTGTCTCGATCGAATCATCAAACAGACAATATTTCATCTCACTGATTACTTTATCTCATAATGGTTTTAAGAACACACACGACTTTCTTCAGAAAGATTCAACCTTGCTGTCAAAAAATCACATGTTCAAATGCTCAGATTCCTCCATTCAAGAAGTTCTCCCCTCACGACCATCGTCTGCCGACGGGATACCTAACATCCTTTTGAAAAAAATGTCGACTCGCTCTTGTGAAACCACTATGCATTTTATTCAATAACAGTCTGCTTTCTGGCTCAGTTCCTTCTATTTGGAAGCGATAAATTGTTAAACCAGTTTTTCGACCCCATCCATTTTGGGCCGTTTTACTGGGGAGTGGGGACCTCTTCTACCACGGGGGTGGGAGAAGTGAAAAGAGTGAAAAAACTACCCCTCATTTCCCCAAACTCCCCCCCCCCCTAAAGTAAAATTTTCCCATAAGTCATCCTGCTGAAGACCTGCTCCGGCATTTGAGCCATTATAGAAGCGAAGTAACCTTAAAACGAGATCCTACGAATTTTTTTCGAAACGAGGCTTGATAAGGTGGAAACGGCTGGGTTCGATCTCGCTTCTTCTCAGTAATTCCACCTCAAACCATATTTCAGTGTCGAAGCTTCAGAAGAATGATGTGCTCTAGTGCTGTTGGGGTTATTTTTTTTAAGGATATCTTTCAGTATTATTTTTTTCAAAAGTATCTGTGCTCGAAAAAGGTTTATAATAAAAACCAGAACCCATTCCTCCCACTATAAGTTGTAAAGGGCGGCTGAACACTAAAAGTATATCAAGTAAACAAGCATAGCTATATATTCAGTCAGCTTTGAGCACAGACCTTATACTCATCAATGAAAGCCGATGATGGTGAGGTTCTGATTCAAGAACAACAGCTTAGAAAAGTTGGACGGAGATGGATAATCACACAGAATCCTTTCAGCTCCGCTAAAACATCGCTCACAATCCGTAGAGCTCGCCGGAAGAACCAGTTTTTTCAGGGCCCTTGTACAGTTAAAATTCTATCCGAACCTATCATAGTAATATCTATGAATGCAGCATGGATAACTTGAATCGAAACCCGCTGACAGGAAGTTCGTAAATTTTAACAATAGCAGTCACATTGAAAAAGATAAACTCCGAGAATACCGGAATTCGGTTCGATCGGGTCAGTTAATTACTAGCACGCAAGCGCTAAAACTCTGTTTGTAAAAAGCACTGAAACATGTGCCAGGCACGCAACACCAAAACCACCGCAAAACTCTATTTTGGGCCTTTCTCTTTTTTTGGATTGCTCTCGAAAAGTTTTCGACACCTCGAAAAAAACATTTGTTGGATCTTTTTTTCGAAACTTCGAGAAAGAAAAGTTTTTTCGACATTTTGATTTTTCGAATTTTCGAAGAAGGTTTTTTCTCGACTATTTTGTTTTTCGAACGACTAATTTGTTTGTCGAATTTTCGAAAAAAAGTTTTTTTTAGACTAAATTGTTTTTCGAATTTTCGAAAAAAGTTTTTTGTTTCGGAAATTGGCGAAAAAACCGAAAAAAAACAACAAAAAAAAACGAAAAATGCTCATGAAGCAATTGCGTCTTGAAAGGAGTGTAACTTCACAATCCATGATTAAGACAGAAAGATGATAGAGAGATCAACTTTTGATCTTAGTTAATTGTTTTTAAGCAACGCAACCGATCGTTGCTATATATGAACTGAGACTAAAAGTTGATCTTCTCTCTATCATCTTTCTGTCTTTATCATGGATTGTGGAGTTACACTCCTTTTATTACGAAATTGCTTCATGAGCATGCGTGACTAGAAACGGTCATCGTGGCTTAGACACAGCATGAAATCGCATGGGACAATGTGTGCTCGGTTGGTGTATTGGTTAACGCTCTACAAGCCCCGGTTAGGCAGCGGAGGTTCGGTCCCAGCCAAGTGCCAATTTTTGCCCGTGCGATGGATCTCATTTTTTATACATATACATATACATTTAGGAAAATGCAAAAGTAAGGAGACCAACGACGTGGGGGAAGGTGAGATGGGCTCATATGTTCCTCTTCCGTCACTCTACTCTTTTTTAGTTTCGATATTAATTTAGATAATATAAAGTTTTAATGATATTGAGAGAATCGATCATCTTCATCTACTTTGTCGTCTGAACGCTCTTTTCACGGAGTCGATCTACTGGTACAACTACAATGTCATCATTGACCCTGCGTTTTCTTCCTCAATGGCAAAACATGTGGACAGCACCATCAATGATTTTCACTTTGCTCGCGTCAACGAAGATCTTTCGTCCCTTTTCTAAGTGGGGCTGATAGATCTTTAGAAATAAATATGGGCGATCACTGCATTAGGGTAATATAAATGAGAGTATCGATGGTTCCAAGCTAAAGTTTTTTCTTACGACCAGCGTGAAGAGCTTTAATCAAAAATACTGTTTGTGAGGAAATGGCAGACTTTTATGAGAAACTGAAAGCATGCAGAAAAAAAAATACGCGACCAATATTCATATCATCAATGTTTTGATCAGCGCATAGGTCCTACCCGCAGTGAGGCTTGAAGAAGCACTTTTTTGGAAGTGCACGAGGTAACTTGCGCTGATAGCTACTTTGGGATGAACTTTCACCTCGGAAGGGAAAGGTTGTGAGGGTCATTTAATCTCGGGTCGTTGACCAATGTCTTTGACAGACCGGAAATTAAACTTACTTTAAAAAAAGGTTTTTACCCCTAAAAGAAGAAAATTCAGCCAGATTTTTGTTGCCAGACATTTGAGCCTTGTTTTAGAAAACATCACCGTTGAAGAAAAACGGGCGATGAAGCCTCTGATAGACCTGGTCGACCTCGATTGTGAATGATCAAGGAAGAAGATCACTTGATAATTTCATTCGTCTTTTTCACTTCATTCATCCATCTTAATCAATTTAGTAACTCGTTTATGTATTCATTCTGCAACCAAAAGCTTATTGAGAACAGTCACCATTGCGAAGATGCGAAATATTTCTTTTAGCGGCATTGTATGTCAATAGCCAATAATGAGCATTTGTTTTTCAATACGAAACTGCGAGTATTGGGTGCGTTGAAGTTGGAGTAGCTAAATAACGGTATATCACAGAGCACAGAACCTCCAGATTTATCTTTGGTGAAGAAAGCTAGACGTTTTAGACATTTACTAGGCTTACGTTGAAGTTATTTCTCTTGAATTATATTCAAAATACATGTATAAGGAGGTCTCACGTTCTTAATTCAGCGAAATAGGTAATTTGTTTTTGTATTAGTTACTTACATAATAGTTCAAACTTTCATCACACCAATGGCTTAACCAATTTTTTCATGTTTGTGGTTCTTTAAAACAAAATATTTAACATTCAATTTGTTTGAATATGTGATATCGCAGTACCATTCATTTCTCAAAGCTCATGAATTTTCAATTTCTCTATTTTAGAAAAGTTCTCTATATTTTTTTTAAAGGATCGTAGATCAGTTCAATCTTTGAGCTCAAGCTTATCACTCGGTTTTCTTGAGATTTGTCTTATATTTGTCTAAATGTTTCAGGTATTCTATCTATATAAGACGATGCTGGGAATAATTTTCGCCAAAATGCTCAAAATGTTGTTCCTCAGCCAAAAACTTTATTTTGCCAAGATTTCGAGTATGCGAACTTGGGAGAAGGAAATTCCGATATTAGTCTTTTTTTAGCTGCCAAAATAGGGACGAAGAATCGTCCACTATTTCGCAGTGCCAAATGATGAATTACTCTGTGGCCAAGTTTTGTTCCTGCCAAATCAAGGACAATTTTGTTTTTCCTTTGTGACATGTTTTGGCACTGCCAAACTCGGCTCTTTTTTTTTGAAAACGTTTTGTCCGTTGAACACAGCTCTGCAACGACCACATATCAACCACTTCTAGCGACGTACCACAACCGAGTTTAGTAAACTCGGTTGTAAAATAAACTCGGTTTTTAAAAAAACAACCGAGTTTAGTAAAAAATCAATCTCATTCGACGCTTGTTTTTTATCGGCACTACTGCAGTTTAAGTGGCAGCGCTACTTACACTTTAAACGCTACGGTGTCGAAAAATTTCTTCATAGATGTTAATTTTGAGAATCAAGGACTCCGGTTCTTGCAACAACAAAAAATTTCCAAAAAAGTTTTGGGGCTCAACTGCAGTTTCAGTTTTTTTAAAGTTTTTTTTTTTGCTTCGTCTTTCTCAGCCTCCTATCCTGTTCTCTCTGGGGTTCCTCAAGGATCTGTCCTAGGGCCCTTATTGTTTCTACTTTATATAAATGATCTTCCTCAGTCACTTCCAGCAGGCGTTCATTGCACTCTTTATGCCGACGATGCCAAACTGTTTACTATCATTATGTTTTAACATGTTTGATTTTAGTCCTAATATTAAGGAAAAAACTCGAATAAAATATTAAGCAAAAACGTTGAAAGTTTTAAGCGGTAATTTAATCGGGAGAAACGATTGTTAACTTGACAATTTTGGCTCTCTCGTTTTTCCGAAGACAATGAAGCGTTGTGGATTTCAGAGTACTTTAGCATCAGCGTCATCAGTGCTACAACGATGTCCGCCTACTCGCGGTGCAGCACGTCAGTCTCAGGACTGCAAAGGACATCACCAATCTTCTCCGGAAGCAGACCAGCTCCGAAGACACGAAGACACGCTCCCTCCGGAGCACACAATTCTTCCGTTTTTTGCAATGTGAGGCAGACTGACCCGGCCAGTCTGTCTCAATCTCTACTTCTACAAGCCGGAGACATCGAACGCAACCCAGGACCTCTCACCACCTGGCTCTGCTCTACTTGCCGAAAGACAGCGAACACGAACTGCATCCAGTGCTCTCTCTGCTCCGAATGGACACACATCAAAGCGAAGTGCAGCGGTATTCCATCGCTCAAGGACTACGTCCCTGCAACCTACCGATGCCCTCCATGTCAGACCCGCCAAGACACACCCTCGCCATCTGCAGACGCAGCTCTCTCTCCAATCGCTCGAAACAGACGCAAAGGCAACAAGAACCTGAGACTGCTACAATACAATTGTAATGGGATAAATGGCAAGACAACAGAGATCCTCGACCTCCTAACTCGCCTGAAGATCGACATATTCCTAATACAAGAAACGAAGCTGACGGATCGCGCTAAAACTCCTTCATTCCCCGGATACTCCATTGCTAGAAAAGACCGCGGAACCGACACAGGTGGCGGCCTACTCACAGGCATCACCCATTCTTTAATCTACTCCGTCGTCCCGTCTACCACAGATCCTCACCTGGAATCACTGACTGTTCGCATCTCGGACAACAACGGCCTCTCTCTGGACATCACTAATGTCTACATTCCTCCGATGACCTCCTGCAACACAGGCTACCAACCGGATCTATCCCCCCTTCTACGCAACCGCGAGAATTCCATCATACTAGGCGACCTTAACGCCCACGACTCCAGCTGGTACTCTCACTCGACAGACAACAGAGGAAACGTCATCTCCAGTGCTATTGACGACTCGGAACACGCCACTCTCAACCGCGACATGCCCACACGAGTTCCCTCAAACGGTCGCCCTTCCTCGCCAGACATTTCCATCTGCTCTCAGGATCTCCTTCAAAAAGCGTCATGGAAAACTATCACCGAAGGCAGCTCCGATCATCTTCCGATAATCATCGAACTAGAAGGCAGCAATTTCAACCACACTCACAGAGACGCAACCTTCACAAATTACCGGAAAGCGGACTGGGAAGCGTTCCAGCAACACGTCGAAGAAAGCCTGTCCAAAAATCCTCTTCCCAACCTACCAGCCGTTCAAGCAGAACCTCTCTTCCGAAGAATACTTGTATCAGCTGCAGCAAAAACAATCCCACGCGGCCGGATCAAGAAGAGAGAAGTCGCCCTAACGACAGAGATACGAGAATGGATGCATCATCGCGACACACTCAGAGAATCGAATCCGACAAGCGACCTTTTGAACGATCTCAACACGAACATAAGGAGAGCTACCGACAAAAACAAACGGGATATCTGGCGCGCACTGATGGAGTCCTTCGATCGAAAGAAAGATGTCAACAAGCTCTGGAAGACCATCAAAATCCTCAACAACAAAGGAAGACCACCGCCGAACTGCGCCATATCCTTCAGAAATGAGACGATCACGACCGCCTCCGATATCGCGAACCGCTTCAACAAAGCCTACACTTGTCCAGTCCAGTATATAACTTCAAAGGAAAACAGGAAGACTATGAGGAAAATACACCGCCTGTCCGCAGATGACTTCGAGGACTTCACTACCCAGAGTTAAATCAGCTCGAACAACTGTCGGCCATTGCACAAGGTCACCCAGAGTTAAATCAGCTCGAACAACTGTCGGCCATACTACGTTCTCCACGCCTGGTCCGTCTTCGCCGGGAGAACACCCACTTTCGAGTGGCCAAAGACAGGCAACCATCCGAATGGAATTTCGATCAAATCACCATCGTTTTTTTGATCGTGGAGCGGCCTTCACCGGCGTCGCTGCTCCAGATTCTACTCATCATAGCCGGCGTGGAACTAAATCCTGGTCCCCCAAAGATCTGGTACTGTTCCGTGTGCACAAAAAGAATGGCGAAGTCTAAAGGCATGGTGAGATGTACCAACTGCAATGGTTGGCTTCATCTACACATGGACTGCTCAACACTGGTCAGCTTGAACGACTGGAAGTCGAACTACATTGGAAAATGCTGTGCTGTGAGTACATCAACGTTGACTACAGTGACAGCAAGTGAAACAGCAGCAGTGTCAACTAGAGCCCCCGCCGCAATAAACGATTCGACTACCTTCACTAACACCTTCAACATCTTACAATGGAATGCAAATGGACTTCGAGGAAAGATAGAAGAAGTGATCAACTACATGCAGAAACATGATGTCGCAGCTGCAGCCATACAGGAGACGAAATTTACTGATCGAACAAAACTCCCGAAGAACGACGACTTCATCGTCATCAGATCGGACAGAACACGTAACAAAGGAGGAGGTCTTGCGTTCATACTCCATAAGTCAGTGGCCTTTCGTGTCACAGATCTCTCTAACATCATAAACGACGAACACCTGGAGACGCTGGCAATCAATGTCAGAGCATCGAGCTCTGCTGAAGAGGAAGTAACACTGGTCAACGTATACCTTCCCCCCACCAGCAGCTGCCCGCCGAACCACCATCCCAACTGGGATGGACTACTTCAACTCAAAGACTGCCTGATTCTCGGCGACTTAAATGCACATTATGAAGACTGGGATGCGCTTATCGACGAAGATCAGCGTGGAGTAGAACTGGCCTCGGCAATTGACAACTCAGACCTGGTGGTGATGAATGACTTCAGTCCAACTCGCGTTACTCCAACATGCAGCAGCTCACCCGATGTTACACTCGCTTCCTCCTCTCTAGCCTGCAACATAACTTGGACGGCTTCTACAGGCTTGAACAGCGACCACCTTCCAATAGTAGTGCGACTCCAGAGACAAATCTTCCGAGAAGAGACTAAACGTAGATGCTACACGAATTTCTCGAAAGCTGACTGGAAAGGTTTCCGAGACAGATGCGAAATGGAGCTTAGAGAAAACTCCTTCTCTAATATCTTCGAAGCTGAGCGAAAATTCCGCGAAGCGATACTCTCCGCAGACCGCCGCTACGTGCCCAAAGGACGTATTCCAAACATTCGCCCCGGCTTCCCTACTGACGCCGCCTTGCTAGCAGATGAGAGAGATAGACTCCGCGAAGAAAACGCCGCTGACCCCAAAATCCAAGAACTGAACAAGATGATCCAGCAAAAAGTTGACGAATACAGAAAAAACAAATGGCAACGCTACCTTCAGACGATGAATCTACAAGAAGGAGCCAAACGACTTTGGACCACTGTCCGATCTATTGTAAATCCCACTCAAAAGGAGAACAACCGCGCTATCAATTTTTCGGGAATCCCAGTCTACAATCGAAAAGAGGCTTCCAACGCTTTCAATAAACAGTTCACCCCAGCAAGCAAAGTCCATCCAACCAAATCTGCTAGACGCGCAAGAATAGACCTACGGCGACCCAAGATGATCACTCAGCCTTTTTTTTTCAGAATCTGAAGTTTCAAAGGCAATAAAAGGAAGCAAGTCTAGTAAAGCCGCTGGCCCTGACGGAATTACTATGATTCACCTCAAACATCTTGGTCCCAATGCCCACCGTTTCCTGACATCGATATACAACAACAGCCTAAGAACCAGCCAAATCCCATCTGTTTGGAAACTGGCCAAAGTAATACCTCTTCTGAAAGCAGGGAAACCAGAAGAAATGTCGTCATCTTACCGTCCAGTCTCCCTCCTCTCACCAGTCGCAAAAGTTCTTGAACGTCTGCTTCTTCCATACATACAACAAGCGATGCCTCCAGCAAAACATCAACACGGGTTCACCAAAGATAGATCCACTACGACTGCTCTTCACACGTTCAACGACTACATTGCCAGAGGACTCAACGAGAAGAAACCGGCTAGTCGTACAGTAGCAGTTGCCTTAGACCTCAGCCGAGCTTTCGACTGCGTGGACCACAACATCTTGATCGAAGATATTGCAAATGCATCGCTACCAGACAAAATAGGAAGATGGATATGTGGCTACTTGAGAGGACGACAAACCTACGTCGAATTTCGTGGAATCCAAAGCAAGAAACGTAAACTCCGTGCTGGAGTTCCACAAGGTGGTGTACTGTCACCAACTCTCTTCAACCACTACCTGTCACATATCCCTTTACCTCCGGAACAGATCGAACTCGTCTCATATGCCGATGACTGCACTATTTTTGCCAAAGGGTCCGACATCGCTCCAATATGCAACAAAATCAACAGCTACCTCGACGAACTAGCACAGTGGTTCGACTCCAGACGACTGAAATTAGCAGCAGAAAAAAGTGCGGCAATGCTATTCACGCTGAATAGCAGGGAGGTCAATCAGCAGCTCGACATCCGTATAGACAACATCACTGTTCCAACTGTCCGCTCCATCAAAATTCTAGGCGTCACATTCGACACGATGTACACTTTCGGATCTCATGCGAAGAAAACGAGGACGACACTCCGAAACCGGAATGCAGCATTACGTGCACTTGCTGGAGCTTCCTGGGGAAAGGAAAAAGAACTCTTGCTGACTACCTACAAAGTCGTCGGCCGACCAGTTATCAACTACGCCGCGCCAATATGGTCTCCGAATCTCTCCGAAAGCCATTGGAAAGAACTTCAAGCTGCCCAAAATGTTGCTCTGAGAGCGGCAACAGGATGCGTCAAGATGACACCGATAGATCATCTCCATATTGAATCCGAAGTCCTCCCGGTGAAGCCTCACAACGACATGCTGTGTAAGCAATTCCTCCTTCGGCTACATAAACGAGACCACATTGATCACGACACAACCAAGATGCCACCTCCTCCCAGACAGTTGAAGAGGGCGAGATCCCTTTTCAGTGAACACCAAAACTGCATCACTCCATTCCTTGACGAAGATAAAGAAGTGAAGACAGAAGAAGCGTACCGTGAAGACATAAAGAAGATACACACGGATACAGTCACAGCGGTGAAAAACAAATACTCACCGCCTGTGGTACTGGGAGGATACCCACCACCGCCTATCTCCAGAGAAGAGAGAAATCTTCCGAGATCTACAAGACGAACACTCGCCCAGCTACGGTCTGGATATAGCCCATTTCTGCGAAGCTATATGTCCAGAATTGACTCCACAACCGTGGACAGATGTCCGGACTGCGACGAACCCGGACACACAACGACTCACCTTTTCTCCTGTCCAGATAGGCCGACTAGTTTGACGGCTTGGTCTCTCTGGACCGACCCAGTAGAAGCTGCAAGGTTTCTAAAACTACCGATCACCGAAGACGATGCCGAATAGAAGATCTATCGGCTACAACAACAACAACAGGACTTCACTACCACAGACGTAGCAGCCGCCATCAGATCCACGAAGAAGTCCACCGCGCTTGGTCCAGATGGCATCGCTCCTATAATTCTCCATCATTTAGGTCCGAAAGGAATCAGCGCCCTGACCTCCCTGGTCAACAGCTCCCTACGCACAGGCAGGATCCCCATGATATGGAAATCGTCGATCATACTACCCCTCCTGAAAGCAGGCAAACCAGCATCCGAAGGCTCCAGCTACCGTCCGATATCTCTACTCTCGCCCGTCGCCAAAGTGATTGAACGGCTATTACTCGGCTCCCTACAGAGGCACATTCCCCCGGCAGACCACCAACATGGCTTCACGGCAAGACGCTCTACAACCTCGGCCCTCGTAACTCTCTCGAAGAGCATCGCAGACGGCTTTAACCAGAAACGTCCCGCTAGTCGAACGGTCCTCATGGCAATTGATATGTCCAAGGCATTCGAAAGTATCGACATCGTCAAGCTCATCGACCTCATTGAGACAACAACCGCGCCGAACTACATTAAAAAATGGCTCGCCTCTTACCGTAGAGGAAGAACAGGACGCACAAGCTTCCGCGACTCGGTATCAAGTTCCAGACTCTTCAGAAACGGAGTCCCACAAGGCAGCGCCCTCTCGCCCACGCTTTTCAACCTTTACCTCCGCGATCTTCCCACAGACGATGCCCACACGAACGTCATCTCGTATGCTGATGACATCACGATCTGGGCGTCAGATCCCGACATCAACGTCGCCTCCTAAAATCTACGCAGGGCCATCACGAAAATTGAAACCTTCCTCAAAGAACGGTCACTCATCATTTCCCCGACCAAGAGCCAGCTCATGCTTTTCACCCCGTTCAGTCGTGAATTCAAGTCTACTCTGGACATATCAATCTGCGGATCACCCGTCCCCACCGTCAACCAGGCCAAGCTACTCGGCGTCACGTACGACTCGATGTTCACATTCAGCCATCATGCCAAAGACATCGCGAGACGGATGTCGCAGCGCAATAACGTACTGAAAGCCTTAGCCGGAAGCACCTGGGGCAACCAAAAAGAAACCCTCCGCCTCACGTTCAAAGCCATCTCGCAAGCGATCTGCAACTACGCCGCACCCGCCTGGTCCACCTTCCTCTCGGACTCCGCTCACGCCAAAATCCAACGTTCTCAGAACTCCGGACTCCGCGTCGTGACAGGGAATCATCAAATGGCCGACACTGACCATATTCATCGCGAATCAAAGGTCATGCGCACCAAATCCCATCTGAACATGCTCGCCGCGCAGTACCTCGCGAGATCGTTGGACCCAGAACACATCCACCACGGCCTCCTCGACTGCCCGGCGCCCCCTCGCGCAATGAAGTACAACCTCGTGTTGAGCTGCAAGAAGACTGTCGAAGCCGCGAAACAGATGTCAAAGGATCCGAACAATGGGAAATCAGTCGCAAACACCGTACACTCGATGATGGTCTCGAACGAACTCCAATCGTTGAAGGGTGCCGTCATCCTGGGAGGCAGACCTCCGCCCCTTATCCAGGAAGAAGAGAAGGAGTTACCCCGCAAGACTAGATGCACGCTCAGCCAGCTCCGCTCGGGATTCAGCAGATTCATCAACAACTACCTCCACCGCATTGACGAATCCATCCCCGACGTGTGTCCCGATTGCTCTTCCGGACCTCACGACGTTGCGCATCTCTTCAACTGCCCATGCCACCCGACCGCGCTGTCTCCAATCGACCTCTGGACCAAGCCCCTGGATGTCGCAGCGTTCTTGAAGATATAAGAAAAAAAAAAGAAGAACAAGAAACGAAGTACACAGACGTTCTTCGAAGCCGGCTACATCCGGCAACAACAACAACATCAGCGTCATCAATTTCACAGCATACCCGTCCGTCGATATTTTAAATGTTCTGTCGGTTTTCCTCGGAAACTCGATCGACATGTTCCGCATTGCACTCAAAAAGTTTTGATGAATAATTGAGAAATCTGTATAAAAGTTTAAGGCGGGGAATTGAAAGTAGACAGTTGTTTAGGTGAATTTTTCAGCAAACCATGACAATATTAGGAATAATCTCAGAAACGCTTGATCATCTATGAATTGGAAGATTGATAAGGTACAATGATAAATGTTTCACAACTAACCCTTCCTAGTCAGCAGAGAGCGACGAAGCACACAGTCGAAAAACTTTTTTTTCAGAAATGTTTTTTTTTTCCAAAAAAAAAACTATTTGTTTTGATTTTCAGTTCTCAGGGCTTTAGGAAAATTTGGTATTACTCTTGAACGAATCTGAATCTCCCTACTGCAGCTTCAAACAGTAGCAGTGAACCAGCAAGTAGCCGCTGATTCTACCCGGATAGGTCTGTCCCGTATCTTAGGAAAGCCACAGGACGGGAACAAGCGCGAGGAAGAATATTTATACTTGTGAAATTTTGCAGTCTGCCTGGCTTGGCATAATCGGCATACTCGGCATAATCGGCTGATTGTTACGTTCATCACTACTATCAGGCACTGTAGTATAGGGGGAATGCTTGACTGTGAGTAGTTCGGCGAGAGTTCGGATTCGCTGTGATGAATATTTTTGCACATTTTTATTTTTACATTAAAAATTGCTTAGGCTTAGGAAAAGGTTTACGCTAACGAGACCGTACGGCTTAGGCGAACGACAGCGTATCAAGAAAATGCCGCTGAAAAAAGTGAGATTTTTTTTAAATTGAGCCAGGCCGTTTTTTATGCCAGTTGATTATGCCGAGGATGCCGATTATGCCGAGCCAGACGGACTGAAAATTTTCCCAAGTAATATTTATAGGAGCATTCAGCCGAAAAGAAAAATGTATCAACGTAAATTTGCATAATTAATAATAATGCATACGTTGTTCGAGAATCTCATTTTTGCGTTACACCAAAAGGTCGGAAGAGAGTTGTCTGCAGTCATTTCACGATCATTCCGTTCTCAGAAGCAGTCGCCAGCTAGCTTCCTCTCTGCTGGCTAGGAAGGGTTAGTTGTGAAACATTTATCATTGAACCTTATCAATCTTCCAATTCATAGATGATCAAGCTTTTCTGAGATTATTCCAAATATTGTCATGGTTTGCTGAAAAATTCACATAAACAACTGTCTACTTTCAATTCCCCGCCTTAAACTTTTATACAGAATTCTCAATTATTCATCAAAACTTTTTGAGTGCAATGCGGAACATGTCGATCGAGTTTCCGAGGAAAACCGACAGAACATTGAAAATATCGACGGACGGGTATGCTGTGAAATAGCTGACGAAGATGCTAAAGTACTCTGAAATCCACAACGCTTCATTGTCTTCGGAAAAACGAGAGAGCCAAAATTGTCAAGTTAACAATCGTTTCTCCCGATTAAATTACCGCTTAAAACTTTCAAAGTTTTTGCTTAATATTTTATTCGAGTTTTTTCCTTAATATTAGGACTAAAATCAAACATGTTAAAACATAATGAGAGCAGTAAGACTAAAACTTGTTATAGTTGAGCTACAGACCGGTAACGAGCTAAGTATTCTGAAAAAATGAGAGGAAAGAAGTAGAAAATTGTTGACCGTTCAACGCATTGAGGAAAAGAAATGTACAGTACATATAATTTATTTCTTTTTCTTCAGTTTATATGACTGTGCTTACTCGAAAGTAAATTCAGAAATTTAGTGGTTCAAAAACCAGAATTGCTCGCCTGCCAAAGTTCTTTAACACTCGGCCAATTAACTTCTTTATACTCAACAGTTAAAGAGCATTAATGGAACACACAAATCAAAAAACGAACCGTCCTTCTATCCGAAGTATTCTTCTACTTCAAATGTGAGTCGTATAACAGCAGAAGGTCACAATAAGTGATGGAGATGAAGAGAGGTCCTCCAATTGACAAATTAGGACGAGAGTAGAGTAGAAAAGCAAGATCCTCTTTCAATGTGAGGCGAGGATATATGATAAAGGAGCGAGAGGAGAGAGAGGAGAGAGGTAGATCAAAATTATTGGAAGTGGACAAAGATAAAAGGTAGTGAGAGACTTCACTACAATGACAATATCCTATCACCTTTATTAGACCAAAGTCTTTCCAGAACAAAAGGCAAGTAAATGGTTCTTACACTTTAGTCGTTGAGGGGCGAAAAAAGGATATATTCATTTGAAGGGTTGGACATGAACGTGGTTTTGAGTGAATGTACAATAAGGGTGGGTAAGGGGTAGGAAAAGGGGTAGGGTAAGGGGTAGGTAGGGGGTAGGGTAAGAGGTAAGGGTAAGAGGTAAGAGGTAAGGGGTAGGGTAGGGTAAGGGCTAGGGTAAGAGGTGAGGGGTAGGGAAAGGGGTAAGGTTCGAACCTTCAGTATAGATTGACAAGACACCGAGAGCGGCTGGCAGGTGTGCAATGAAATCGTTCACGCTAGGACCCGTTTAAAGTTTCTCAGTAATTCTACTGACCGGTATCCAATCAAAGAACCTGACAAAATGAGAACAAGTATTCAAGAACTAAGTAGTTCTACAACCGCTTCTCTCATCGAGGAAAGAACCAAATGGACCGCAAATTTTTCTGTCGTGCTAAAACCGCGCAGTTATCTTAATGTAGTTTTGATACGGTCGTATGAACGTAGAAAATGCAGAAAATCGTTTTTGTAATTAAGAGTATTCCCTACTCCTCGTTGATCTCAAGCAACGGTTTTTTATACCGAGCAGAGGAGTGGATTGTTCGTATAAACTTGTGCAAAAATCGTGTGCTGTGACGGGAACCGAACCCGTGACCTTTCGCATTCCGGGCGAATGCTCCACACTGAGCTACACACGCACACATGATAATTCCATTTTAAGGCCCATACAACATTTCACTTGAAAAAAAGTTTTAATTTTCAAAGACCACACAAAACAAGGCACTATTGCACTTCAGGGACAACCCCTACCACAGGTTCAATGGATCAGATGAGAGTCGCATTTTTGATACGGTCTCCTTAGCCTAAGCCGTACGGTCTCGTTAGCGTACACTTTTACTAAGCCTAAGCGATTTTGATGTAAAAATAGTTTTTAGTAATTGTAAATAAGTTATACGTATGACCCATTGAACCCCTCGTAGGGGGTGTCCCTAAAGTGCAAAAGTGCCCAAAACAAAAAAGTTATGCTGCAGAATAGCACCGTCTCGTACGGAGTTTTATCATGAGCTATTCTTTCGCTCCAACTTGAAAATGATTATAGAAAGAATAATCCGCTCTAATCTACTTTAGCCGTCCAATCAAACTTTAGCCGTACAATCAAACTTTTACAATTAGACTCTTATTTTCACATTTAAAAAATTTTTTACATTAAAAACGCTTTGGTTTAGGAAAACGTTTACGCTAACGAGGCCGTACGGGTTTTCTAAAGGGCCGTACGGCTTAGCTAACGAGGACAAACGGCATAAAAAAATCTCTCATATTATTAATTTTTGTCAATCCAATTTTTGGCAGCTAAACTTTCATTGGACGGCTAAACTTTTATTGGATGGCTAAACTTTTATTGGACGGCTGAATTTTCATTGGACGGCTAATTTTTCAATGGACGGCTAAAGTAGATTAGAGCCGAATAATCGTAAGTTCTTCAGGAGTTAAAACTATAAGATCTTGTTTTTCAGAAATTTGTTAAAAAAAATTTCCGATGAACGTAAACGAAATAAGCGATTTAAACAGAAAGAGACCATAATTGACTAGAAAAAGCTAATAGGTCTAGAAGAACGAAATATGAATAAAAATGAGCATATATGTACATATATTGTTCTGGTGTTAGTGGAGAGGAAGAACTTCGGCAATATGTAGTTAATGATAAATCACTGTTTATAAGGTAATCACAAGAGTCTGTTTTGCCCCTGTTAAAACCACTGCTACGTTCATTGCAGATACCGTACGGTAGTGTCGTGTTTCTTGTAAAATCAAGCTTGGAAGAGCTTGGAAGATTTGATTAACTCTTCTGAGGGAATCAATTCCTCGTATAACATGAGGATCACATTTTTGCAGCCCACCATAGAAAGCTCTCTTTTCCCAATTTAAGCTGAGAATAGTTTGCAAAGTTCTATAGAAGAAGTACATACAAAAGCTAAACTGTTGATGTCATCCGACGTGTATCGCCATTTGAATGAGAAATTCCGCTCACCATGGTTCTGGTTGAAAAATTGAAGTCTTGAAATTGCTTTAAGTAATTGATTATTGATTTCAATGATAATTTGAAGTGTTGACGATCTTCTTTTTTTTCTCTTCAAAACAATGATTGTGAAGACGAACCGATGAAGAACCTATCCAGAGAAAACTCTAAACTAATTGGCTTCTTCACATAAAAGCTTTGAATCTGGAATTATTTTATTGGTCACTATGACGTTTTCACCAAGAATCTTCGTAAACAATTTCGTAAACAATTTATTTCGTACAAGAAATATTTTTTAGTATAAAATGTTCAGTGGGAATTTCTTCCTAAATGAATTTTCAACTCGAGAAGCTTCCTATTGCATGTCAAGGTTCATCAAGCGTTATTCGAAGCTCTTCTAAGAGCATTTCTTGAGTTTGGCTAGGTAGAGTTTTCAAACGTAGATTTTTGCTATAGTGGCGAGAATGTTGACCACAAAAAGACATTAAGCCTCGAGGAAGCTAGATTCTGCAGGAGGCCGTGACCTTATATTTAATGAGAATGAAAAAAATTGTCAGCGAAAAGAAACACCTCGTCGAAATAACGGACTCTCAATGAGGTAAGCACCAAAGATTTCTTCAATTCCTAAATAGAACTATCGAGTGAGTTTTAAGGGTGACTATGAAAGAGGGGTAGGGTAAGAGGTAAGGGAAGAACTAGGGTAAGGGGTAAGGGAAGAATTAGGGTAAGGAGTAAGGGAAGAAGTAAGGTAATGGGTAAGGGAAGAACTAGGGTAAGAGGTAAGGGAAGGGGTAAGGGGTAGGGTAAGGGGTTAGGTAAGGGGTAAGGTAAGGGGTAGGGTAAGAGGTAAGGGGTGTGGGGTAGGGTAAGGGCTAGGGTAAGAGGTTAGGGGTAGGGTAAGGGGTAGGGTATAGGGCAGGGTAAGAAGTAGGGTAAGGGGTAGGGTAAGGGGTAGGGTAAGGGCTAGGGTAAGAAGTAAGGGGTAGGGTAAGGGGTAGGGTAAGGGGTAGGGTAAGGGGTAGGGTAAGGGGTAAGGTAAGGGCTAGGGTAAGAGGTAAGGGGTAGGGTAAGGGCTAGGGTAAGAGGTAAGGGGTAGGGAAAGGGGTAAGGTAAGGGGTAAGGTAAGGGCTAGGGTAAGAGGTAAGGGCTAGGGTAAGAGGTAATGGGTAGGGTAAGGGGTAAGGGGTAGGGTAAGGGGTAGGGTAAGGGGTTGGGTAAGGGGTAGGGTAAGGGGTACGGTAAGGGGTAGGGAAAGGGGTAGGGTAAGGGGTTGGGTAAGAAGTAGGGTAAGGGGTAGGGTAAGGGCTAGGGTAAGAAGTAAGGGGTATGGGGTAGGGTAAGGGGTTGGGTAAGGGCTAGTGTAAGGGGTAGGGTAAGGGCTAGGGTAAGAGGTAAGGGGTAGGGAAAGGGGTAAGGGTAAGAGGTAAGGGGTAGGGTAAGGGGTAGGGTAAGGTAAGGGGTTGGGTAACGGGTTGGGTAAGGGGGTACGGTAAGGGGTAGGGTAAGGGGTAGGGTAAAGGGTAGGGTAAGGGGTAGGATAAGGGGTAGGATAAGGGGTAGGGTAAGGGGTAGGGTAAGGGGTAGGGTAAGGGGTAGGGTAAGGGGTAGGGTAAGGGGTAGGGTAAGGGGTAGGGTAAGGGGTAGGGTAAGGGGTAGGGTAAGGGGTAGGGTAGGGGGTAGGGTAAGGGGTAGGAAAAGGGGTAGGGTAAGGGGTAGGTAGGGGGTAGGGTAAGAGGTAAGGGTAAGAGGTAAGGGGTAAGGGGTAGGGTAGGGTAAGGGCTAGGGTAAGAGGTGAGGGGTAGGGAAAGGGGTAAGGTAAGGCGTAGGGTAAGGACTAGGGTAAGGACTAGGGTAAGAGGTAAGGGTAAGAGGTTAGGGGTAGGGTAAGGGGTAAGGTAAGGGGTAAGGTAAGGGGTGAGGTAAGGTAAGGGGTAAGGTAAGGGGTTGGGTAACGGGTTGGGTAAGGGGTAGGGTAAGGGGGTAAGGTAAGGGGTAGGATAAGGGGTAGGGTAAGGGGTAGGGTAAGGGGTAGGGTAAGGGGTAGGGTAAGGGGTAGGGTAAGGGGTAGGGTAAGGGGTAGGGTAAGGGGTAGGGTAAGGGGTAGGGTAAGGGGTAGGGTAAGGGGTAGGGTAAGGGGTAGGGTAAAGGGTAGGGTAAGGGGTAGGATAAGGGGTAGGGTAAGGGGTAGGGTAAGGGGTAGGGTAAGGGGTAGGGTAAGGGGTAGGGTAAGGGGTAGGGTAAGGGGTAGGGTAAGGGGTAGGGTAAGGGGTAGGGTAAGGGGTAGGGTAAGGGGTAGGGTAAGGGGTAGGGTAAGGGGTAAGGTAAGGGCTAGGGTAAGAGGTAAGGGGTAGGGTAAGGGCTAGGGTAAGAGGTAAGGGGTAGGGAAAGGGGTAAGGTAAGGGGTAAGGTAAGGGCTAGGGTAAGAGGTAAGGGCTAGGGTAAGAGGTAATGGGTAGGGTAAGGGGTAAGGGGTAGGGTAAGGGGTAGGGTAAGGGGTTGGGTAAGGGGTAGGGTAAGGGGTACGGTAAGGGGTAGGGAAAGGGGTAGGGTAAGGGGTTGGGTAAGAAGTAGGGTAAGGGGTAGGGTAAGGGCTAGGGTAAGAAGTAAGGGGTATGGGGTAGGGTAAGGGGTTGGGTAAGGGCTAGTGTAAGGGGTAGGGTAAGGGCTAGGGTAAGAGGTAAGGGGTAGGGTAGGGTAAGGGCTAGGGTAAGAGGTAAGGGGTAGGGAAAGGGGTAAGGGTAAGAGGTTAGGGGTAGGGTAAGGGGTAGGGTAAGGTAAGGGGTTGGGTAACGGGTTGGGTAAGGGGGTACGGTAAGGGGTAAGGTAAGGGGTAGGGTAAAGGGTAGGGTAAGGGGTAGGATAAGGGGTAGGATAAGGGGTAGGATAAGGGGTAGGGTAAGGGGTAGGGTAAGGGGTAGGGTAAGGGGTAGGGTAAGGGGTAGGGTAAGGGGTAGGGTAAGGGGTAGGGTAAGGGGTAGGATAAGGGGTAGGGTAAGGGGTAGGGTAAGGGGTAGGGTAAGGGGTAGGGTAAGGGGTAGGGTAAGGGGTAGGGTAAGGGGTAGGGTAAGGGGTAGGGTAAGGGGTAGGGAAGGGGTAGGGTAAGGGGTAGGGTAAGGGGTAGGGTAAGGGGTAGGATAAGGGGTAGGGTAAGGGGTAGGGTAAGGGGTAGGATAAGGGGTAGGATAAGGGGTAGGGTAAGGGGTAGGGTAAGGGGTAGGGTAAGGGGTAGGGTAAGGGGTAGGGTAAGGGGTAGGGTAAGGGGTAGGGTAAGGGGTAGGATAAGGGGTAGGGTAGGGGGTAGGATAAGGGGTAGGGTAAGGGGTTGGATAAGGGGTAGGGTAAGGGGTAGGGTAGGGGGTAGGATAAGGGGTAGGGTGAAGGGTAAGGGTTAGGGTAAGGGTTAGGGTAAGGGGTAGGGTAAGGGGTTGGGTAAGGGGTGGGGTAAGGGGTAGGGTAGGATGAAGGGTAAGGGTTAGGGTAGGGGGTAGGGTAAGCTTTTGTCTCAAATACCTACATGCTTGAAATTATAGAATGGGAGAATATCTGACTGTTTTCATGATATTGATGATCTGTATGATCGTTTCTGGAAAAATAATGGATGCGATTGAATTGGTAACACGACGCCTTGCAGAACGACACCTTGCACCGGACACTTTGCAGAGCGGCACCTTGCAGAGCGACTTTCTTGGCCTTTAACAAAGTGTACACCCTACGGCCTGGCTTTAACAAAGTGTACACCCTACAGCCTGGCTCAATTAATTAGTATTCTTTTTTCTTTCTCTTTTTTATTTTTTTCTCTTTTTTTCTTCTCTTACTTTCTTTTTTATTTCTCTTACTTTTCTTTTCCTTTTTTTAAAAAAAATTATCTTTATAAATTTTTATTTTTACATCAGAAATTTATTTTTACATTAAAAAAACGCTTAGGCTTAGTAAAAAGTTGGCTTTAATCTACTTTAGCCGTCCAAAGATTTTTTCTCAGAAGGAGATTTTATTCATGAAAACTCCCTTACCCCCGTCCCTTTCTCCTTAAGAAATCTTCATTGCACAGTGAAATAGCATCAAGTACATTGCACAATGTAGCTAAGTCACAAGCATGTCACTTTTACGGGAAAAGTGAGAAAAAGAAAGCAAAAAAAGAAGAAAATTTGTTCTCAAACAGAATTAAGGTGAGAACAGGAAAAGGTCAAACTAAAAACGTTGAAAACAAAGCGAAAACATTATGTAGATTTCAATCTAAGCTACTAAGAAAATTTTTTAAATGATTCAGTTCTAGCGGCTTTCTTCGCCTCCAATGGTAATGCGTTCCATAATTCCACAACTCGAGCAGCAATAGTATTAGAATGATGAACTGTACGGAAACGTGGAACTCTGAGATGTAGATATTTCGATCTAGTTAGGTAGTTATGAGCGGATAAACAGAAGATGGAGTCTGCAGAAAGTGGCGTTTTACCCGTGAGTATTTTGTAGGTCATCACAAGGTCTAAGTTTCTTCTTCTTATTTGAAGTTTCTGTAGACCAAGAGATTGTAGGCGGTCTTCATAACTCAGCGCAGCCTGACTGGTTCTTCTGAATATCCACTTGGTGAATTTGCGCTGAACATTTTCAACCATTTCAATATACTTCTTCATGTGTGGGGACCATATTACAGCACAGTACTCCACTATAGGTCTCACATAAGAAACGAATAATTTTTTGTACAAGTTAAGGTCTCTAGATTTGAATGTCCTCAGAATGTAACCACTTCTGGTATTCGCTTTCTTACACATTGTTTCCATGTGTTGAGAGAAATCTAGTGAGTTGGAGTATTCAACGCCCAAGTCACGCACTACGTTGGATTCCGGCAAACGTTCCCCTGAAAGAGTAAAGGGAAAGACAGGATGATTTGAGCCAAGACGTATCACAACTGTTTTAGAGGTAGAGATACTAAGTCTCCACTTTTTCGACCATTCATAAACTCGATTAATCCCCTCTTGTAGGCATTCTAGGCATCGATGGAGTGGAGTTTAACGTCATCGGCGTACATAGTAACATGACACCCAGTTGGGAGAAGTTCGGCAATGTCATTTATGTACAGAATGAAAAGTATGGGGCCTAGGCAGCTCCCTTGTGGAACCCCAGTCGGAGTGGAGTATTTAGGGGACTCACTGTTCCCTATTCTGACACTTTGCACACGGTTTCGGAGAAAACTCTCCAAAAATCTGAAAAGACATCCATTTATACCGAAGGACCTAATTTTCTCCATTAATAGATCAATAGGTACCGCATCAAAGGCGCGGGAGAAATCTATCAATGCACAGCTAATGAAATGTTTCTGGTCCAACTTAGAGTGCCAATCACAAAGCGTTTCTAGCAAAGCAAGTTCACATGAGTGCTTAGGTCGGAAACCAAACTGATGTTTAGCCATACTGAAGGGCAATCTTCATGAAGTAGAAAACGTTCAAACATGAGTGAGAGAGGAACACACATCGATAGAGCAGTATACTTGATGAATATATAAGGAATATTGTCAGGAGATGTGTTGTTTCTCGATTTGAGTCGCTTCAGATGAGAATATACCAGATGCGTGGGTATTTGAACGAAATAAGTTGGTTTTCATTGAGGTACTCTAATAGCTTATGGCCAATGATTTTCTCCATAATCTTTGAAGTAGAAGGAGTAAGGCAAATCGGTCTGTAATTTTTGACATCGGTTTTCTCACCTTTTTTCTTGAATACTGGTCTAACGGTAGCCGTTAGCCATACTGAAGGGCAATCTCCATGAAGTAGAAAACGTTCAAACATGAGTGAGAGAGGAACACACATCGATAGAGCAGTATACTTGATGAATATATAAGGAATATTGTCAGGGGATGTGTTGTTTCTCGATTTGAGTCGCTTCAGATGAGAATATACCAGATGCGTGGGTATTTGAACGAAATCGATAGAGAAGGACGGGATCGGAAGTCTGGATAATTCCTTTCTAGATTCACTAACCTCTTTCACACCTCCATATAGAGAATGAAAGTACTTCGCAAATAAGAGGCTTTTTCTGAAATCTTCGGTTATAACTTCACCATTTTCTTCAGTTATTGGACCAATCCCGGTTTCTTCCTTTATGTTCGCATTAGTGTAGCGATACAGTTTTGACAGATTTCCGATTTTTAGAAGAGCCTTCTCCTTATTTCTCCGATGAGCGTCATAGGCTTTTCTCAGTTTACGGTTCATACGGAGAAATGGGGATAATCCAATAGTTTCTCTTTTCTTATAAAGTCTAGCCACGCGACGACTGATTTGAGATATGATATGAGGAGGTTTACCGATGAATTTAGACATATTAATAAGTGGAACGCATTCTGATATGATTCTATGGATTGTAGATGAGAATGTCTCATATACCTCATTTGAATCTTTGCATGAGTTGAATAGAGTAAACCAGTCAGTCCTATCTATCAGATAGTTTGCGAGCGAGAAATTGGCTCTCTTATGTATAGTTGTACATATGAGGTGTTCTAGTTATTCTGGTTTGTTGGAAGGCAATTCTGAAAAGAACTATGTTGTGGTCACATGATGGAGGAGGAGGAGCTACGAAACAGTCTGATATTCCTCCAGGTAAAGAAGAAAACACCAGGTCAAGAGTGTTCCCGAGTCTCGTGGGAGAACTGACATGTTGTGTGAGAGAGTGGTACGACACAAATCCAGAAAGAGAGCGAGAGTGATGACCGAGTGAGAGTGAAGGAGGAGTCCAGCCATCGGGCCATGATATTTCTGGACAGTTGAAATCGCCGACAAGAACATGTTCGCAGTCGTTCGCTAAGAATATGTTCTCAATGGAAGTAAGAGCATTTGAAAATTCGATGAATGTAGTGCTGGGGCTCCTGTAAACACAATGTAGTATTGTATCATGACTACGTTTATTGTGGAGCTTGACGGCTACGTATTGACATTGAGTAGAACGGCTTTCAGATAAAATGAGTGAAGATGCTATGGACTTTTCAACGAGTATAGCTACGCCACCCCCATGACCGTCCCTATCGCTACGGTAGACTGCATAAGTTTGGTTGCAAGAAAGCATAGAATCATGTATTGTCGTGGAACTAGCCCATGTCTCTGTTATTGCCATTATACTTGCTTTGTACTCGATAGCTAGGGCTTCTAAGATATTAATTTTATAGGAAATAGAACGTATATTAACAAGAAAGCAATTCAAGTTTTGATCTTTTTCGCTTTTATCCTATTTCGATGAAATTCCATTTTTTACCGCTTTAGAGTAGGAGTTCAGCGGTTGTTCTTTTCTGTGAGGGCGAAGTTCCATTTGCTCTTCCTCTTCATTTTTCTTTTCACCTGTTTCAGCTGCTGCTGCATCGAGAGCTCTTCTTCCGCTTCTTGTTACGACGTTCCCGCTAGTCGTACGAGTTTTTTTCGGCTGTTCGCTTGGTTGTGTCTGCTGCTGTGGCTGGGAAACAGAAATGGGACCGGAAACAACATTAACCTTTTCAGCCTGAACGGGTACTCTTCGTTTAGGTAACTCCCTAGGATTAGCGAGACGGAAGATTTCTGGACCTTTCCCAATGTCCCTAACTACGAAAGTTAACGCACCTTCTGCTTCGTTTTTCTTTCCACATTCTTTCCGCAATTCCGCATCAAATTGAATCTGGTGTTTCAGGTAATCTGGTCTAGCGTAGCAGTGAACGTTTCCACTCTGTTTAGGAATGCATCGCGAGTTTCTCGCGAATTTGAGGAATTCATCTCTTATTTCTTTATTAGGAAACTGGATTTTAATCGGTCGAGGTCTGTGCCTGGCTCTCTCTGGAGAATATTTCACTCCTGAATGTCGATAAACCTGGATATTTTTAGTGTCTAGTAAGTCATGAGGCGTCATGAGGCTATCAAGGATTTTGTTATTGGTTTACCTGATTATGCGTGTAACCAAACTTTCGTCCTGCTCTTTGGTCTCCTGGTCGACTTCTCCTTCTTCAAAGTTCATCAGGACCGCTCTAGTTGATTTTTCTTTGAGCTCTCCGTCCTCGGTCAGACAGCGAGTGACCGCGGAAGCGACTGCAGCGTATGACATAGGGCCTAAAGACGAACTGGAGACGGGAATGGGATGGTTTGAGTGAGCAGACATCAGTTTGTTCACCGAAGAAACAAGGCTCGAGACTGTAGCTATCAGATTGTTCGAGATCGTTGCTTGCTGATTGACAACTTCTCTTAATGAACTGATAGCATTGAGATTTGCCTCCTGCATTTTTTCAATCATAGAAGTAAGTCTATTCATAATGATGAGACTTTCTCCGGAAAGATCTACAGAGGTAGACATGCTACAAAGAATAGACAGTGCGTATTGAAGAGAGAGTAGTAGATAGAATGTTGTAAATCGAGCAAGCGAGCGAGAGCTTGCGTAGAGCGCAGCAAAAGGCCTCGCGCGAGAGTTGAGTTTCTGATCAAACTCGATGTATTAGAATGAGACGCAGAGTATGAATTAGAGAGTGTCTCGGAATGAGAGACAGAAAAGATAAAAGAGACAGAAAAGATAAAACACTGACTCTGCTTTGATTGTACAATACTCTCCTTACTGCAAGTTTAGTTGTTTAAAGCGTTCGTTTCAATAGTTGCTATTGTCACTCCCGTCCTTTAGTAAACGACAGAAGCCTCACACTGGACAAGGATCGTCCTCTGAAATGAGGCAAGAATCCCCCTTATCCAAAATGAGAGTATTAAGACAGCAACCAAAGAAGAAAACACGAAATGAGTAAATTGCAAGAGAGACAGAGTACCGAGTCACCGCACTCTGGCAAGTAAGGGAGAGCAATGGGGGGGGGCTTAGGGCCTTAGGGCCCCCCTTCCCCCTTTTAGGGCCCCCCTTCCCCTCCCCCTTCCCCCCCTATGGCCCCTACCCCCTCCCCCTTTGCTTAGGTAGGGCCCTCTTCCTCCCCCTTCCCCCCTTTAGGGTACCCCCTCCCATCCCTGCTTAGGTAATCCCCCTCCCCCCTTTCCTTTCCCCAAAATTTATGAAGATAATTGTTTTTAAAAGGAAAAGAAAGGAAAGAGAAAGAAAAAATAAAAAAGAAAGAAAGAGAACAAGTAAGAAAAAAGAAAGAGAAAAAAATTAAAAAGAAAGAGGAAAAAAATAAAAAAGAAAGAAAGAGAACAAGAAAGAAAAAAATGAGCCAGGCCGTTTTTAAGTTCAGGCCGTGTTTTAGGGGAGCAAAGGGTGTGAAGGCAAAGTGTACATTTTGTTAAAGGCTCTGAAAGGTGTCGCTCTGCAAGATGTCATGGCTCTGCACGGTGCAAGGTGTCGCTCTGCAAGGTGTCACTCTGCAAGATGTCATGGAACCGATTGAATTACGTGATTTGTGCGATTGAATTACGTGTTCCGAGGCGACTCCCTTGCGATTCTCTTTTGCACTTCTTGAAACACCCCTTCCCGTCAGACGACCACTTTCGATAGACAAGGCCAGCCCGCAAAATTTTGATTAGGATGCGCAGGCACGCACGCGAGACGCACTCGTGCACGCGAGACGCACTCGAGACGCAGACGCATCCGCTCTTTCCTATCTCTCTATTTTCCTCTGTCTGTCTACCTCTCTCTTTCCCTCTCTCTACATCGCTCTCTGCCAATGTTCTCATCCACTTTTTCTTATTCTTACCCTTTCTCTCGCGAATCGCAAACAAAAAAGTGAAAAAACGGCCCTTATCGATTTTTCATTAAAGATTTAAAATGCGCGCATTAATTTCAAAATCCGCGTGCGCACTCGACCGCGCATTAAAAAATTATTTGCAAATCCGCCGCCTTTTTAGCTGCTTTAAGGCGGGACCGTTTGAAGTGATAAAACTTGCGGCCAAACTTAATTCCTCCTTCCTCCATTGAGTGACGGGGGTGTTGAAAGCGATGTTGTTCTTGATTTCGCTAGAGCTGATTATGAAACACCGAATGAATATTTTTAAAGTATAGAATGGGAGTAAGAATGGGACTTATATACTTTACGGCATACTAGAGGCCAGACAGTACAGAGTGGCTTTTTTGTGATACGTTCTCGTTAGCCTAGGCCGTACGTTAGCGTAAAATTTTACTAAGCCTAAGCGTTTTTAGGAACTTCTTCACTTTAGTGCCCCCCCCTCCAGAGGTTCCACTTGGTCAGTTCAATTGGGTCCTTTTCTTGATACGGTCTCGTTCGCCTAAGCCGTACGGCCTCGTTAGCGTAAAATTTTTCCTAAGCCTAAGCGTTTTTTTTAATGTAAAAATAGTTTTTTTAGTTTAAAAATAACTTTTTAATGTAAAAATAACTTTTTGTAAATGTAGGTATTATTATTATAGAAAAAAAGGTAAAAGAGTTGATAAAATATAATTTATTTACATTTAAGATATCACTGCTGAAAATATAATGTAGCAGAAGTCTGTTTCGCCCCAACTCAGACAGACTTCTGCTCTCTCTGGGTGGGGCTCATCAGTGAGTGCCCAGAGAGAAACGAGTATAATTATAACGAGTAACTTAGAATTAACTATACAAAAACAAAAAATAAAAACAAATAAACAAATATAAACAAAAACAAATAATTAAAACAAAGTGATGAAAATCAAAATGATGAAAAACTGGAAGATGAGATAGGGAATGCTTTACAAGCATTTTGAAAAGTAATGAGCGGGAATGTATTGATGCAATGTAGAGCAACAACTAATTGTAGTTTGTAGTAGTGGTCTTTTTTTTCTTAACAGTTCTATGATATGTTCTGTAATTCTTTAGTTTACGGTATTATACTTAAGTTGTATTTTAGGATTTCTGTTTAGAGTTTTAATTATTCTATTAAGTATAATATCGATTTTCTTGATATGAAATCGATTTTCTTGATATGTGTTAATCATACCGCGCATTCTCTTGAGGAAGTCTTCAAAGTATGTGCAATTGTCGGTAAACCTAAGTGTTTCTGTATATATAGTATTTTTTTCTGAAATGTGTAGTAGATCGTCAATATATCTGAATGTACAGTTTAAAGATCTATTTAATATATGATTCAATTCAATTCACTTTATTCGCCAAAGGTATGCTTGTTGTCGCATACACTTATAAGGTAGACATTAAACAACAAAAAAAACGAGAAGAAAAAAAAAATTTAAGATTAAAATTTAAAAAAAGGGGACACAACAGGCTCTGACTAGGAATAGAAAGAAGAAGAAAAACACAATCTAGTGGGTATCAAAGAAAATCAAAGTATCCTAGAGTAGATATCCAGGTAAAGTCATGAATGGGACTAAAGAACAATTCTCAACAATATTAATGAATTCTTCGATCGTAACGACGTCGGGGAACCGATCGCAGAGTTTGTTCCAGAGGGTAATGGCTCGAGTAAAAAAGAAGTTGCCGTTGTGATAATTTCTTTCTTGCAGCAATCGAAGAGGATTTGTTCAAGATGAAGTTCTCAGATCACTGTTCGCCCTGTATTTCACATGAGATCTGCAGACCTGGCACTCTAAAGTTCCATAAAGTAGCCTGAACAGAAATAATAGATCGTATTTAGCGCGCCTTGTTATTAAAGGCTCGATAGCAAACTTATTCAATCTGTCAGGGTAATTGCTAGAAGGTATTAAGCATCGCCTCAGTACCTTTTTCGAAAAAATTCTTTGAGGGTATTCTAGTCTTCTAGCTAGCTTGCTACACGATTTAGGTGAGAATACTACAGTGGCGTATTCTAAAAGGGGTCGGATGTAAGACAGATAGACGCGTTTGTAGCCTTCAAAATCGAGGAATCTAAAGACTTTAAAAATCTGAGAAATCTTGCTCAAAGCTCTAGCTCTTATCATCTCTATATGCCGGTCAAATTTCAGGGTTGAATCGATTAACACACCAAGATCTCTTATTACACTTTTGGAACTAAGAACCTCATCACCGATAAAGTAAAGAGAGTTCACATTGTTTCGGCCAAGGTGTAGTACGTTAATTTTATGCTTGGCAAGTGGAAGAGACCATTCTATAGACCAGTTATGTATATTGACTACACATTGCTGGAGAGATTGAGCGTTCGAACTATATACTTTGAGGTCATCTGCATAAAGAGAGAATTTGACATCAGGAGGGATGCAAATTTCGATGTCATTAATAAAAAACAGAAATAGAAGAGGTCCGATGACTGTACCTTGCGGAACGCCGCTTAGCACAGGGAATGAATCGGAGTATTCCCCGTCTACGCGCACTTTATAGGTCCGATTCGTCAGGAAGTTTGCTATCCATCTCACAATGTCTATCGGAAAATTGAGTCTTTCCAGTTTGGTTATTAGTTTACCATGAGGGACCTTATCAAAAGCACGCGAAAAATCGAAGTAAACTACGTCGACATCCTTTTTGTTTCTCAAGTCGACTTCCCACTCACAAATGGTTTTAAGTAGTTGGAGCTCGCAGCTACGTCTAGAGATAAATCCATACTGAGACTTACAGAGAATGTTGCGAAAACCATTCTTTAGATGGTTACATAAGATTCCTTCGAAGATGCGGCAGAACACAGAGGTTATAGTTATGGGTCGATAATTCGCGGCTTGAGATTTGTCACCCGATCTTTTGTAAACAGGAACCACTTCACCGCGTTTCCATTCAATAGGAATTTCGCTAGTAAGCAGGGAATAGGAGAAGAGCATAGAAAGAGGTAGCGCAAGAGATAAGGCGCAATTTTTGACTAAGAAATGGTTGATATTTTCAGAATAGACGGAAAATTTATTAGGAAGCTTCTGTAGAACATTGAACAGAAGATGAGGAGAGAAATCGACATCAGAGACTAACGAAGTGCTAGGCATAGAGCATACAATGGGATCCCTACTAGAGTAATTCATAGCAAACTCTTCGGCAAAAACTGTAGCTTTCTCTTTAGAATCGAAAATGAACTGACAGTCTTTTTTGATCACGGGAATGTCGGAATGAGGCTTCAGAATAGTCCCAATCCAATGGTGTATCCCATTAGGTACTTGCAATGCTTCAAGTTCTCGGCTTCTCAAATAGTCTGATTTCTCCTTCAATATGGACTTCTTCACTTCTTTATACTCTGAACGAAAATTAGAATTCGATTGTCTTGAGCGCCAAAGAAGTTTCTTTTGTTTTAGAAGTTTCGCCATGGCCTTGGAAGGACGGTAATTGGTCCTAGAGCGACAAGGTTTGGTGGGACAGAAGAGATATATGGCATCATGAATCGTTGACAGAAGAAAACTGTACTTGTTCTGTATATCAGAAAAAGAATCAAAACAATTCCGCCAGGGAATGTTTGCTAGGAAGATGTTCATGGACTCGTAGTCACCATTACGAAAATCTATGTAGACATCTGAATCACGATTACCACAAGACCCTCTATCAACAGGTACACTTAGTAATGAGTTTATTCTGAATGATATAGTAACGTGATCAGAATTCAACAATGGTGGATGCTCTGATACATCAGTGATGGAAGAGGTTCTGTCAGTCAGTATTACATCGAGAAGAGAAGCATCGTGATTACCGTCATGTCTTGTAGGAAAAAAGACCATCTGGTTGAGTAGATACGTTGAAACAAAATTAGACAGCAGTTTTCCGAGTGGGGCCCTAGACAAATAAATATGATCCCAGTCAATGTCGGGCGCATTTAAGTCACCAAGAACAATATTGTGACTGGGCATTAAATGACAACTGATGATTGAGATCAGCGACTCGAAAGTGGAAAGAGATAGAGAAGGAGGCCGATACACAAGAAAGCATCTAACCATTCTAGACTTCCCATTGCATATATCAAGAGCTAATACATAGTTCTATGCCGTCATCTATAGAAATATCGAGTTCTACACGGGAGATTCTCAATGAGTTTCGATAGATGACTAATAACCCGCCACCACGCTGATTACTTCTTCTGTCGAGACGAATAATCGAATACTTGGAGTTTTGAAAAAAAGAATCAGGCGTGTTGTCATTTAGCCAGCTTTCTGTTAAAAAGCAAACATCTACATTTTCCAGTTCAATCAAATCAAAAACTTCCGCGATTTTCGCTAAGCTGTTAATGCTTCGAATATTACTTAAGAAGCATTTCAAAGATCGTTGAGGTATTGAGTTAGAAGAATATTTTGTTTCACGAAAGGGAACTACCTATGGAGAAGTCTGAGATGAAACTCGCTGTCCTCCCGTCAAGAGAGGAAATTCTTCAATACCTCTGTCGACTTGTGCTACGTCTCCTACGCTCACGATTGATTCCTGAGTGCTTGTTTGATTGCGAGTTTTTCTTGTAGAGGCTCTGCCGACTCCGCGAGCTCTGCCAACTGCAACGCTCCTTCCACGACCACGACCACGCTTCGGAATGGGAAGAGGAGAGGGTAATGGGATCTGAGCATTTGTTTCAGGAAGAGATTCATAATTAGAGCTAGTAGGAGCAGTCTCAGCCATCGTAATTTGCGCGTTACTGAGTCTCCTATTCAGCTCACGAGGGTTACGAAGTTGAAACACTTCCGGCCCGTTTCCGATATCTCTCACGATGTGTAATAGCTTACCTTCTAATTCATTTCTCCGTCCGCATTCTCTGCGAAGTTCAGCGTCGAACCGAAGCTGATGCTTCATGTAATCTGGACGCGCGTATGCGTGAACGTTATTGCTACACCTAGGAACGCATCTAGAGCTACGCGTATGAAGTAAAAACGAGTCACGGGTCTTTTTGTCTACAAACTGAACATTAGCCGGTCTAGGTCGAGAGTTCACTCTATCGGCAACGTAGCTACGACCCGAATGTCTATGTATAGTGACTAGATTTTTGTTGAGTTTCCCATCGGAATTCACAAGAAGCCGAAGGTGAGGATCAGTAGCTAACTTGATTATGGATGCGAGAAGAGTGTCGTCTTCGGCTGCGGTTATCTGTTCGGAGTCACCTTCGCTGATGTTGATGAGAACTGCTCGAGTAGCTTTCTCTTGTGCTTCGCTGTCACTCGCAAGAGAACGAGTGACTGCGGAAGCGACTGCAGCGTATGACATAGGGCCTAAAGACGAACTGGAGACGGGAATGGGATGGTTTGAGTGAGCAGACATCAGTTTGTTCACCGAAGAAACAAGGCTCGAGACTGTAGCTATCAGATTGTTCGAGATCGTTGCTAAATGATATCTATAAATGATATCTATCTATATTTTTATTAATATATTGGAACTCCATCATGGCTAGCTAATGTTAGATCTGCTAATTGTGGTGAAGCATTATTTCCTTGAGGTATTCCTTTATTTTGTTTGTATAGTGTACAGTTATATGTAATATAACTGTTTTCTAGAATGTAAGTGATCAATTTATAAATTTCATAAGGCAAATAAGTTCTTTTTTGTGAAGTGTCGTTAGTATAATAAGTAGAATAACCTTTGATTGTTATAGCTTCATAACAACTGTTTTTGAAGCATGTTTTAATTAGACTATCCATATTGCGTTTAACTACATCGTGATTACCTTTTTTTGGTGAATAAAGATGTGAAGTCTGCACAAAATATTTCTCTATTCTTATTAATTGTTGGTTTGCTTCTAATAATGGTTTTGTATTTAGTATAGAGAATAAGTGGATAATACCTTTTCTCTCGCTAGTTTGTTTACAGTAATTTTTTAAATGTTTGAGAATGAGTTGTAATTCAATAGAAATGGGTTTAAGACTACTATTGGATGCGCCAGTAATGAATCTGAATTTGATAGGGTTTTTATGCATTTTAGGTATGCCATAAACTTGTGGAATTTGAAATGGTTTTAAGTTCATAGTATCTATTTTGAAGTATCTGGTTTGTTTCAGATGACTGTTGATAATTTCAATGACGCTGGGAGATGTAATAGGTTGATATGTTTTGACGTTATTATGACTAGTATTCATTTCTTCATTCATAAATTTGAGATAGATTTTCTTACATATGAATGCGTAATTGTTGGTAGCTTCATCTATAGGAGTGATTATGAATTCTTGTTGTAATTGATTAACAGCATATTGTATCTTTCTGTATTCTATGTTGTCATTATAGTGAAATTTATCTAAATAAACAGTTATTTTGTCTATGCAATATGTATTTAATGTTTCTTTAATTTTATTTCTATTTATATAGTTGAGATTATATTTTTTAGTAAGTTTGTTTATGGTAAGAGATATAGATTCTTTGATTTCGTTAATAATGTATTCTTTACTAGAGCTAGAAGTGTTAATCCTGTATTTAGTGCCTTTATTGAGAATATTTTGTAGAATTGGATAAGGGGTGCAATGTGTATCACCTGTACATATATGTCCAAGGGTTTTGTCTATGAGATTAGGGTATTTATGACATGCACATTTTTCGTTTCATATCTTATTATTCAGATGACAGTCCAATTTTCCTAAAAAAAGTGTTATAATTGAATATATATTTACTTATAGGATCTTTAAATTTATATATTATACGAAATTTGAAAGGTTTGTTGATCGTTTTCATGAAATCTTCATTTTTATGATGATTGAGTACTTTATTAAAAATGCGATTGAGAGGAATGTTGTCCATATATTTTCCATGGTATGTAAGTTTAACATTGACTTTGTGTACTTCTTCTTTCAAGTGTTCTTTCTGTCCTTTCCAAAAATAGTCGCAAATTAAACTTGTAATTAAAACTTTTTATTTGTTTTCTAAACGGTAAAACTCATTAGTGAGAGTAAACTTAATGAGTTTATCTTTCTCTTTAACTCTTAGTTTCTTATATTCTAGATATAGTTGCCTACCATTCTTAATTTTTAGTATATTTTCCAAAATTATGTTTAATTCTCTGGCCTTGTAACTGGGTATTGTTCTACGTCTATTTTTATGTCTACTTGGAGCTTTCTTAGGGATACTTATAGGTAGATTATGATAAGGTTGTTTTATATTTTCCAATGGGTTAATATTGTCAGATATGAGACCATAACCTTGTATTTGATCGTTTAGTCCGTATGGGTAGGCTGTCATTAGTAATCTTATCCAATAACCCCCATGGAACCTCTGAGAGAGGGGGCATTTAAGTGAAGAAGTGCCCGTTTTCAAATGTAAAATAGATTATTGATGTACATTTTTTTTCGAGAACAGGAGTCTCTGATGCTCAAAATGATCACCTATGAAGAAAATTTTCAAATCCGTAGCGTTTGAAGCCAATTTGACGAAGGTATGCTGGGGACTCGAATAGTCGAGTGGGTCCGCAGGAGTCTTAGCAGGGCCAGGTCGAAAAGCGAGCGGAGAGAGACTTCCGAGACCGTCCCGCCTTTCATGCCTTTCATGTTTTGTCCTAGCCATTTGTCATACCCTTTCATATTTTCATGATAAATTAGGTATATTAAAATTATTGGAAATTTTTGATAAAGTTTTTTCATAATATCACTTTGATAATATGTGATTTATAATTTCATTCATTGAACCGCTGAAATTTTCGAGTTTCTAACTCTGTTTCTCTAAAAGAATAAAAAGGATTGTTTCGAGTATTTCAATGAGCGCAAAATATGATTGCTGAGAAACCGGGAAAGGGAAGAAGGGGGAGAAACCGGGAATGGGAAAAGGGGAAAAAACAGGAATGAGAAAGGGATAGAAACCGTGATTGGGAAAAGAGGAGAAAACGGGAATTGAAGAGGGGGAGAAACCGGGAATGAGAAAGGGGGAGAAACTGGGAATGGGAAAAGGGGAGAAAACGGGAATTAGAAAGGGAAAGAAACCGGGAATGAGAAAGGGGAGAAACCGGGAATGGGAAAATCGGGACAAATTAGGAATGAAAAAAGGGAGAAAAACGGAAAATCACAAAAAAATTTTTTTACCGTACTCTAGGATCGATTGATGTGCAGGTTTTCATTTGAACTTGAATAGAGTTTGTAGTCTGCTAGTAGCGCAGCTACACGGATGTTCTAAACGTCATATCTTCTCTCCTCCCTTCTTCATGAACGGCTGCTACCGAAACTTTTTCAATAAATGCTCATCATTCTTCTGCTACTCGTTACCCCAGAACTTCTGCTTTGAAACAGCTCCCAATTACCATGCTTGCCTTACCCCGTTATTCGTAGAAGACTCAACCCCGTCACAATTACTCTCTTCCTTCATACCTTCCCATTCACCATATCATCCATCCAATGCGATGATGAAAAGATAAGATATAAGGTGGTTTTATCAATGGGATTTGATTTGGCGGTTACAACCGTTTTCAAAACCGCCTTATATGACCGTTTTCTTCTGTGTGTGGCGTGCCGCGAGGTTCCGTATTAGGATCACTTCTCTTTTCCCTATACATCAGCGAATTGAGTTACGTGCTTAGCCCTTATCCGAATGTACGTTATCAAGCATACGCAGACGATATCAAATTATATGTATCTCACAGTGCTCAGAATCTAACTGAACGAACTTTCGAAATGCATAATTGTCTAGATGCTGTTTGTACTTGTAGCGTAGCCAACCATCTTTCTTTATCTTCCAAGAAGACATATCATCTACGCTTAGGCAAAACTTCTCGTATTCTCAATTACCACTTGAATAACAATGTTCTAGAAGTATCTACTCAAGTGAGAGACCTTGGAGTTCAACTAGTTCCATCTCTTCGCAGACATGACGCAATTCTTGAAAGAACTATGAAGGCTACTAGAGCGATGTACGCTATGCTCCACTTTATAACTATCAATGACTTCCAAATACTTGTTAAGTGTTTCAATACATATGTTCTACCTCATCTAGAATTTGCCTCCTGTCTATGGAATCCAATATACCGGGAGGATTCCGATCTCTCATATTGAGATTTTTCTAGAATTATCTTTTATCGATGTTTCCAACAGCCGGATTACTCTCTTAGCCTCCCATGTTATAGAGATCGTCTGAAACTATTTGGCCGGAGTACTTTAGCTGAAAGAAGGATGATTGCAAACTTAAAATGAGTTGGAAGATCTTCAATGATGTCCATTATTGAAAAAATTTCAAAGCGCGCCTTCCCCACTCGTACAATTATAAATGATATTGCAATTGAATGTACTTCTTCCAATTCTGGATTTAATTGTTACCGTTCACGGGTTTCAAGAATGTTTTACGGAATCTCGAGTGAAATATTGAATTCAGAAACAGTAGAGCATTTCATAAGTCGTCTCTGTAACGAGAATGTGCTAAGTGAACTGGAGAATAATCAGTAGCATTTAGAAATTTGCCTTACCTGTCGCCAGACTTATGTATGTATCATTTACAGTGTGTCTCACCAAAACCTTGCATTATAAATGTCGATAAAATAAAAAAAAGTCTTTAAAAGGTCTGCATGGATTCAATTCGAACAAGTTTTATTCAAACACCCAAAACCGCGATAAACTTTATGTTAGTCGTTTTTTCGCAGTCTTTCCAATTTCTTATTCGACCCCTAATGACCAATTACATTCCCATACATCTTTTACAAAACTTTTGACGAAATTTTCAATTCGATTGAAAACCTGTATTTTGACGCTTCCTCTGAATTAATTTACGACTTGTTGGAAAAGCTTGATCAAATATTCAGTTTTTGCTATCGCTTTTCGATATTTAATGCACTCCATGAACATGAGATCATAAAAAATAATATGCGTACGTGCTTTGTACTGAAAATTATGAACAAAAGAAGCATGTGTCCAATAAAAGAGCAAGAATAAAGGGATAGAAAATGATGATAATGCTTAATGTCTTCCGAGTGTATTGTGTTTCGCCACAGTTCTGATAACGATCATGCAAGCAAACAAACAAAAATTAGGCCTCATTTTCGTTTCTTCGCTTGAGAAAGTTTTTAACAATTCATTATGTTTTTGTGACTTCGATGTTATTGTGATTTCCGCGGTCTATAGAGTATTCAAAAGCGTTTTATCGAATCACATTAGAATTCACCGCAGAAACTTTTGTCCAAGTCGCAATATGGTTTCTTATTCAAAAGTTGTGAGTTAAAAACTTCTGAAATTTATCAGTGAGTGGTAACTGACTCTTCAGAACATTCAGGAATTAAATATCATCTAGTTTGTTTTTGCGAGAGCTTTCGACAAGGTATAACATTCAGATTTAATCAAGAAGCTTTACAACATGGGTCTTCATGTCTCTCTAATACACTGGATTACTTTATTCCTCAAAAATAGATCATTCAAAGTTCGCGTAGAATATGTCTACTCTCATTATTTCTCAGTACTCAGTGGAGTACCCCAAGAGACAGTCCTAGGACCCCTCTTCTTCCTCTGCTTCATCAATGACATTTAGAGCTGTATTCCCTCGACTGTGAAGTTTTCCTTGTTCGCCGATGACCTCAAATTTCATAGCGAGGACTGTGACTCTCTTCAACTATGTATAAATAATTTCACAGAATGGTCGCGTCAATTCAAACTCTTAGCAGCGGAGAAAATAATCTGTCTCCGTCTTGTGAAAACTCAAAAAAGATTACATTGATAGCTCGCTGATTAAGGTCGTTTATTCAGTCAGAGACTTGGGTCTTTATGTGGACTCTAAGCTCAGCTTCAAACAACACATAGAAAATACGTGCTGGGTAGAATTGCTGTGTAGGTAGAATTTCGCATGTTTTCAAAGTTTTTAGATGTCTGGACTTGAACGGTCATAAAACCTTTTACACTACTTACATAAGAACCCTTCTTGAATATAGAGCAATTATCTTTTACCCGATCGTTCATAGTAGTAATTCGAAAAGGTTAGCATACCTTCTTTTTAAAAAAAAGCTTATTCAAGTTGTGGGAGTCTTAGGTTGAGATACCGTCTCGCTGGATTTTATTTGGACTCATTTCGACAAATCCGTTTACTTTCTGATACAGCGGATTGTCAAGAAGAGCAAAAAAGAGCTGAAGTTAAGAAATGCAACCAATCTGCCGAACTTCCAAATTAAAACCGAACTTCCGAATTAACTCTGATGAATTTTAAACGATACAATCATCATTCACATTATTTCTTTTATAGAGTAATTACTTTATGGAACAAAGTTACAGATAATTTCAAAGATGTTTAAGATATCGAAGCATTCGGCAAGGCTCAAGAAGAAATCGACCTATCGAATCTCATAGCCGTACCGAACTTTGTATTGCCCACAGCATGAGTGGACACCAATAAAATTTAAATGTTTTATTTCCCATTCTTTCCCTTCCTATTTTATAATTTCATGCAAGCAGTGGCCTTACAAGCTATCCTATGGTAATAAAGAATTTCGAATTTTAAAATTGAACATGACAGTAAGTGACTTAAAGCAATTTTGGGTTACTTGTACATGAAAAGAGATTTTATCATATCAAACAGTCTTTCACATAAGCCAATCTTTTTTTGTTGTAAGAGTTATGTTCACGTGATTCATTCCACAACATTTATATCGTAATTTAGAAACATATTTTTCAATTTTTGGCGAGTTGAGAGCCTTTGCATTTTTTGGAAACTCGTGGTGAGACAAATGAACGTTTCAAAATTTCCAAAATTTAACTCATAATCACACATTAGAAAACAATTTTTTTTTAAACTTTTACCGCTTCATTACTCACATAAACTCAGCTGTTTACTTAGCGAATTCAATCATTTCATCCTAATGGTAGTTTGACTATCCTTTAACGAGAAACTTTTCTTTCAGTTGTTTGACTTGTCGGAAAACTCCTTTTTGGAAAGTGATGTCAAAAACTTTGAAAAATAAAGAATATCTTTTATGGCGAGAAGAAGTGGACGTGTGAGATGACGCGGAAGACCGAATATTACAGATGTTTTAATCGTCAGCATTGTGCAAAAACAGATAGGGTGGCAGAAATGGACTAATTCATTTTCCATCTCAAAGCGCTTTACCAAATTATTGGCCGGACGCAACTGAAATCCATTCATTGTGTATTTTTTTCCGAAGTTTCTCGAACTTGAAAAAACCATCTACCTCGTTTTGTAAGTAAATTTAAATTACAAAAAAATAATAATTTGGCCCGCAATGCAATATTCTTGAGAGTTTTCCATAATGTATAATAGATATGCTGCTAGGGATAGTAAGGAGCGGGACGCCTCCAGTCTTGCTATCATTCAGTACATCCAGAAGCTTTCATCCCAGTCTTCCCGATTTTGTAACTATTGTTTTATTCAGACTTCATCTGTGTTTATTAACTATTGCCGCAATGTATGTACCGTAGCATCCCCATTCCGTGGGATGCTCTTCATTCCCTTGTCGTGTGGTGTAGACTTTGGACAGATGGGAATGGGACGGAGAGCATTGCGAGAGAGGAGTGTCGGCCGGCTGGTCCCCGTCAAGGGCCCAGCACCCACTGCCAGTGGGGCGTGGCTAGCACACGCCGCACTGGCTAGGGCGATTATATAATGTGTATAAAGATGCTAGGGGGCCCGCCCCCGACATCCCCCCTCCGAAAAAGTCTCTCCGCCCTCGTTTATCAAATCTTCGTTTTCATTGCTGTAGGGAAAAGCAGACCAAGTGGTACTTCTTTTTCCATTGGGTCTGCGACAAAAACCCTACATATCTTTTCAGTTAATCACACATCAAATTGAGAAAATTAAATTAAGTACAAATCAGATTGAGAAAATTAAATTAATTACAAATCCGATTGAGAAAATTAAATTAAGAATAGATAGCTATTTCAAAACCTTTAAAATAGCTTCGAGTTGATACATTTTCATACGTGACTAAGAACGTGTATTGAGTTATTAAAATCCGTATTTTTGTTCTAGAAACTTTTCTAAACTATAGAGCGTTTCATTTATTTTCTATCCAAAACAAAAAAAATTTTTTTTTTTTTTTAAATAATATCAAAACTAACTAAGAATACTAGCAACGAAATTAGACTTATTTACTTTTTTTTTTTTTTGAACTAAATAAAAATACTAGTAACGAAAATACTATTTTCAGTACAGTAAATAAGAATATTAGTGACGAAAATACTATTTTTCAGTACAGTAAATAAGAATACATGTAACGGAATCTTATTATTTACAATTTTTTCTACAAAAGACGCACACTAAGAAAATCATGTATATTACGAAAATAGGCTTTGAATATTACATGATTTTGTTTTTACGATATCTAACATCCTGTCAATGTGAATTTTAATAGTAATAATAATGTTTACACTCACGTACATATTTCAATTATATCGAGTTATTTAGTTTGAAAAAAAAAAAATAACATGACTTATAGTAAAGGTTGGAACACACACCGATTAGGCATATGTAGAAATTTATACTATTATTATTTTTTTTTTCAATATTCGTATCTTGCAGTTCTTCTTTTCGCTCTTGTTGATCGTCTGCTGGGCTCGTGACCTCGGACTGCTGAGTTCGTCGCCTCGGACTCGTGTCTCTTGTCGATCATCTGCTGCGCTCGTGGCCTCGCACTGCTGGGCTCATCGTCTCGGACTCGTGTCTCTTCTCGTCTGTAGAACTTCTGCAGGCGATCTGGGTGATACGATCGTCTGGATCTGCCAATTTGTACCTCAACACTTGTTCCTTCGGTTGCAACAACTCTTGCTGGTCCGACGCGAGTCGGGCACAGCTTAGTCTTCGGTGGGGCTCCTCTGATGAGTACTTCGTCCGATACAGAAATTTTCTTCGGTTTGATTCTATTTCTAGTGTCATAGTACTCCTTGTACTGTTCCGATGCCTTTTCTATGTTTTTATGAACTGATTCCCAAGTTTCGCGATGCTGAACGCGAATTTGTGCTGCGTACTCTTCCGGTGACGCGTAGCTTCTTTGAGGCGTTCTCCATTTTGCATCCGCGGGGATTCGCGCATCTCTGCCGAAAAGAACTGTAAAGGGGGCCTCCTGAGTGACTTTCGATTTTAATGAGTTGATTGCCATGATTGTTAGTGGCAAGGCTGTGTCCCAATTATCCTGAGAGTTGTTGGTGTACTGGGAGATCGATTCTTCTATGGTCCTGATGGCTCTTTCTGCCAGCCCGTTTGTGTTGTGATGGTAGGGAAGGGAGGTGGCTAGTGTGATGCCGAGGGAGCTGATTGTATCCTTGAATGTGTTCGAGGTAAAGTTTGATCCTCTGTCAGTGACTAAAGTTTCTGGTGCTCCGTGTAGACAGTAGACTCTGCTGATGAAGATGTCCGCAATTGTTTTGGTTTCAATGTTCGGTATGGGCTCAGCTATGATGTATTTGCTGAAAGCGTCGATGAAGACAATGAAATATCTATTGCCGTTTATCGTGATCGGTAGTGGGCCGCAGATGTCTGCGTGGACTCTAGCAAATGGCCTTGTAGGGGTCTCGTATGTGCCAAGTGGTTCTTTCGTGTAGGTGTGGGGATTAGGTTTCCGCTGCTGACATGCTTGACACGTTCTGACGAATTCTTCGACGTCTTCCTTGAGTCCTGTCCATGTGAATCTTCTTTTGATACATTCCGTGGTTCTGGCTATTCCTGCATGAGCTGCCAGATTAGCCTCTTCATGGAACTCCTTGATTATTTTCTGCGTGAAAGTTCTGTCTCGCGGTAGGATGAGTCTTGGTGTTTGGGAGTTTTTGTTCGGTTTTTCGTAGAGAAGGCTTTCTGCCACGAAGTATCTGTTGTGGAGTTTCTGCGTCGCTGGAGTTTCTTCTTGCTTAGAAAGAGCGGATATGGTTTCTTGAATCCAATGACATCGTTCTTGAGCTGTTCGTAGTTCATTTGAAGTAACACTGTTGACTGATCTAGGGTTGATTTCTTCTTCTTTCACGAATCCTTTTGGCTCTGAGATTTCGTTTTCGGTGTACCGTGACAATGCATCTGGTACTGCATTCTCTTTGCCTGGGCGGTATATGATCTCGAGCTCATATTCCTGTAGCGTTAGTTGGTACTTCGCTAGTCTGCCCATTAGGTCTCTTCTTTTTAGAAGAGAGACCAGTGGTTTGTGATCTGTGATTACTTTGGTATGAACTCCAAGAATGTACTGTCGGTACTCTTTCAAACCAAAAACGATCGCAAGTGCTTCCGTTTCTATAGCGGGATACCTTCTCTCTGCTGGTTTGAGTTTTCTGGAAGCAAATGCGATGGGATGCAGTTCATTTTCTTTTTCTTGGTAGAGAACCGCGGCGACAGCGATTCCTGACGCATCGGTTTCCATGATGAATTGTTCGTGACGAGTGGGGCTGACCAGGACTGGGGCCTGGCTCAGTTTTAGTTTCAGTCTTTCGAATGCTTCTTCTTGTGTGGACATCCAGACAAACTCTTCGTTGCGCAGAAGATCTGTAAGCGGGGCTGCGTCTTCTGCGAAATGATCGATGAATTTTCGGAAGTAGTTGCACATCCCGAGAAACGCCATTACACCTTTCTTGTTGATTGGGCGCGGGAATTTTCGTATGGCTTCCACCTTGTTTGGGTTCGGTTGAGTTCCATCCTTACTGATGATGAATCCTAGGTAGGTGACGCTGTTTGCTGCAAACACACATTTCTTGGTGTTGATGCGCAGACCGTATTCCTGTATCGTTTCCAAGGTGGCTTTGAGGTCTCTGAGATGTTCCTCTAGTGTGTCCGATGCGATGAGAATGTCATCCAGATAGACTTGGATTTTTTCTCCAGAGGCTCTTCTGACGATTTCCATGCATCTCTGGAATGTACCTGGCGCACCTGAAAGTCCCATTGGGATGACTCTAAACTGGTATATGCCTATGTGAGTTTTAAAAGCTGTCAGATGGCGATCTTCTTCTCTGAGCGGTATCTGATAGAATCCGCTTTGTAGATCCAAAGTAGAGAAAATCTTTTTTCCTGCTGAAGAATCGATGAGATATTCTATCCTTGGTATCAGGTAGTGTTTTGGTGCCGTGATGGCGTTGATTGCTCTGTAGTCGACTGTGAATCTGTAGCTGCCATCTTTCTTTCTGACCAGTACAGGCGGGGATAGAACCAGGCTGTTGGAGGGTTCGATAATATTTTGTTCGAGCATCATGTTGACTTGCTTTTCCACTTCTTCCTGTTTTCCGATTGGTATTCTGTATGTTCTCGGCTTTGGGATTTCCGCGTTTGGTTTCAGCTTGATTGAGTGTTCGATGTTTCCGCGAAATTTTCCGATGATTCCATCATGGTTGTAAAAAGCGTTCGCGTTTGCCTTTATGATTTCGAGTATTTGGTTCCGATGTTTCTCCTCGACTAATGATGGTGATATGTTGACATCTACCATGTAGTCATATGTGTCATCGGGCATTCTTAAGAGGGTTGGTTCTAGATCTGCTTCTTCTGGCACGTCGTTTTCGAATTTCGTTGCGTACATTCCTTCTGCTTTTGCCAATTCCGTATGTGGTTTGATGACTATAGTGTGGTTTGTTTTGTTCTGGAGCCTCACTGCTGTAGGTTGACTATTCTGTGACGTCATCGCATGAACCAGGAAAGGTTGCATGGATATGGTGTCCAGATTGCCTTTCTGCTGTATGTGGAAGATGTCGGTTAGGCTCGATATGTCAGAATTGGGTATGATGAGCTGTATCATTGAAGACTCTGTCGGTTTGATGTTGTAACTTTTGTCGTCCGTGATGACATTCCACACTTCTCCTGTGGGTTGATAAGCTTCTCTTGCGCAGCTTAGAAGGGGAACTGCGCTATCTCCTATCACTAGTCTTCCTTTGTGAGGTTCCAAAGTGAATGATACTCCGTTGTGTGCGTATTTGCTGATGACGTCGTATCCGATGAGTACTTGAGCGGGGCAATCCTTGTCTTCGCTGATGAGTATTTCGTGCATCAGTAGGTTTCCTCCAATGTTGATTTGGACATTGGATGAACCGATGAACTTCATAGTAGATCCGTTTGCTGTTGTCGCTTTCTGATTGTTTTTCTGTATACCGATCCCTGCATTCTCTGCAAGTGATTTTCTCACATAGGTGATTGTAGATCCGGAGTCACAAAGTGCATGCGTTGCTCGATCTTCAATTGTGACTGGAATGATTGGCAGGGGAGTTGAACTTGAATTGATGTTGTTTACTCTCGCGAAGTAGAATTTAGGAGCTTCGTCCAAGTCCCTTTGAGTGACGAACGCAGTCAAAGGATAGGATTCGACAACATTTATCCTTGTATCGGCTTCCCTTGTTCTCACGAAATGTATTTGCGGACGTGGCAAGGTGGTGAAGGCTTTGATTATGAACTTCAGGAGGGTTGCCTTCGCGATGATGAGTAATATGATGATAAGTATGACTATCACTGCGGGTAGACCAAGCCATAGAAGACTTCTGATGGCGTAGGCTTTCACCATTTCCGCGATTCCCATTTCCTGAAGGGCTTCGAAGTCAAATCCAGTCTGTACCGAGATATTGGAAATTCCCAGAAGGCCTTCTCCTGCTAAGATGTTTATAAGATGATTCTGGTTTTGTTGAAGTGCTGCTAGACTCGCACCGTAGGATAGGGTCAACATCAATGGGAATGAGCTTCCTTTAGCGTTGTCATAGATGTCTCCTGCACTGAATTCCATTTTCGTTGCAATATATTGGTGGTCGTTGGTGAGTCCTTCTAACTGAGTGACGTTGGCGAAATCTTCTCCAGCTAGATATGTCCTGTTACTGTCCTGCCATACATCGGGGAAAACATGTTTGCAGTTCACAGTTGGACTTGTGATGGTTACATCATGAGTTCCTGGTAAGATGAACATGGTGGTGTTCTGGTCATTGATGATGGGCGTGTATAGAAAGCACTTCCCATCTATCTCTTTGTGCCTTATGATTTTGATTGCTTTGACTGGACCACATCTTGTGACTTGGAGAACGTTTGTACCGACAAATCGTGCATGTAGGTCTTCCCTTTGTAATATCGTTCTCATCGTGATAGTTGGTTCGATTCGAAGCATCGTGTTGAACATTTGAATCTGTTTGTTCTGAATGTTGCATATGCTGTAGAAAAGCTGTTGAAAGTTCAGAAGATTGTCATTTTGAATGTTTTCCACGGCGTATTGAATCTTCTGATTGACGCCTTGGTGAGTCATGTTCCTTCGAATGTTTTCTTCGTGGTCATAGGTGTCCTTCATGAACTTGACGTGTGCCTCCGATCCAACCATTCCCGTGTAGGGTTGTGTCGTAGAACGTTCGGTTGATCTTATCTTACGAGGCAGAATTGTCGATTTGTAGGTCGTTGGTGTGGTTGAGGGAAATTTCGTTGTTGTACTTGTTGTTGGTGTTGTTGTTTTGGGATTCGGTTTTAAGGTAGAGGTTGTTAATAGAGTTGTAAGCTTGGTGATCGTAGTAGGTTTTGGAGTAACAGTTTTCGTTTCAGTGCTGGCCGATGCTCTTTCCAGATTCAGCTGCTTTGGAGTCGTTTGCTGAGGAGAAGATGTTCCATTTGTATTCGGGTACATCGGGGCCAGCGTTGCGTTTGGATCTATTTTCCTCAGGTTTTCCAATCTGACCTGTCTTTCTTGTAGAAGCTTAAAGAATTCTGAGAACGCATGTAATGACGCGTCATATCTCTTTTTCAATCTTTGAACCGTTGTATTAGTCGTTTTGTCGTATTTTGGCGTTTCGTATTCCTCTGCACCATGATAGTATGGTAGATCTTCGTCGTTGATGTCGTCGAATGCAGCTCGAGGGTCCGCATTCTCTTTTCTCAGAGCAATCTCCATAGCCTTTTCTAGGTAAAGCTGTTTTCTCTTCTCTTCGGGTTGTTTCTTGAATGAGTCGAGAAGGTTCTTCTCGCTCAGCCTTGCTTCGTTGTCAACAGCTTCTTCGAGTTCTTCTGAGCTCATTTTCTTGAAACGTGTTTCAGTTTCCAGGTGTCCAGTGGTTGTCCGAAGTGCTCTAAAGAATATGTCCTCGTCGCTTCTGGTTTTGTATTTCCTTGCGATTCTTTCGACTTCTTGAAAGGCGACGTTGAACTTCCTGAGTGTTTCTCCGAGCTGTATGTCGTTAAATCTTTCCATATGGTATCGAGCGGCGATTCCGAAAAAGGCTTCTCTGACGACTTGTAATTTGCTAGTTGCGCGTCTCTTCCTTTCGGCTCCGCTCATGTATTGCAGTATGTCGATGTCTTCTCTCAAATCTGGAAAAATAACGATTGTTCCGCCCGTAGTTTCATGAGGGCGATGGCTGAGGCATCTTCTAAGTTCATCTGATGGCTTTTCATTCAGTATTGTCAATGCAGACTGTGTTTCCTCAATCAGAATGGTAGATCCACCGATGATTCCAGAGTAGGTTCTCAAATGAATGAGTTTGCATAGTTCTCTTTTGAAAGCAGACGCGTCCCAGATGACGACTGAGTTGTCGTCTTCGCAGAATCCGTCTTGATGCTTGCAAGCTGCTGTGTTCATGATCAGAGGTGAAACGATGGTGTCTTCCGTCAGTGTTGACACCGTCGCTCGCTCCAGGACGAATCTTTCGTAGGTTTCGCATCGTCTGCCCCAGAAGTTCGTAGATAGTTGCTTGGCTGCTCCTGTCTTGTACACGTTGTGAAGAAGATATTCCAATGGCCTTTCCTTCCATAGTCTTTCGTTTTGGGCTGTTTCGCACTCTGTTCGCGAGGGTTTTGCTGTGCCGATTATTGAAGTATTATAGGACGTTATGAAAAACGTTGAGTCCGCGCAATGCTCATATCTCTCCAATAAGCATTTGTACCCGGGTACGGCTATTGCCGAACCATTTTTGATGTAGAGCGCGACTCTTGTACGGAGAACTTTGGAAACTGGCGGAAGTTTGCAAGCTTGTTGCACCATTGGGGCAACCAGTATTCCTCCTCGTTGATTGGTGCATTCGTAGAACGATTCTGATGTGGCTTTCGATCCATTTGTAAGCAGGCTGATCATCGCGATGATTGTTATGAAGTGAACGAAGGGGCGATACTGTCCTCTCGCTCTGCCACGGCCGTTGGGCGGGTTGCCTCTTCTTTGATAGTTTCTTTCGCTGACGTTATTTCTTTCATTTGGGTAGCTTCTTCCTCTTGACGAGCTTCTTCTCGGTGTCTTCGATCGCTGTCTGCTACGGCTTCTTGGGCCGTAGTTTCCTCGGTAGCTTCTCTGGCCTCTGTTAGTCCAGTTGTTGTAGCCTCGTCCTCTTCCGAAGTTGAACGGGATCCATGGGCTGGGAGATCTTCCTCTGCGTGGGTTGTCCAATGCTATGGCACTGATTCTTTGTGCAAGATCTTCTTCTTCGTCGGCTTCCAGCAAGAGTTCCTCGTTTCTCGCCATTGTTCTGGCGTCCAGGAAGTTCGCTGGCTTTTCTCTCGTGACGATTCGCCTTATTTGAGGTCTTAATCCTCTGATGAACGAGTCACGCTCCATTTCCGATCGAATCTCAGCTTGATTCGGATAAGATCTCTCAGCCAGCATCCGGACTTCTCTCGCGAATTGTTCCACTGTTTTGTCTTTTTGCTTGCATAGCCTCAACGCACTCTTTGCTGCGTTCGTGTATCTGTCCTGCGCCAGTATTGTGTTCATTGCGGCCAAAATGGTCGTGAACGGTCCTGTTTGTCTTGTCTCTTCTGGTATTTTGTCGTATTCGTCTCTCACCTCTTCTGGGAGGAGGAGAGGAAAGACATGCAGAACGTCGCTCTCTTCCAGATTGAACCGACGAACGTAGTCCTGCAGGTTTCTTACAAAACTGAGAAAGCTTTCTGCTCCCGGTTCGAAGCTCGGAGGGGCTGGTGTTACTGCCTGCAGGATTTTGTTGTTCCTCTCCGAGATCCTTCTCAGCTCGGGGATTCGGCGCGGGTAGTTCGAATCGTCAACGTTCATATCTAGAATGTGATACGAAAGATGGAAAAAGAAAAAAAAAGAATTTTGACGCGGTATCTTGTTCGCGAAGAAGGACAGAGAAACTCAGTCCGCGAAAATGAATGTGTAAAAGGTATCCGAAACCAAGAAAAATCAAATTGGAGCAATTCAATTAGTTTTAGAAGTTGCAGATGCATTTACAATTTGGTTTACAAATGCAAAAGAGAGTCATTTGGAAAACATTATTCATGAAAAAATAGGTGCTTTCTACATTTTTTTTTATATAGAGAGTTCATAAATTTTTTATTACTTGAATTTATAAATAAAAACAATACAGGAAATTAAGTTAAAAGTAAAAGAATAAAATATAAACAATACAGGAAATTAAGTTAAAAATAAAAGAATAAATCCAGGGGTACGAGGGGGGTCTTTTCACCCTCTTTCTCTCTGGCCGGAAAAAGATTATGATTTGCGAAGTCAGATGTTGACCGCCTCGCCGCCGATGACCTTTCTCTCTCTCTCACACACTCTCTTGCCATTTATATTATATTTTACGATGGGCTGTCAGGAAGAGACTCCACCCACTATCTTTATGCGTCTAACCTTCTATATTTCTTATAGTACAACTACGAGAGCCTTACCCTGCCTGGTACGATGTATTACTAGCCTTGATTGTTAGCGCACTGAATGATAACGCCTGGCAAAATAACATATGGAAAATCGCAAGAAGCAGAGAAATTTTCGAGCGAGGCGGGTTTGCGACAACTATACGAATTCACTTTTAGCACTAAGTCTATACGATTCGAGGTTTTTTTTTTTTTACGTAAAATCTAGACTAGACCATACAAAAAACATTCTGCGAAACTTAGAAGACAGAAGAGAACATTCTAAACACTGTACTTGAAAAAAACAAAACTCTAAACGAGTTTTTTTTTTTTATTGCTTTAGAACAAAAATATAGGTACAATAACAAACCAGCACAGAAAATTGAGACGAAAAAAACTTCCAACAACAAAAAAAAAACCTTATAACAAAACATTGTTACCGGGATACACAAGATTATAGATGAATATATATAAATATATACATGAATATGTACAAAATGAGTGGGGTCCGCCTCGACTCTCTCGCTTCTCCTTCTTTTTTATCTCTCTTAATCTTTTTTTTTAAACAGGTTTGTTTGTTTTGTTTTTTTTCAACCTTTGCTCAGAGAGGGTTCCTGACGTTGGTCTTCGAGACCGACTCACCAAAAATGAAAAATGTGCGCGTTTTTTGAGGAAAAATTATGAGTGAGTCAGGCTCTACCTAACGAGGAACTCTTTCCTATCCTATTCCACGTGGAAACGACTGCTCTTGCCTAGTCGTATATTGAGAGATATAGAGCGCTTTTTTTCTAGCTTTTTCACTTCTCTTAGCTCTTCCGCACGGGCCCTAGATAACCTTCCTCCTTTGTGCGGGCATCGACGTGTAGCGGTGCTCCGGGTGTTGGTTCCGGGACCTCCACGTAGCATCCCCATTCCGTGGGATGCTCTTCATTCCCTTGTCGTGTGGTGTAGACTTTGGACAGATGGGAATGGGACGGAGAGCATTGCGAGAGAGGAGTGTCGGCCGGCTGGTCCCCGTCAAGGGCCCAGCACCCACTGCCAGTGGGGCGTGGCTAGCACACGCCGCACTGGCTAGGGCGATTATATAATGTGTATAAAGATGCTAGGGGGCCCGCCCCCGACAGTACATTGAATCTATCGTGAGTAAATGAAACCTCGTACTGACAAGGAATAAAGAGTGAAATAAATACAGAACTTACAACTTTTTATGAGAAGGGAAGTAACAGAAGTCATGAATATCGGGGAGAAAAGGCAGGCAACAGCAGAAGAAGTCTCAAAATGTTTATGAAATGATTGATTTAATTGAGCACGCCTAGTACAACTATGAAATTATTTGATGTTTAAGCAAGTTTCTGGGCATTCGCATACATTGCCGTAAGGTCACTTAGCTGAAAGAAGTCAGAATTTTCGTGTTGAACTAGTTTCCTATAGATAGTAACTGAGATCCCTTCATTCTGTCTCACTAAGAATCCCCTGCCCTTTCATAAAACTTAGAAAACGACGATCTTCAAGTGACGGAGGCGGAGTAGAATAATAAGCGGCAAGAAAGTCTTTACAGTCTTGACGACTTTCATTAGCGAATCTTTCTCCCTACTCTGCCCTCCAGTCCACTCCTTTCTCGTAATTCAAGACTCTCTTGCTTAAAGAGTGTTTTTTTCAATTTTAGTTATGCTGCTCCCTCTTCTTTTCTATCTCGGAACATTAAAGCACCCCATATATAATAGCACCCCATATATAATAGCACCCCATATATAATAGCACCCCATATATAATAGGAATGGACACTTCTGCAGTTTAATTTGCCAAACATAACTTGCTCATAAACGGATGAAAATTTTACAACTTTAGCTCAAAAAGAAAAGAATGTAAAAATAAATTAATACATAACGGTCTCTACCATCTCAGCCATAGCCGGTTTTTTAACGTAAACTTTTGCCTAAGCCAAAACGAAATTTGATGTTGAAATATTCCAAGAAGTTAAATTATCTTGTTTAATTTACAAACCCAACGCGCTACCTCTCGTACAATTGTAGTCAGAAACCACAATACAAACTTGGCCAGTTAAACTTCAAAATAGACCTCAAGACCCTCTCGTCCGAACCAAAATGTTCACCACAATCTATACTCAAAGTTTTCAAAGTGCTATTCATCGGAATTTGACGGATGTATGCTTTAAGGAGCATGGTAAAATTAGAGAAGAGGTTGAGCTAGAGTTCTTTTTTTTGGAGAAAAAAAGCGCATACCTCAGAACCGATTCCCCGACTTTCGGCTAGCCATTTGTAAAACATTTCTTTGTTGTTACATTCATCTTCGTCGCAAACACAAATCCTCGCAGATGATTTGTTGCCTCGAGAAATGGTCTCGCATTCATTTTCGTCTCTGAAAGAGCAGCCTCCTCCCAATATGAGGTCTTGGAAATCCGCTTTTTCGTCAGAGCTTATTTCAAAAGACCAAAAGCATCTTTGGCCTCTGGCACATTCCTCTGTTTTGAGGTTCTTCCTCAGGCAGCTCTGAAACAAGTTATGGAGTACTAAAAATTTGTTCACGTCTTCTTCTATTGTTCTTTCGTAACTCTTTTTTGCACTTTTCACGTGACTATTGTGCAAAAAGATAACAAGTTCGTCCCTCCTCTAATACAGCTTCACTCAAACCAGGAACAGGAAAAATATTATTAGTGCTCTCATGACTCTCCCGTCTGTTGATATAGATACTAGCCGTGTCCATCAGTCAATGTTTGTATCAGGATAGGTCCGTATCTCACTCCAGATTAATGCGTACACAGCAACGAAGAGGGAGCAAGCGCGAAAAAAGAATATTTTCAATGTTTATAAAATAACTTCATGTAGTATTTCTTCATTTGCCCTTTAAACTGTAATGCAACAAAAAGTTCTGACCAATCCTAGAGGAGAGTTGCGGTGATGGATTCCTCTGGCCCACTCGTAGATGGACTGCATGTCATTGCAGTCGTCGTAATTGCAGACGCAAGTTCCTTCGAAGACTCCATTCTTGGACGGAGATCTGTGCTCCTTACAACCGTATTCTTCCTTGCTCTCCTCGCATCCCGCATCAAGAAAAACTGGCCTTGTGTAACTTTTTCTTTCCGTGACATTGATTTGAAACTTAGCCAGACATTTCTCGTCTTTGACACATTCTTCGGAAGGATGTTTGTAGCCCGTCCAGCATTGCTGCACAACAAAAGGCATTCATGACTTCAGTGGCTAATTCATTTCTAAAGGCAATTGCCAAACGGAGGAAAAATCAAGAAGTCGAAAGGCCGTTTGTTAGTTGTACCAAACAAGCAACACACTCATAACACACTTTTACTGTTTAAGATTATCACCATAAAGGCAGACCGTGATGTCTCTTTTTTTCTGCGACGAAAGAGCACGAACAAAACAGTAAAAGTGTGTTATAAATTTCTTACTTGTTTGGTAAAAATAACAAACGGCCTTCGACTTCTTCCTTTGTCCTCCCTTTGGTAATTGCTGATTTCTAACGCTTGTAGTGTGTTGAGCAGTCTAATCTCTATTAGATCTCGAATTTTATTAGGCCGGTTTTCCGATAGGAACAACGTCTTGCAGCGGCAATCAGCCAAGAAAAATGCGACGTTCATTTTTCGAGAACCAAAAGCCGGTGTATTGTAAAACCGAATGAGAAGCTATTTTTCTGGTAATTTGCAGCCTAAAGAGCGATATTTTGTTAGCGAGGAAGTCCAACGAGTTTCATGAATTGTTCGAAATTGATCCAGAGAAGATGCCTGAGAAACATAAGGGGAACTAACCAAGGCTGAAGATGTCGGAAGGTAGAAGCTGCTAATCAAAAACAGAAGAGGCAGAAGAGGAAGAGCTTTTTGAAGATGTACCTCAACTTTTCTCTTCTTCCTTTCCATACCGAAAACTTTTCACTCCATTAGTTTCGAAACGATTGGACGAAAACATTCAAAGATTGCAGAAACATACAATTCTTTTGAGGGAATTGGAGAAAAGAAGAATATGAATAGGCGCTTCGAGAACTGCCTCGACTATCTGTGGAGATGAAGTCATTTTCTTCCCTGAAACTGATTCATTGAAAGAATTTAAAAGAAAAGGAAAAGCTAACGAACCAACCGAAGCTATTATGGTGACAACTCAAGAATGACTGCCTGTGTCGCTATCTTCTCTTTTCGCTTAAAAAAGACTTTTAGAAGAAGCAGCCTTCAGTTATTGTTGAATAATTTTCATTTTGTGTTTAGCATGCAGAACTGTGTTAAGGAATTTGTTGTTTGGCACTGTTTGCGTTTATGCCCCCCCCCCTACCAGAGGTTCGATGGCACTGTTTGCGTTTTTGCCCCCCCCCCCCTACCAGAGGTTCGATGGCACTGTTTGCGTTTATGCCCCCCCTACCAGAGGTTCGATGGCACTGTTTGCGTTTTTGCCCCCCCCCCATACGTCTGACTTATTTACATTTACCAAAAAATATTTTAAGAATTATTTTAACATTAAAATTTTTTACATTAGGCTTATAAAAAGTTCACGCTAAAGAGAACGTATTATAAAAGTCACTCTCCTCTGACCCATGGAACTTTCGATATGTCTAGAAGTATGTATAGGAGGGGGGAACAAAACGCAAACAGTGCCATTTGTTTCTAATTATGAAATTTTGCAGTATGAGCTGGGTCGGCTGGCTGTTACGGGCTGAGTAAACAATTGGAATATCTTTCATTTTGTTCATCATTTCTAAAAGGCATTGTGTAGGGTGAAAATGCTAGATTATGAGTGGTTCGGCGGAAGTTCTGATTCGCTGTGATGAATTAGTTTTGCAACATTTCGTATGTTGTTGAAATCATGTTTTTCAATTTTTTTTAAAACTGTTCATCACACTCAACGCTTAGTACGCTCTTGTATCAGAGATTAATAAATTGTTTGCTGTTGCTTTTGCTATACGAGTCTTTAGCTCTCAACGGTGATTTTCATGATATATTATTGTTGTAAACTGTTAATTAGAGACAATGATCATCTGAGATGAATAAATGTATTACAACTTTCAGTAGCATCATATAATAACACTTTAAAAATGAGAAGAAAAAAAATTCTTTCAAATAAAAACTTTTTTCGTTTTTTGTGGTTTTTTCTGGTTTTTAAAATCGAAAAAAGTTCGAAAATTTTGTTTTCGGTTTTTAAAATAAAAAAAAAGTTCGAAAAAATTTTTTTGGTTTTCAAATTCGAAAAAAAAAGTTCGAAACAAATTTTTTTGTTTTTTTTTTTGCCCACTCCTGGTCCGGATGAAATTTTACAGTCCGCCAGCTTGGACTGCAAAACTTCACAAGTTTTTTTTATTCATTCGTTTTATAATGAATGTCATAGACAAAACGCCATAATTATATTTATCATGTTCCTGCTGAAGTACGAGCGAGAACATTGAACGTAGAGAGACGAAAATGTAGCGAATCGTTTGAACGGTACGATCTAGAAGTGTTCAAATCCTGCTAGGGACCGGGCTCAAATATTCTGTTGAATGTATGGAGAGTGAAGGTAAACAACCGGTTTTTTTTCGCCGGTCAATATGGGACTTGAGAGCTCTCAGACTGAGAGTCTAGTGCACTACCGATTGAGCCATCGGGAGCTCGATAAACCCAGACAGTCTAATTTATGTTTTTTCTGAAGTTTTCCATATGTTATCAGTTATTTACAGGGTGTACAGAAAGTCCAGGTGGACAGTATTTTTTTCCGATAAAAACTTAACGGATTGAGAAAATCAAATAAAATTTTCATAAAAGGTTGTTCAAATAGTTTGGGATATAACTGCGTTTTCTAATTTCAAACAGCCCTCCTTTCTCCTTGACACAGGCGCGGAGTCGCTTGTGTCAAGGAGAACGGAGGGCTGTTCGAAATTTGATAACGCAGTTGTATCCAAAACTATTTGAATAAACTTTGATAATAATTTTGTTTGATTTGCTCAATCCGTTAAGTTTTTATCGGAAAAAATACTGTCCACCTGGACTTTCTGTACACCCTGTAATTTTCCCCTGTCCTCTCTTCATTGACTCCCTTCTTGTTCACTGGTCAATGCTAAACGGCATTCTCTTTTTAGGGCATACGTATAATGCAGATCGTGATGTTGCCTCCGGTGTTTTAATATTTCTAGAAAAAAATCCAATCGTAACTTAGTGCACACTTCAATCCTCAAAAAAACGACTGGATATGATGTTCGTTAAGTTGGAATGAGAAGAGAAAAAAGATACCTTGAGTTCCAGAAAACACTTTGAATGTTGCGGGTAGGAAAACTAGTCAAACGCTGAGCGGCATCAACACAAAAAGTGCACGAATACACGCCAATACAAATAGTAAGTGCACTTCACTCATACTTTAGAAAATATGAAAGTAGATCAGAACACTTTGAAGTTATTTTTTTTAAAATTCATATTGACTCCAGTTTTCCCGATTTCCTGATCAGGTCGAGGACGGCGACGGAAAGGACGAGTCTCGGGAAGAGAATGGAATTTAAAACTGTCTGCTGAATTATATAATTTCGAAACGAGTAGAGAATCTCATATTGTATCTCAAAAAAACCTCGACTTTTCTATTCGTATTGTGCTAATAAATTCAAGCAGCAGAAACACTCAGTTCCTGCTCTCATAGATGATTCTAGTTATTCTATAGGTCTTCTCTATACCATTACCTACACCGTCTAATGCACCAAGCTTTACACGATCCAGTTACTCGTTTTCTTTGGATAGAATTACTGATGAAATGATCTTGAAAGCACTCCATTCTATGAAAAACAAATTTAATACGACCCCTGATTCTATACCGAATATTGTTCTTAAGAAATTCAAGTATGCTCTACTGTTACCTCTACGTATCATTTTCCACATCAGCCTATTAATAAGACTCGTCCCAGATCTTTGGCGCACCGCTATAGTGAAACCAATAATTAAAAAAACAACCATCCACTTCCGTTGCCAACTATCGGCCCATTTCTCTTATCTCGTCCGCCTCTAAGCTTATGGAGAAGGTTCTGTACACAGAAATTATCTCTTATTTAGAATTCAACACTATTCTTTCTCCTTTCCAAGCAGGTTTTCGGTATAAACGTTCAACTGTTACCGCGTTGGCTGAGTCTCATTCATTCATTCATTGCTAACTGCCTTAGTCGTCATTTATGTGTTGATACTATACTTCTAGACACATCGAAAGCTTTTGACAGTGTTGACCATCATCTTTTCGCATTCAAACTAGAGAACATAGTAGGTATCACGGGCATTCAATTATCATGGCTTAAAAATTTTCTCGCAGCCAGGACTCAACTCGTCAACATAGATAACGTTTCATCCTCACTGACAAACGTGACAAGTGGAGTTCCTCAGGGGTCCACAATCGGACCGTTGCTTTTTATTATGTTTATCGATGATATCAAATTTGAATTTCCTTCTACTGTTAATTTCTGTTTGTTCGCTGAGGATTTAAAGTTATTTGCTGTAGTTCCTAATAGATCCGACGACCTTCAACTAGCATTAAACAAGATCAGCTGTTGGTGTCAAAAGTGGAACTCTGTTCATCCAAGTCTACAGTGACGCATTTTGGTAACCAAACAATTAAATTTGGATTATTTGCTAGATGGTAATCCCCTTCCCTCTTCTCGCGTAATTAAAGACTTAGGTGTGTCCGTAAATGATAAGCTATAATGACCATGTTACTTTTAAATGTGAATCAGCTGAGTCTCTAGTTAATAGTTTTCTTAAATCATTTCAGACAACATCACTACCTGTTCTTACTAAGGCGTTTACTACTTATATTCGTCCAATTATTGAATACGCCTCCGATATTTGGTCTCCTCCATCAAAAGGTCGAATAAGAGAGCTTGAAAACGTCCAGCGATATTTCTCGAACAGGGTAGCTAGACGTTTGGGGCTGTTTAATTTAACTTATTCGCAAAGACTTTCCTTGTTAGGATTAGAGAGACTTCAGTACAGACGTTTAATAAAAGACCTTCTGTTTCTACATAAATGCATTAATTCTCATGCTTACATAGACACCTCTACAATATATCATCTTGCTCCTCTCTCTAGGCCCTTACGTTATTGTCATTCATTCCGTATTCAGCTCCCAGTACCTGTTTACCATGCAAAAATTTCCACTTTTGTCTCTAGGACCATCAATATTTGGAATAATTTACCTCCTAATGTTGTAAGTATCCAGAAAAATAGTATTTTTGCAACTAGTCTTAAGAACCTTCACCTTTCTCATTTGGTTTCACATCTGACTGTGGAAGATTGAATGGTTGTTTCACATTTTTTTATCTCTATTTATTGTACTTAACCACCTAGCCTTTGATCTACTCTCATTAGGGTTATTGTTAGGGCAGCACAATCTGCCAAAAAGTTCATCCATTAAGGATTATATTATTTTGAAATAGTATCACCTTATTTTTTACTGTGCATGGAATAAAGAAATTAAATGAAGTGAAAGGCAGGAATGTTTGCTGCGCACCAATCTTGACTGAACTGGGCAGCGTGAGAAGGAGCTCCGTCTTGCTGGAAGACATACTTCTTTCCTTTGAAATGAGCATCTGCTCAGGGCTTCAATACAATTTTCAAGATTTTTTTCCGTGTACAGAGGTCATTTTGAAGTTTTCATTTGATTTGACGTTTTATTTTGTTTTGACATCCATTTTTACGTTTTCTTCAACGAATAACAAGGGACTCTTGCCTGAGTAGCAAATTGCTCTTGTTGTTGTTGTTGCCGGATGTAGCCGGCTTCGAAGAACGTCTGTGTACTTCGTTTCTTGTTCTTCTTTTTTTTTTTTTTTCTTATATCTTCAAGAACGCTGCGACATCCAGCGGCTTGGTCCAGAGGTCGATTGGAGACAGCGCGGTCGGGTGGCATGGGCAGTTGAAGAGATGCGCAACGTCGTGAGGTCCGGAAGAGCAATCGGGACACACGTCGGGGATGGATTCGTCAATGCGGTGGAGGTAGTTGTTGATGAATCTGCTGAATCCCGAGCGGAGCTGGCTGAGCGTGCATCTAGTCTTGCGGGGTAACTCCTTCTCTTCTTCCTGGATAAGGGGCGGAGGTCTGCATCCCAGGATGACGGCACCCTTCAACGATTGGAGTTCGTTCGAGACCATCATCGAGTGTACGGTGTTTGCGACTGATTTCCCATTGTTCGGATCCTTTGACATCTGTTTCGCGGCTTCGACAGTCTTCTTGCAGCTCAACACGAGGTTGTTCTTCATTGCGCGAGGGGGCGCCGGGCAGTCGAGGAGGCCGTGGTGGATGTGTTCTGGGTCCAACGATCTTGCTCCAACGAGAAGCAAATTGCTCTTCACACCATAACCTGAGCAGTGTGTTGAGTTCTTTCGATGAATCTGTCTTTTTATCAGCCTCCAGAGAAGTGTGAGCAAGAACGCGTTTGTTTTGGGGGTTGAACTCCTCTTCTACTTTGGATAATTTCTCATCAGAGAAGATGAACTGAAAAAGCGAGTCAGTTGCGAGACGCGACAAAAGAGCTTTGAATTTTTCTTTTCTGGCAAGCTTGTTTTGTTCAGTTAGGAGAGCTGTTTTTCCTCGGTAAGAGGAAAGCCTCAGCTTGTTATGAACAATTCTTCTGACGGATATTTCTAATATCTTGAGCTCTTTCGCCATTTTCCGCATGCTCCTTTTCGCATTACGGGCGATCCTGCTTCGCACTCGTTTTACAAAGGCTGTGGTAGTCGCCGTCTTTGGTCGTCCACTTTTATGACGATCCAAAAATCCTTCCGTCTCTTTAAAACGAGCCAAGGTTTTGGAAACGACCGAGTGGTTAATGTTGAGCGTTTTGCGATGTCTGAAATGGACCTTGTTCGGAGATGAATATCGATGATTGCAGTACGCATGAGATAGGCAGTAACCATAACTCGTAGAAACAACCGAGCAACGTGAAATTTTGTATCACAATGATATTAATAAAAATCCGAGATATTAATAAAGCAAACCGCCGCATATCATTTGAACCATTCTACCTGAAATTATTTTTTTGTGAAACTTTCATTCCATACTTTTGAAACCGATAATTTGAATCACGCAAGAAAATATGTTTAATACCGTTTTAATAGTAAGAAGAGGAGCTTACGCAAAATTAAAAAAGAGAGACTCGTCGATTTTTATTGACTTTTACAACTCTCTGTATCCGTTCTAGTTGTTTAAACAAAAATGTGTTTTATCATCTTTATTTACATTGTAAACAGCTTAGTGACGCATGCAAAGCGAAAAATTTCCATAAAAAGTTACTATAAGAAATACAAATTTCGTCTTAGTTCTAAGAATAATAATTCTGAAAAATTCAATTTCAAATCTAAATTTTATTAATTTTGAAAGTGTTAATGAATACGGTAACAAGCTTATTACTTGAAGAGCTCTATATAAGTTAATTGGTATTTTGAACTCAAAACCAGAAAATGAAACCCAGGAATGTTCAAGAAAGATTTAGATAACATATGCAGAAACTTTTGCACGTGAGACCTGGAGCTTCAATGAGAAATAAAGATCGCTCGCGTTTTTTGTGATTGATGTTCAATAAAATGTGTGTAAAAACTCGAAATTCTGAAGAGAAAAAAAAGGTTTTGTTCTAGTGTTTTAAATTACCTGTAAAAACCTTGCATTTTTCAGCTCATTCGTCTTCGCCCACACATTTTATTCAGAATTATAGTACTGCAAGAGGATTGAACTTTTCTGAGCAAAAAGTAGACATAAAAATTTATTAAAGTTTTGCCTATAAAACATAAAAGAAATGATTGGAGAAGTCGATGCGAAACGCGGAATGGAACAGTAGATTGGAAATGACGAAAGTGTATTCACTAGCTGCGAACAGACTGAAGACGTAGCTGCAGAAGGGTTGAGTATATTCTTCCCAAGTTAGAATCTATATTTATTATTTCTGATCTCTAAAACGATCCTAGACTGGTTGGGGAAATACAGATGACCTGATTTGGACAGGAAGATATGTTTCAATTAGAGTATCCACTTTTCTTTGCTCTCTATTGGCAACAAAGTTATATAACCAACGGAGAAATGTGCAAAAAAAAGTGAGATGAAGGTATTTGAACCCGAGACCTTAGTAGCTTCCGAGCAATTTTCTTAACGACTGATTGGCGAACGCACCAGATATATTTGACAGGCTCAACATATGAACTATTCTGGAAAATATGAAATGAAGTGATGGGTGATAAACTGACGGTTCGCAGTACTTATTATGTCTGTGAAAAAGAAAGAAGCAAATGAATAAAGACGTGAAGCACAGCAGAACGCAGTTTCGCTTCCACCTGAAACATTGGAAAGATAAGATGACCTTCTCATTCGCACATTTATTTATTTATTTATTTATTTAGATACATTTTTGAAACAAAAATGCGACAACACTCGGAACATGGTGAACACATGATAAATTCTTTACAGGTTAGGTAACTGCAGATTGAGTAGTTTTAATACATCGAGAGAACTCAATCTTGCTTTCAGAGCAAGTACAGTGGGAGCAGAAACTATATCGTAGGCAAGCTTACAATAATATCTAGCGGAACGAAAGGCGAAAGAATTGAATAATGGTAGTCTACGCGTACGGGAAATGTGAAATGAATACTTAGAAGTACGACCATTACAAGGCTTAAGCCTATACATTTTACTAACTGGAATATCAATTAATCCATTCAGTATTTTATAAGAGAAGATGATATCTGTCTTAGTTCTACGCGACAATAAAGTATCTAATTGGAAGCTTTTAAGTCTATACTTGTAGGAAGGTCGGGTTTGCAGAGATTCTCGATTGTAAGAGCATCGAATACATAGTAATCGTGTGAAAATATGCTGGACATGCTCAATTTTTCTGATGAGATTCTTTTTGTACGGAGACCAAATGACAGAGCCGAAGTCTAGTAAAGGAACAATGAAAGATTTGTAGCAACGAATATATGCTAATGGACTTTTGATGCATAATGACCGAAACAAAGCGTAGACTAATCTCATTGCTCGTCTTGTAACATGTTCAATATGATATTCGTAAGAAAAATCGACATCAATGAAAACTCCCAAGTCTCTTATTGGTGATTCTGCAACTTTGAATGGAATGTCACTATGATCATCGGTTTTTACAAAATAAGGTAGACCAGGATTAGATTTACCCAAATGTAAAACACTGCATTTGTTATTCGCGATCGTCAACTGCCATTCATCACAAAAAGTCTGTATTTCTAGAGCAGCGGATTTCAATTGTAAGTGGGCAAGAGTAGAGTCAATAGGAGAGAAATTGGCAAATACTTTGATGTCATCCGCGAACAAGTTGACAGAAACGAGATAGAAATTTTCGAGCCTATATGACAGGCTAGCGATATATAGAGAGAATAGAATCGGGCCTAAGACAGAGCCCTGGGGCACACCTGAACTAATTGGAAAACTATCAGAAAGGGTATTGTTAACACGAACACGCGAGGTACGGCCTTTCAGAAAACACTCGAACCAGCAAAACAAATTGCCTCGAAAACCTACACTTTCAAGAATATGTAACAGCTTATCATGTGAAACTGTATCAAAAGCTTTCGCTAAATCGTAATATAGTATGTCTACAACATTATCACAGTCTAGTGCACGCTGCCATGATTGAGTACATTCTAGGAGATTTGTTTCAACCGATTTACGAGAGCGAAACCCGTGTTGACAGTTTGGAATGAGATTGAAGACATTGCACCAATGAATGTATGTATGTACATATTTAAGTATCGACTTCAACCAATACGTATTTCGAATACTATTCTACATGTTCATACATATAAAAACCTGTCACTCAAATTAGAGTTAAAAGTGTAGATATATCAAGTAAGCGTTTGTAAGCTGTACTTAAGAGGGTTTCAAGAATCGACAGTGATGTAACCTTTGAGACCATCGCGATGATATTTTAGACGCAAGGTTAGTGTGCATTACCATATGAAGTATCGAAGCTATCTGCAAGAATTCATGTGAACTTACATATATGAAGTTCAAAGTAGGTTTATAGAACAAGAACTTTTATGTATGATGTTAAATATGCTTAAAAAATTGTAACACTAGAACAAGTCTAATATCATCGAAACTGATACTGTAATATTGTGCTATAACTGAGGATAATCTTACCCCAAATGTTGTGAAAGAGCAAACGTGCTTCAGATGGTCGTAGTCTGAGTCAAAGTAGGTCAGAGAACACAAAGCGCTCATCTCCATGTAGTAGCAGAACACACATATATTGGCAGCCGGACCGATTGGCAACCAACTTCTATAGATCACACAAGCGAGAAACCTTGAAAAAGACACAAGACCACAAGGAGCAAGAATTGCGTGGGAATGAACGAACGCAGAAGCAAAATTGTACCAATCATTACATCACACGGTTCAACCTGACTGAAAGTATCACAAGCAATAAATATATAGTATTAACCTGTCTGCATGATTGAACGCATTCTCCAACATAAATCAGTCAAGCTGATACATTTCGGCCTCACTTACTTGTTTTTCTTTGTAAGAAATCCGGAAAATTCATTGGGGCGAAATTACTATTTTTTGTATTGGAGAGAAAAGGTCCTTTCAGACATTGGACTTAATGTTTTGTGATAAATTCATTTGGGGGTAGATGGAGATAGATCAGAAAGCGCCACAACGGCGCCGTTTCATACGTGGCCACTGCCGTGCTGATGGAGGGCAGAACATTTCGCACACGGCAATGCGTCCTTTCAAAAAAAAATTCTCAAACTACCCTTTTCCAGCCCTTCTCATGGGCTGCCTTTTCTTTCCTCTCATGAATACTAATATCCTTTTCGCTTCTCATTAAATATCTGTGCTGGATCGGAACCCCTTAACATTTCTTCTCACTCTTGTTAAACTAGCATCCTCTTTCATACTTGCTTTATCTTTCACATTAAGTGTTTTACGAAACAAGAATCTGAAAAATTTAAATTAATATCCTCACACTTCTTTTGCGTAAGTTCAGAAAAAATGTGTATTTGTTGAAGGTAAAAACGAGAAGAACTCGGAAATTTCACTTTATTCAAACTTTTTCCCTGCTATGCCTTAATTTAAACTTTTTATCGAGTGTTTTTCTTACAGATGTCTCTTCTTATAAATTCTTCTCCACAACTGCAACTCCTTTCTTTGTTCTCAGCGCTTTATATTTCTGTAAAGTATCTCTCTATATGTTTCTTTATGAAAAAAACATGGGAAACTTGTACTTTCGGTCCCCCGTGCGTAAAAGAGGCCCCAACTCCATAGTAAATCTTTCCAAACTGGGGGGTCCGAAAGGTTAAAGGGCCAGAAAGGGGGGAGGGACTGAAGTTCATTTTATTTTAACTACCCACCATACAAAATGGGGTTTTAAAGTACATACCTGGGCAGTTTTAATTTTAGTACCCCCTTGACACCATTTCTCCCGTGAAATGTATGGTTAAATTTTAACCCCCTCCCAAGGGGGGGGGGCATGCTACAGTAAAATTTCCCCAAAAATTTTATATATAACAAGTGCAAGTGTAATAGCAGACGTTTTAAACAGTTATAGATAAGTTTTTCTCTCTCAGATAAACACGACATTTGAAGGCATACTTCGTGGCGTTCTCGAAGTTTGTGTAGAGAGATATAGAAATGCAGAGAAAGAGCGCCAGGGCTGGAAGTGCGCAAACTACTGCCGTTAGTAAAGGCACTGATATCCTCCAGCTCTTCTATAAGGAAAAAAACGGAAAAACTTATATTTAAAAAAACCTTGATAAAACAATATTTTTTCAGTCTTTCTATATTTATCTTTCCATATATCACTCCTTACTCTGTTCCGAAATCTCCCTTTTCCTCTTCCTTTCATTCTATCTTTCTTTTTCTCTGGTTTTTCCCTTTCTCTCTCTTTTTCTTTATCTTCCTATTCGCCGCAGTGCGAATTGTTTCTCTCAGAGTTGATTTTTGAGGAATGTTTTTGTGTTCAACAAATATAAAATTGTAGAAAGTACCAGAACGTACTGGTTTATTGTAGAATCTTTGAACGTTGTTTGGTGTTCCAAAATAGAAGGGAAAGACACCGAAGGACAAATGAAATTCTTCTTTCAAGTCCTCAACGAAAGTATGACAGTGTTTTTTCTTAGTTGTTGTTTTTGTTTTTCTTGGTCATTAATCTTGTTATAGAGAATCGTGAGTGAATCGTTAGAAAGTTAGACGTAAACAGAGGAATAGTGATGTTCATTTCTTCCAATGAAATAGTGAGTATCAGTAATCGAAATAAATTTATCAGAAAATAAAAAATTCCAAGCTTGGTATATTTGCCCATAGTACATCTGTTCTAGGTCAAAAATTACCAAGGTTTCAAAATGTTTTAAAGTGTTATTTTTTTGAATTTATTAAAAGTGCATTGAGGTTCATGTTGTACAAACCAGTCATGGGCGCGTTTAAGGTGTTTAACTTATAGTTTACATGAGCATTTGCTGTTTTTTTTCAGGTAGCTGGCAAAGTTAATAAGTCTGGAAAACTGGATGAGCCTTACCCGAGCAATCAAAGGAAGATCTTTCGATGAGCGCATCTACGCAGTCTTCTGATGAGAATCTACTTCTCTCACATCTTTCCTCTTTTCAAGATCAAAAAAACATTGTTAGTGTAATCCGTAAAAATTATAAGAATGAGAGAAGATGGAATAAGAATTAACGGCCAAAACTAATACTAATAATGAACAATATACTTCATCTCAAACTCTCTTTAATCAATTCTGTGCTATGATTCCGAAAATTGACAACAGCTTGAGTCGATTGAGTGTTTTGAGGAGAAGTTAGACACTCCATTGTTTGCGAACTAGCCAGAAAGGAACGGTTGTTTTTATGTTCGCGTTTTTCAATTCTGAAATAATTTACTAGAACTTCAGCAGGTTCTGGGTTTTTATTACGCTTTCTGTAATACCTCGAAGCAAAACTTCAAACTCCCATGCCCCTATTTTTGAAAATTCTCCAGATGTCTACTTCAGCATTTCAAGTTGTATTAGAATGGTGTGAAATTGTATAATATTAAGTTTGGCGTTTACTGTTTCTTGCTATGATAACAAAACGAATAATTATTAAATAAGTGAGTGAATTTATTGCATTTGAGTTCTTGCCACACAAAAAAAGAGAAGTAAGAATAGCAAAATATGAGTTAGTAGAGGATAAATCAACCACGATTATATGTATTTGAAATTTGACACAAATTTGACAAATCACTATGTATGCTTTCATAACTTTAAAACTAATAGGAAGCGCTTTAGGGTGCGGGTTAGCGCACTAATTAACTGACACCACTTAGATTTGTAGTGACCTAATCATCGTGTGAACTTCTCTAACCGGGAAAAGGGGTTGAAATTCAGTTTAAATTTTCTTCAAATATGATCAAATGCAAATTCAAAGCCTTTTTCAAACGTACAAAAGCATAAATAAGTTCGCTTCCACTAATTTTTTTGCAATCGAACTTGTTTGGAAACCTCTTGAAGGGCTCAAGGTGTAGCAATGGGACTTACCATGAAAGCGGGATAATACCAAGGTGTAGCAATGGGACTTACCATGAAAGCGGGATAATACCAAGGTGTAGCAATGGGACTTACCATGAAAGCGGGATAATACCAACAAATTATTTGATGGGTAGCGAAAATGAAACACGGAGTGAGAGACACAATGAGAAATAGAGAGTAACCTGGTGGTGAAAAGGGAACAAAACGAGAGCTAGAGAGATAGCTAAACAGAGAAAGAGAAACAAAAAAGGGATAGAAAAAATAGAGAGAGTAAAATGGTATAGAAAGACAAACATGCGGCAAAGGCACAGGCACGACTTATTAAATAGAAAGAGATCGAGAGGCCGGATTATTTAGAGAGTTAGAGAGATGTTGAGAAAGAGAGAAAGGAGGGAGAGAAAGAGAGAGAAAAATGACAAGAGCACATGAATAAGGAATGGAAAGCAGAGAAGAAAAAGAGAGAAAGGAGTCACAGACCAACCTGTTGCACTTCTCAGAGCTTTTCTGTTTCACCTTCTAGATATTCGCAAATTATCGATCGATCAGTGCTCAACACACCGACGTCGCTTCCTTCTTCTTGCTTGCTCGTTCAGCATTCTATTCGTGTTTTATTGTTTCCTTCTCTCTCTCTCTCTCTCTCTCTCTCTCTCTCTCTCAATCTCTCTTTTTCTTTTCTTCTATTGTTCTTTCCAACTTTTTTTGATTTCTCACTCTTTCTATTCTTCTTCTTCTTCTTCTTCCTAGCGTTTTCCCGCGATGGCAGGGTCCGCTTTGTGGATCTTCTTACTCCACTTGTCCAGATCGAGGGCATCTTTCGGGCTTAGATGACTGGCTTTCAAGTCCGCATTGATGGTGTCTTGCCATCGCTGCTTCGGTCGCCCTCTCGGTCGCCGGCCGTCCACTTCGACTGTGCTGGCTACAGTTTCCGGTGATGCTCTGGTGACATGGCCGAACCATCTCAGCCGATTTTTGCGCATCTTCTCGTCGATGGGGGTGACGCCAAATCTTCTCCTTATGGTCTCATTTGGTAGGTGCTCGCGGAGAGAGGTTCCCATGATCCAACGGATCATGCGCATTTCCATAGTTTGTAGACGTTTCTCAACTGTTCTCGTAGTTGGCCAGCACTCGGTTCCATACAAAGCTACGGGGCGCACTACTGTTCGATATATCTTTGACTTGAGGCGCAGAGGCATCTTTCGGTCGCATAGTACGCCTGTGAGATCTCTCCATTTCATCCATGCTCCGTTGACACGTGACAGCACGTCAGAGTCGATGCCTCCGCTGGTCTGGATGTTCGATCCAAGGTAGCGGAAGCAGGTGGACTTCGTCAATTCTTTGTCGTTTACCTGATGGTGTCTTCGGATGGTATTGTTTCCAAGTACTCCGTCTTTGAGGTATTCAGGCGTAGTCCAAACTGACTGAGTCGGCTGACTCTTTCTATACATGTTTTAAATTATAACATCTCAAACTTTTCTTTAAACTTTCTTCTGAATGCTTCCTCGCTCTTCTTTTGATGAGTAATAAGTTAATAGATTTCGGTTATTAGTTTTAATTAATTATTTGAGAAAAAAAAACCAAGAGTTCACTTCAAGCGGTCTTACTTTCTATTTAAGACTGCAACATCAGATATTTAAACAACTTTTAAACAATTTTTTTCAACAAACAAAAAATTTCTTTTTGCACTTGTGAAGCCGCTATGTGTAATATTTACAAACACTCTGGATCACGTTATTATGTAGGTAACTATAGACCAATATCTTTATGCTGTTCTTTGTCCAAGGTTATGGAAAAAAATTTTACACCGAAGCCTGCTCTTATTTACTAGAAATGGAGAAGTTATTATCTCCTTATCAAGCTGGTTTTAGAACAAAAAGAACAACTACCACATCTTCAGTTCAATCTCATGCTTTTATTGTTGATTCTCTTGCTCAAGGCGTCCGCTCAATATTGTTTCCCTTGTCATAAGTAAAGCATGCGATTCGGTCGATCATAGGCTAAGTATTTACCTAAATCAACGTACCCAGTTTGCATCGATAACGTGCTTTCTGACCCTATTCGTGTTACATCAGAAGTCCCTAAAAGCTCCTTCCTAGGTCCACTTTTGTTTTTATTGTACATTGACTCTGTCAAAGATATATTTCCTCCAAATCTCCGTTTTTCTTTATACGCTGACGATATTTAAAACATGGCACATGTTCATTTTTCTACAGGGTGGCCCATATATTCGCAAACGCTTATCTCAGTGCATAAGTGAGTAGAGTGTTCGAATTTGTACATTTATCAGCACACATTAATAAAAACATTGCGTCAAAAAATCATTCAATTCGGTCCCCTTTGGCACGAACGAAAGCCCGGAGTCGCTTTGGGAACGCTTCGATCACTGGACGAAGGTACTTTTCGTCGACCTTCGACCACTCCTCCTGCAGGGATTTTTTTAGAAACTCCAGATTCAAGTGAGGATGAGCATTGACTTTGCTCTCAAGGTAGGACCACACGGAATAGTCCAGCGGATTGAGCTCGGGCGATGAGGAGGGCCATTCTGCGCTGGAGATGAAGTCGGGAAAATGAGCGTTGCAACATGCCTGTGTTCCGATAGCCTTGTGAGCATGCGCACATTCTTGCTGTAAGACCCAAGGTGTATTACGATAGTGGGAAGCAGACCAAGGAAGCAATACTTTTCGAAGAATCTGCTGGCGGTAGTATTCCTGATTAATTTTGGCTCCTGGTTCGAACAAAACAAGGGGAGTTTTGCCGATGGCGGACACTCCGTCCCAAACCATGACTTTTGCAGGATGGGAAGCTCTATGCAGGAATCCACCGGAATGATTAGCTGCCTGTGAGTCCCGAGCAAGCACTCGCACATTTTGAGGGTTGTAGGCCTCTTCCACAGTGAACAGCTTCTCATCCGAGAAGACTGTCCTGAGGTGAGCACTGTCGCGCGTCCAGAGGGTTAGGGCGCGGCACCTTTTGATGTTCTTTAGAGTTAGGATGGCAGCCTTTTTAGTACGATATGGGGGGAGACTCAAGTCCTCTTCAACGATTCTTTGAAGAGTCTTGCGTGATAAGTTCATCTCGGAGGCCATTTTTTTCAAGCTACGCCTAGCATTTCGACCGACTCGCTTCCTCATGGCCTCTATCTTGTTAGGGGTGCGCACTAATCGAGGATCACCTCTTCGGGGCAAGTCAGCAAGTGTACCGATCTGTTCAAACCGTTTGATTGCTTTTCAGACAAGATTGCGAGGCGTTGAGATCTTTAGCGATGCGCGTATTTGATCGACCAAGTTTGTGCAAGTCCACAATGATAGAGCGTGCTCTATGAGAGACCACCATTCTTTTGAGAATTGATCAAATGATATGAAATTTGAACCATGTAATAAAAAACATATGAGAAGAACATGTGTAAAAATTGGAGCTCAACGTGCACTACAAATTGAATTATAAACGCCGAAAGATTGGTTTGCGAATATATGAGCCACCCTGTATAAACAGCTCGCTCTCAACACTATTGCAGCTTGGTGTTCAAAATGGACTTTGTCTTTATAAAAATCAAAATGTAACGTTCTACACCTTGTTTCATCCAATTCTCACAACGTATACCTTATGAATCATTTACCCATTATAGCTGGCACATCAGTCAGTCAAAGACCTCGGAGTGATAATATCAGATAGGTTGTCTTATCGTAACCATATAACTGAGAAGTGTAAAAAGCCTCTTCTGTTGTGAAAATGTTATTAAGAGCATTCAGATGGCCATCTCTTCCTTTTCTGACTTCTGCCTTTAAAATCTATGTAAGACCATTATGAGAATACGCTAGCGAGCTCTGAAATCCTACATCCTCGGAACAAGTAAAAATGCTTGAGAAAGTTCAACGCTCCTTCAGGAGACGAATTCTAGCTAGAGCTGGTCATCATGTACTTCCGTATTCAGAGCGGCTATCATTGTTGAAACTTCAGGCCCTTGAGTACCATCTGGCTCTTACATACCTTACTTTTATTCAGTAATGTTTCCATGAGAAATGTGACATTGACACTATTGACTTATCTTCAAACTTATCTTTATCATCCATCTTCGACCTCTCTTCTGTCTTAATTGTGAAATCAGGAGTTATGCTCCATTCACGACGCTTTCGCTTCATGAGCATGCGTGACTAAGAGAACGAGGCAATTGAGCCTTTAATAAGCACTACCGCACGGAATAGCAATGTGTCACCGTGGTGTAATGGTTAACACGCTCGCTCCCGGATAGAGGAGAGAGGGTTGCATGGGTTCGAGTCCCCCCGGTGACTAGCTTTTTTCCGTGCGGTGGTTTGATCAATTTGACTATTGACTTATATGAAATATCAGCAATTGAACGTTTTTTTTCTCGCCATTCTCATCCATTCCGTCTGATTCCACCCAATAATATTAATAAATTTTTCATATCAACACGTGTTTCTCGTCAATTATCAATAAGGAATTCTTTAGACTTTGAAATTGGAGCGAACCTAATGGCAAGTTATTCAAGAATACATTGCTCAAGTTGCCTGTAAACATAATTTCACCAAATACTTTTGTTTCTGATATTTGAAGGCTCGTTTTTTTTAATAATAGCGTTATCGTACTTCTCACCCCACCACTAGTTAAGCAGCGTCTTGGTTATGTACACCGCCACTAGAAAGATAGTCCTTGCATATCCGTAATTTCTATTGTTCATTGTGAAACGAATCTCGAATATACCTTGTGCACGGAAAAAATAATGAATGAATGAAATCATCCAAGCTTAAATGTGTCTCATTCAATGCTCGCTCGATTAAGAACAAATTATATGATCTTCACCATCTACTTAGATCGTCCTTCCATGACATTCTATTGGTTTGTGAAACATGGCTGAATTCTTTTGATCCTGATTCACTTCTCACTGACGCTCTCCCATACCTCGTGTTTAGAGCAGATCGTCTTGATGCCGAGCCGCGGTGGTGGAGCCGCTTTACTTGTTAGCAATAAACTTTCTCCGGTCAGTGTATCCTCATTTTCTCAAGACTCAATTGAATGCATAACTATTGACATCTTTCCAAATGATTCATGTACACTTCCTCTTCCCTCTCTTCGACTTGTTTCCTGTTACCGATCGCCTAACTCTCCCATGAATGCCATTGATGATCTCATCAGTTACCTCATTCCTCACTGCTCCATTCCTTACCCTGTGATCATCTGCGGAGACCTGAACTTCCCGAATGCCGATTGGTCAGCAGCCCCTCCCCCCACCCAAGACAAGGAACCCAACTCTTTTTCACAATTCACCAATGACTACCACTTAACCCAGCATGTATTGACTCCAACTCGCTCATCCAACATTCTCGATTACGTTTTTTGTAACCATGATCTCATCACCGATTGCATAACTTCTCATCCTTTCTCGACGAGCGATCATCTATCAATAAGTTTTTCGATCTCTAAATGCTCCACGCGTCCCAATAGATCATGCTCTAAGTTACTCCCTCAATGGAGAAAGGCCGACTGGAATGCCATCAGTCAATCTCTTTTCCCTGTAAATTGGACGATTGTATTTTCCACCTTGAGTATTGACCAATGCGTTCTTCATCTCACAGATGTTCTATCTTCTCTTGTGCATCAATATGTACCATTATCGAAGCTCCGTAAACCTCATTTGAAAAACCCCTCAAAAATTCGAAGAATATTTATTTTTCTACAAAGATCTAAGAAAAACTATCCATCAGCAACATGTACTATGAGAACATGCCGAAAGTTGCATAAGGCTATTTTCAAATTCGAATGTGAACGAGAGAGTCTGTTAAGTTTTCCAAGGAATTTCATGCAATTCTACCGTACCATTGCAAACCGCACTAAACCTAACAACACAATTTCGTCTTTGATTGTTAACGATGTTCCATTAACATGTCCTCTTGAGATTTCTAACACATTCGCCAAATTTTTTGCTTCTGTAACCTCAAATCCAGTTCAAGGTCCATTATCATTGAGCTGTTATTCAACTCCTATTGTGTACAACTCCATTCTATCTCTATCATTGAGCTGTTATTCAACTCCTATTGTGTACAACTCCATTCTATCTCTATCATTGAGCTGTTATTCAACTCCTATTGTGTACAACTCCATTCTATCTCCGATAGACATTCACAATCTCATCAAGGGTATTGTTCCCAAAATTAACACGTCTCCTGATGGTTTACCTAACATTTTCATCAAGAACTGCAAAGACGCTTTGTCACTGCCACTAGCCATAAAATTTTCTAACTGCTTAACACTTGGTTACTACCCAGCGGCATGGAAAACAGGTTTGATTGAACCGATTCACAAGAAAGCTAGCAAAAGTGATGTTAACAATTATCGTCCTATCACTCTCGTCAGTTCGTTGTCTAAGCTATTCGAGAAGCATTTGTACAATGTAATTTACCAGCATCTTGAAATGAATACCATTTTACACTCCAATCAGTCTGGTTTTCGTCGAAATCGGTCTACTACTTCATCTCTTGTTGAGTCCCACGCTTTGTATCTTTCTTTCCTATCCAGGAAAATCCCTTTTGACATCTGCCTGATTGACTTCTCAAAGGCATTCGACATGGTCGATCATCGACTCCTTCTTTACAAGCTTGAATGTGCAGGTATCCACTCGTCTCTATTGTGTCTTGTTTCTTCGTTTCTCTCACAGCGATCTTTTCGTGTGAATGTTAATGACAATCTTTCTGATGAACAAAGAGTGGCCACCGGTGTTCCTCAGGGAAGTTGTTTAGGCCCCCTGTTCTTCTCGATTTTCATAAATGATATTGTTGACAAGATTCCAGAGAATGTACACTGTTTTCTTTATGCCGATGATGTTAAGATTTTTTCCGATGATCCTATTGCTCTACAAATAGCTTTGAATTCAATAGCCGACTACGCCTTCAAATGGTCTCTCTCCATCTCATTCGCAAAGTGTCTGATCATTCATTGTAGTCCTAACAACTCAGGTATACAATACCATATTAACCATCACAAACTACCGACCCAGTCTCACGCTCGAGAATTTGGAATTTTATTTGAAAGCTCACTATCATTTTTCACTCATATTGAAAGTACTATCTGCAAAGCTAGTAAGTGCATGAATATCATCTTCCGATCTCTGAAAACATCATCAATACCAGTACTACTCAAAGCTTACAAGACTTATGTGCTGCCACTCCTAGAGTATGGATCTGAGATCTGGTCCCCAACTTCTATAGGCCTCATAAATGCCTTAGAACGCGTTCAAAGATCTTTTACCAGAAGGCTTCTAGCTCGAGCCGGCCTCCCCAACTTGAACTACCTTCGTCGTCTGAGTTTTCTATCTCTTAACACACTAGAATATCGGCGATCGATAGCTGATCTGTGTTTCGTTCACAAAGTTGTTCATGATGCAATTAGGCTTGATAAGAGCACGCTGTTCCGCATTCTTCCTTCTCCTTATGGAAACCGCAAAACACATTCATTGCGGTTCGTACACCCCTTCAAATTTCCTCAGTCTCACAGTACGTGTGTATCTAGATCCATTAATGTATGGAACTCTTTGCCTTCTAATGCTGTATCTTGTAATTCACCAAGTGCTTTCAAATGATTTCTTCTCCAACTTCCCGATTCTGTGATTGTCGTTTCCTCTAAACTTCGCCTTAATTGACTTTTCCTCCTGTGAACATGTCATATTTTCGTTGTTAATTTATTTATTAATTTTTTACTTCCCTCGAACATTCGGTGTTAGTTTGTATCACCAAAACTGAGCTCACTTAAGTGACAGTGATCCGTTTTGTATACCCATTCATCAACATAATTGTATACAACCTGGAATAAAGAATGAATGAATAAAAGAGAATATCGTAAAATCTTTTTTTGCGTGCTCACATCAAAGAGTAGGCCACACTTAGCAAAAAGAACTCATTAGAAATGATGGTTTTTATGTCTAAGTGAAATCCATTTTTCAGTAGCTTTTTTTGATAGTTGTACATTAATTGGGATCCCGCTTTAGCTCTATCAGACAGGCACCTTTTTTGCGGATTTTTATGCTGACCTGCACAAAGAGTCTTCATTTTTATACCTTCAATCTTCACTCCTCCACTCATCAGCGTGGTTTAACTCCTTTCTTAGCAGGACTTGCACACCTAGAGAGAGAGAGTACTGCCTACACCAAGTTTTACACTCCGTTGTCTCTACTTTCATGTTCTCGCTAGTACATATTCCGTTGGAATGTAGAACTGTGACGTTGCTATGAAGCGAAGACGAATTAAACACTATGTAAGTGTCTTGCTAACCAAACGAAACGTAGTCTCCTGTCTTTACCAATGATTTCATATGGTTGACCTCGATTATGTCAATTAGAGTAAATTCGGTTTATTATCACCTTTAAAGAAAATCAAACAGAAAAACGCAACATGAACGAAAAAAATTACGTGCGACAAGCGTAACTTTTCTCTGAGATGTTTAATAAATAATATAAATAATGTTTATCGCACAGTGTCGTATATAACGCAGAAAACAATGAAGAAACCATTAGGTTTACAATTCGGATGCTACGAGCAACAGGCGTATAACATAACACAAAGCGAGAAACAAAGAAAAAACAATGATAAACAAGGACTTTTTATAGAATTTTTGTTGTTGCAGTTCGAAGTTCAGCCGTAATACATCTGAAGAGCCTTTTTGAACAAGGTTACTAATGCAGAGTTAATAACATCGTTAGGGAGATTATTCCAGCAGTCTAGAACTCTAACTGGAAGGCTACTAGAACGTCTAGTTCTGATAGATTGTTTAAAGGAATTTGGACAGTCACTATTTTAAAAGGTGTCGAGGAAGTCTTTCATCTTCCTTCTGAATTTCAGTGTTTCCAAGTCCAACTCTGTGAGCCTCTCGCGGTAACACAACTGTATTCCTGATCTTGGTAAACAAGGTAAACAAGGACTCCTTATAGAATTTTTTGTTGTTGAACTCTTGTGTACAATTTTTGTTGTTGCACTCTTGTGTACAAGTTCAGCCGTAATATGTACATCTGAGAAGACTTTTAGAACAAGGTTGTTGATGCAGAGTTAATAACATCGAGAGGAAGACTATTCCAACACTCTAATATGATTGATTAATATTCTATTTGTTGTCTCACGTATGTTACGAAAAAAAATTCTAAAGCTCAATATTTTTCGGCTAAAAGTTCTCAAAATGAAGGCACATCTGGCGTTTGCTTTATTTCAGATACTCTCGATATGCTGCGAGAAGGATAGCTTTTTGTAATACTCTACTACATGATCTCTAACGATGGTTGATTCTTGTAGCTGGGACCCGTTCAAGTAGTAAATCATTGGAGGATGTTAAACACCCAATCGAGTAACGGTAGTTTTCGATGAGGAGATTGTTATTCCCCATAACTCTGACCATGCATATATAATATCTGAGCTACGCTTTTAGGTATCAGGTTCCTTTACAGTAGATATCTTTACATTATCTGCGTACATCGTTACAATACATCATGTAGGTAAATAATTCTTTTTCAGATCATGTATAAAATAATGAATATTAAGGGACCCAGACTGCGGAACTCCCGATGATGTGGAGTGAGGAAGAGAATCCGCACCGTCCACGGGAGCGAATTGAATTATCTTCTTTAAGAAAGCAGAAATGAACTCGCATAGACACCCACTGACAACTAGCTTTCTCAACTACAGCAAAATAAAAGCGATAGGAACTCAGTCGAATGATCTGGAGAATACGACAAGTGCACAGCTTATGAATGATTTTCGTCCAATGAATCATGTCACTTGGTTTGAGACCTCAACAGGGCTAATTCACAAAAGTGCTTGGGGTTAAATCAAAATTGATGGGAACTCAGTAGATCATCGTTTTGGAGATAATCTAGAAAAGCACGCTGCATATCATTCTTTTCATATTTTCTCAAAGTGGAACGTGTCAAACTGATCGGCCTATAATTGACGGGATCAGAATCATCACCCTTACGTTTTTTTGTTATTTTCAAATTTTAACTACTATTTCTCTATTACGGTCTCTCTGGGAACTCACTGAAGAGCCCCACCCAGAGAGAGCGAAAGTCTGTCTGGGCTCGGGGGCAAAACATACTTTCGCATTTGTTATTCATACTTTAAAGCAGAACTTTATTTTTCAAATAATATACATTTTTACAACCTTTCTCTTCTTTAATAGATAGAGCACACGCTGTGTTTTCCTAAAACACATAATGTATTTCATCCGGACTAGGGTTGTTCTTCGATGGAAGATTTCTGAGTAGTGCAAATAATCGATGAAAAAGAAAGGAGGTGAAATATATTCCATAATCCCGGTAATCTGAAACTGGCTCACGCGTAACATTCTTTTCAGTGACTGGAATTTATTGGTCAGCACTTTTGCTTTTTCATGACTGTCAGTGGTGAGCGAGCCATCTTGGTCCTATACTCTGATAACCCTTAATATTAGTAGAAGTAAACTTGTAGAGTTTAGTCAAGTTTCTGCGTCGGATGAGTGCATTTTCTATGTTACGGCGGTGTGAGTCTAGTGCACTTCTTAGCTTGCGACTTGCTTTCAAGAAAGGATATATACCGATTTTTCCTTTTTTTGTAAAGACGATTAGTTGGACGTTTGATGCGATTTGTAATATGAGGCACTCTACGCTTGCCTTCTTTTACTGATATGTAAGTAGAGAATACTCCTTCTCAAATCATCTTGATGACTATTGTATTGAATTTGTTTTTTCGTTTTATGGCTTATTAACATTCTGTTTATTCGTGGCTTATTAACATTCTGTTTATTCGTGGCTTATTAACATTCTGTTTATTCGTGGCTTATTAACATTCTGTTTATTCGTGGCTTATTAACATTCTGTTTATTCGTGGCTTATTAACATTCTGTTTATTCGTGGCTTATTAACATTCTGTTTATTCGTGGCTTATTAACATTCTGTTTATTCGTGGCTTATTAACATTCTGTTTATTCGTGGCTTATTAACATTCTGTTTATTCGTGGCTTATTAACATTCTGTTTATTCGTGGCTTATTAACATTCTGTTTATTCGTGGCTTATTAACATTCTGTTTATTCGTGGCTTATTAACATTCTGTTTATTCGTGGCTTATTAACATTCTGTTTATTCGTGGCTTATTAACATTCTGTTTATTCGTGGCTTATTAACATTCTGTTTATTCGTGGCTTATTAACATTCTGTTTATTCGTCAGAAAGAAAGAAAAAAGAAAATTTACATTCTGTTCATTCCCTCACACAGAAAAGTGATAAAAACTACAATTTAAAAAAAAATCTAATTGGACAGATTGCAGTGGAAAATAATATCAATCAATAATTCAGCCTAGAAAAAACTTCAAGTGAAATCTTGCCAGCTTTTCGTCTTTTCGACGAACACATGCATAAAATGCCTTTTTATTTTCACTCGAACACAAAACCATCCACAGTTTTTTTAAATGACACAAGAGATGCAAAATAGTTGATGGGAGATGGAGTAATTGAGATGAGCAACTGTATAGAAACCGAGAAAGGGAACACGCAGTAATTTATTTATTTATTCAGATACATTTTTGAAACAAAAATGCGACAACACTCGGAAAATGGTGAACACATGATAATTTCTCTACAGGTTAGGTAACTGCAGATTGAGTAGTTTTAATACATCGAGAGAACTCAATCTTGCTTTTAGAGCAAGTACAGTGGGAGCAGAAACAATATCGTAGGCAAGCTTACAATAATATCTAGCGGAACGAAAGGCGAAAGAATGGAATAATGGTAGTCTACGCGTACGGGAAATGTGAAATGAGTACTTAGAAGTACGACCATTACAAGGCTTAAGCCTATACATTTTACTAATTGGAATATAAATTAATCCATTCAGTATTTTATAAGAGAAGATGATATCTGTCTTAGTTCTACACGACAATAAAGTATCTAATTGGAAGCTTTTAAGTCTATACTTGTAGGAAGGTCGGGTTTGCGGAGATTCTCGATTGTAAGAGCATCGAATGCATAGTAATCGTGTGAAAATATGCTGAACATGCTCAATTTTTCTGATGAGATTCTTTTTGTACGGAGACCAGAGCCAAAGTCTAGTAAAGGAACAATGAAAGATTTGTAGCAACGAATATATGCTAATGGACTTTTGATGCACAATGATCGAAATAAAGCGTAGACTAATCTCATTGCTCGTCTTGTAACATGTTCAATATGATATTCGTAAGACAAATCAACATCAATGAAAACTCCCAAGTCTCTTATTGGTGATTCTGGAACTTTGAATGCTTGAAGAAGCAGAGTAGCGAGAGAGTAAGGAAAACCGAAAGAGAATAAGAGAAATAGAGGTGTAGAGAAAGTGAGAGAGAGAAGCAAACAATGACATTTATGAAAACCTGGTTAATCTGCTATCATTAATACCAAAGGAGAAATACAGAGATGATCAGTTAGTAAAATACTTTCTCTAGTCGAGTCCAGCCTTCAACTTTTGCGCTGCCATCTACAAATTCCTGATTTGCTTCCTGATGTACATTTTTTTTATAACTTCCAAGATTACCTTGATTTTTATCATTAACTAATTGTATAATTTTACTTCATGTATTGGAAATGGGTAATAGTTCCTGTCTCCTCTCTTCATCCCAACAGTAGCGTAAACAAAGCTGGTCGCAAGCGAGAGCAATCCGTCTCGCTCAAACTATTTTCAGCCTTCTATTGGGGTTAACAACCTACCAAGTCTACTCGGATGATGCGGAAACGTGGCACTCAATGTTCTCAGATATCGATAATAAAGCTTTTAAATAGGAGAAAAAACTATGTGGAATATTCGAAACTTTGTTTGTTGAATCACTTGGAATAAAAACTTTTGATAATAAATTATTGTATTCGCAATATTTAAAGGAATGACAATCATCTTTTCAAGTATTAACTGAGACAGAGCTCTTTCCCCTACATGTAGTGGAAAGGCACTCCGATAAACTTCATTCTTAACCTAAGCAGAGCATTGTTCCCAGAGACGCCTTCCGACTTGCGCCACTTAGCCTCCAATTCTCGCTCGAACTTCAATCTGCACTCTTCCGGTACTTGAAAAACATATTTTCTTATTATTCTAGTTTGTTAATTTACTTACATACGAATCAAAAACTCACAACTAGAAAAAGGTAGGGATAAGGGTATACAGAAATGGTGACTAAACCTGTGATTCGAAAAAGGTTTCGTGTATGAAATACAATGTAGAAACGAACCCAGTATTCAAAGAATTCTGAAGACTTTTCCGTGTTTTTTTCAAAACTAAACTCATGTTAGACCACTAATTAAACGTCAGTATTTGGAGATAATTTTTGTTGGGTTGTGATTTGATATAGATAAAAGAGCCTAAAAGAATGTAACTTGTAAAAAGCGAGACAATGCTTGAAAACAGCATATATCGACTCCTAAGAATAAGCAGAAAAGGCTAACATGGCTTGCACTTCTGCTCCAGCTCATCATTCTCCACACAGTAGTCAGTGTGGGGATTGCAGGTTATCTTGCAGATATCTAACACGGGAATCCACATGGGATCAGCAAAAGGATCCCCACCTCAAACCACACTCAGAGTTATCACAATATCCGTTTTAGTTGATTATCTCTCAAAAGATATTTACTTAGATCGATCAATCTTCAACTCTTTTTATAGCTTTTATGATTGATCGTAAACTTAATCCTAGAAATTGTGTTTTCTTTGAGTTGTTATGTAGTTTCAACCCCAACCCCAACCCCCTTCCTTCGCTCATTATGTAGTCACAAAGAATATAGTAGTCCGTACATATCTGCGAGCACATGATTGAGAAGTAAGGAATGAATGAGACGCGTCGCTGCCTTCTTTGATGCAGTCGATCGACTGCATGACAAAAAAAAAACGATCGACAGGTTAAAAAATCAAATATTAATTTAAAAATCGGAAAGTCTCTTCTAAAAAAAAATTACCATAGTGAACATGAAAACAATAAGTTAATGTATTCATAAGCCATCGCATCTTAAGTCTTCCAACGAATACATGAATATGGTTGATTCGTCCAATACTTTCACAGTTCGGAGTAAATGAGACAGATGAACAAATACAATTTAAGGGAACCATTGCTTTTTTGACTTCTTGTGAGAGAACTTTGAATGTGACTTGGTCGCAATTGCATCAAATCTGGATCAGTTTCTCAGTTTCATCTGCACTTCGTTTCATGTCTTTTTCTCTGGGTTTGAAGTAGTTTGGTACATACATATAACGAAACTGTTTGAAAAAATGGTAGTTTTAATCTTTCATTTACACCCAATTGGGGTCCTTTCATACATATAGACCTTACTTTTTATTGATGACCTCTTTACAGTGACCTTTTTTAAATCAACAACATTCAACAAAACTTCAAACATACTGTTTGTAAACGAGTATTCTTAAAGCTCAATTTGCTTGAAAATCATGAACCTACGCAGTAAATGTTTATGTTCGCTTTCATCAGCACAGTATTCACGTAAAAGATTGTTTTTTTAGCCCACATCTCGCATAGCAGTCGAGAGTGCAAACCTTCCATACTTACAGGCCTTAATACTAACATAGCTCGGCGTTGTCGAAAAGAAACTCGGAGTTGTTGTCTTCTGCGATAACTTTGACGGTGAACAGAGCTAGAACACAGAGGAAGAGAAGAGTCGTTCGCATGCCTTCCAGGGTCATATGCTTGTGTGCCCACTCCCTTGACTTGTTCAACTCCTCTTCTCCCCACCCCCTCTCCCTCACTCCCTTCCCCCTATTATTTCCCTTGAACTTCTCCCATTCTTTGTTCAATGCCAACCATTACTATTCTGACTCATCTTTATACCTGCAAAAAATACCAAACAAGCAACACAAAGAGACAGATTTGCAGCCACGAGGTAGTTGTTGGAACCCGTCACATGTAACAATGAGTTAGTCAATCATAAAAAGAAAGCAATTGTTAATGTTGAAACGGAACAAAACAATGAAATGCTCATTCAAAAAAACAAGAACAGTAAAGGTTTTGAGGCAAACATAAAACCCCAACTTTTGAGCTTTTCGGTAGCAAATAATGTTTTATAGCTGATGTTACAAATTATGTACACAATTAGTTGAGAGAAACAAATGTGAAATTTTAAAATGATTAAATAAGTTAGAAGCAAAAATTAGTGAATCAAATTAACGAAAACCTTTAAAATGAATTTTTTTCGTCTTAATAAAAAGACTTATCAAAAAACATCTTGAGTTCACAAGCAAGAAATATGTATTCATGGATAAGACTTGAAAGAGAAACATTTATACAATCTAAGAGTACAAGCTTTTTATAAATTGACCCGGATTACGAAAGAGACACAAGCAGAGGTTAAATAGTGACCGGATCGGTCCCGTCGGCGGATACATGTAAACACACTATTGACAAAAAACTCCCTATTTT
>OZ057403.1:6036734-6122734 GCA_964056735.1 Allodiplogaster pararmata
ACAGACAATTTTTTACGGAAAGCTTTGAGAGACTTTTCCCGAAGAAGATCAATAGGTAACTTGCTAAATATTCGAGAAACTCGCAAAGAGAAGCTGTAGTACCTAGCAGTGTTACGAGTTTTTTCAACTTGAATACCACTAGGATTAGTTCTTGTACAACGTCCTTCTTTAAATATGCGGTTTCTATCAATTATGGACTGGTTCTGCATAATCTTCCAACCCATGACAACGTCGTTTTGATATCTCCTATCGGCCAAGTTTGTTAGGCCAAGACATCTTAGCCTAGTTTCATAAGACGGAAGAGCCTGAGGGTACATTTTGTTCATATATAACCTTTCAGGTGGTTTTTTCGGACGAGAAAAAGTTCAATTTGGACGGGCGGATGGATTTTCGCACTACTGGCGAGATCTACGCAAAGATCCCCTATATTTCTCGAAACGCAATTTCGGGGGTGGCACCGTCATGGTTTGGGGTGCGTTCTGTGACAACGGCACGGTCGCTCTAGATTTTATTTCGACTCGTATGAACTCAGACGACTATCAGCAGCTTCTAGGCACTCATTTGGTTCCATTCCTGCGGCAGCGTGGTCGTGCACAGTACACCTTTCAGCAGGACAACGCCGCCATTCACGTGAGCAATTCGACAAAGGCTTGGTTTGCGTCTAAGCGAATCGATGTCATGGATTGGCCGGCATGCAGTCCTGACTGCAATCCTATTGAGAATCTCTGGGACATCATTGTGCGTCAGATCTATGCAAATGGAAAACAGTTTTGTAGTGTACAAGAGCTCAAAGACGCGATAGCGGACTCCTGGCAGGCTCTCAGTCCACAGACGCTTCATAACCTAGTTGATTCAATGCCAAATCGTGTGTTCAGTGTCATAAAGTCATCTGGTGGGCCAATCGCTTACTAAAAAAGAGCTAAAAAAAACGTTTCTGTGCTGTTATTGATGTGAAAATCCGGTGCGAGCATAATTATGACGCGGTTGGAAATCAATAAAAGATTGTGAAAAAACTTATTTGTCGATCAATTCACACTAAATTCAGAGACAATGACTCTGAAACAGTATTGAACTATTGATATATCTTACAGCTTGCATTCTTTTTTATTCTTCCGAAAAACCTGAAAAAATAGGGTGCGAGCATAATTATGACGCGCAGTGTATCTCTATCTCTCTCGCTGTTTCTCGTTCTCTCTCCCTGTTTTCAATTCATGCAAATTTTTAGAATTACAGCAGTGAATGGAATGGAAAACTGCTCAAATCAAGTAAGAAAAATGTGTGAAGCCAAATTAACCGTACTCATCATCTATCTTCCTTCACTCGCCTTTTTAAAACATAGGCTCGCGTATTGAAGGTGAAATTTGAGCGACGTCTATGCATGAGATTAATTGCAGGATTTCTACGAGGTCGAGGCAGGGGAAGACCGAAGTTGATCGGGGACGAATTGGACGCGGACTTGGTGGAGTACATGGTCTCCCGGAAAGGCTCCGAGATTCCAGGCCATCTCACTGGTAAGCATTAAGATCTTTCTGCTGATTTGATGCCGGGCCTTTGTTACCGTATCTGAGTATCAAGGGTGGGTATGCGTGTGTATAAAGGCCGAAGAGTATGAGAATATTTTGCGCGTCTCGTATTTTTCTTTCCCTTTCCCCTTTACCCGTTTACCGCCTAACTACACCCTTCATTTCTGGTGCCAGTAGCGTTTAAACCCTTTAAATGCTTTTTCTCGATCTTTAGAACTTTGGTTGACAAGTTCTACAAAAAAATACAGATGTGTATCAATTTCTCATCGAAGCACAAGTCTTGAGAATTTGATAGGGAAAGAAGAAGAAAGAGAGAGAGAGAAGCAAAGTGAAGCACAGTGATAAAAGAGAGACACGGAAAGATACGCGGAAGAAGCACAGTGATAAAAGAGAGACACGGAAAGATACGCGGAAGAAGCACAGTGATAAAAGAGAGACACGGAAAGATACGCGGAAGAAGCACAGTGATAAAAGAGAGACGCGGAAAGATACGCGGAAGAAGCACAGTGATAAAAGAGAGACACGGAAAGATACGCGGAAGAAGCACAGTGATAAAAGAGAGACACGGAAAGATACGCGGAAGAAGCACAGTGATAAAAGAGAGACACGGAAAGATGCGCGGAAGAAGCACAGTGATAAAAGAGAGAGACGGAAAGATGCGCGGAAGAAGCACAGTGATAAAAGAGAGACACGGAAAGATGCGCGGAAGAAGCACAGTGATAAAAGAGAGACACGGAAAGATGCGCGAAAGAAGCACAGTGATAAAAGAGAGACACGGAAAGATACGCGGAAGAAGCACCGTGATAAAAGAGAGACACGGAAAGATACGCGGAAGAAGCACAGTGATAAAAGAGAGACACGGAAAGATGCGCGGAAGAAGCACAGTGATAAAAGAGAGACACGGAAAGATGCGCGGAAGAAGCACAGTGATAAAAGAGAGACACGGAAAGATACGCGGAAGAAGCACAGTGATAAAAGAGAGACACGGAAAGATGCGCGGAAGAAGCACAGTGATAAAAGAGAGACACGGAAAGATACGCGGAAGAAGCACAGTGATAAAAGAGAGACACGGAAAGATACGCGGAAGAAGCACAGTGATAAAAGAGAGACACGGAAAGATGCGCGGAAGAAGCACAGTGATAAAAGAGAGACACGGAAAGATGCGCGGAAGAAGCACAGTGATAAAAGAGAGACACGGAAAGATGCGCGGAAGAAGCACAGTGATAAAAGAGAGACACGGAAAGATACGGGGAAGAAGCACAGTGATAAAAGAGAGACACGGAAAGATGCGCGGAATAAGCACAGTGATGAAAGAGAGACACGGAAAGATGCGCGGAAGAAGCACAGTGATAAAAGAGATGCGCGGAAGAAGCACAGTGATAAAAGAGAGACACGGAAAGATACGCGGAAGAAGCACAGTGATAAAAGAGAGACACGGAAAGATACGCGGAAGAAGCACAGTGATAAAAGAGAGACACGGAAAGATGCGCGGAAGAAGCACAGTGATAAAAGAGAGACACGGAAAGATGCGCGGAAGAAGCACAGTGATAAAAGAGAGACACGGAAAGATGCGCGGAAGAAGCACAGTGATAAAAGAGAGACACGGAAAGATACGCGGAAGAAGCACAGTGATAAAAGAGAGACACGGAAAGATACGCGGAAGAAGCACAGTGATAAAAGAGAGACACGGAAAGATGCGCGGAAGAAGCACAGTGATAAAAGAGAGACACGGAAAGATGCGCGGAAGAAGCACAGTGATAAAAGAGAGACACGGAAAGATACGCGGAAGAAGCATAGTGATAAAAGAGAGACACGGAAAGATGCGCGGAAGAAGCACGGTGATAAAAGAGAGACACGGAAAGATACGCGGAAGAAGCACAGTGATAAAAGAGAAACACGGAAAGATACGCGGAAGAAGCACAGTGATGAAAGAGAGACACGGAAAGATGCGCGGAAGAAGCACAGTGATAAAAGAGAGACACGGAAAGATGCGCGGAAGAAGCACAGTGATAAAAGAGAGACACGGAAAGATGCGCGGAAGAAGCACAGTGATAAAAGAGAGACACGGAAAGATACGCGGAAGAAGCACAGTGATAAAAGAGAGACACGGAAAGATACGCGGAAGAAGCACAGTGATAAAAGAGAGACACGGAAAGATGCGCGGAAGAAGCACAGTGATAAAAGAGAGACACGGAAAGATGCGCGGAAGAAGCACAGTGATAAAAGAGAGACACGGAAAGATACGCGGAAGAAACACAGTGATAAAAGAGAGACACGGAAAGATGCGCGGAAGAAGCACAGTGATAAAAGAGAGACACGGAAAGATACGCGGAAGAAGCACAGTGATAAAAGAGAGACACGGAAAGATGCGCGGAAGAAGCACAGTGATAAAAGAGAGACACGGAAAGATGCGCGGAAGAAGCACAGTGATAAAAGAGAGACACGGAAAGATACGCGGAAGAAGCACAGTGATAAAAGAGAGACCCGGAAAGATGCGCGGAAGAAGCACAGTGATAAAAGAGAGACACGGAAAGATACGGGGAAGAAGCACAGTGATAAAAGAGAGACACGGAAAGATGCGCGGAATAAGCACAGTGATGAAAGAGAGACACGGAAAGATGCGCGGAAGAAGCACAGTGATAAAAGAGATGCGCGGAAGAAGCACAGTGATAAAAGAGAGACACGGAAAGATGCGCGGAAGAAGCACAGTGATAAAAGAGAGACACGGAAAGATGCGCGGAAGAAGCACAGTGATAAAAGTGAGACACGGAAAGATGCGCGGAAGAAGCACAGTGATAAAAGAGAGACACGGAAAGATGCGCGGAAGAAGCACAGTGATAAAAGAGAGACACGGAAAGATGCGCGGAAGAAGCACAGTGATAAAAGAGAGACACGGAAAGATACGCGGAAGAAGCACAGTGATAAAAGAGAGACACGGAAAGATACGCGGAAGAAGCACAGTGATAAAAGAGAGACACGGAAAGATGCGCGGAAGAAGCACAGTGATAAAAGAGAGACACGGAAAGATGCGCGGAAGAAGCACAGTGATAAAAGAGAGACACGGAAAGATACGCGGAAGAAGCATAGTGATAAAAGAGAGACACGGAAAGATGCGCGGAAGAAGCACGGTGATAAAAGAGAGACACGGAAAGATACGCGGAAGAAGCACAGTGATAAAAGAGAAACACGGAAAGATACGCGGAAGAAGCACAGTGATAAAAGAGAGACACGGAAAGATGCGCGGAAGAAGCACAGTGATAAAAGAGAGACACGGAAAGATGCGCGGAAGAAGCACAGTGATAAAAGAGAGACACGGAAAGATGCGCGGAAGAAGCACAGTGATAAAAGAGAGACACGGAAAGATACGCGGAAGAAGCACAGTGATAAAAGAGAGACACGGAAAGATACGCGGAAGAAGCACAGTGATAAAAGAGAGACACGGAAAGATGCGCGGAAGAAGCACAGTGATAAAAGAGAGACACGGAAAGATGCGCGGAAGAAGCACAGTGATAAAAGAGAGACACGGAAAGATACGCGGAAGAAGCACAGTGATAAAAGAGAGACACGGAAAGATGCGCGGAAGAAGCACAGTGATAAAAGAGAGACACGGAAAGATGCGCGGAAGAAGCACAGTGATAAAAGAGAGACACGGAAAGATACGCGGAAGAAGCACAGTGATAAAAGAGAGACCCGGAAAGATGCGCGGAAGAAGCACAGTGATAAAAGAGAGACACGGAAAGATACGCGGAAGAAGCACAGTGATAAAAGAGAGACCCGGAAAGATGCGCGGAAGAAGCACAGTGATAAAAGAGAGACACGGAAAGATACGCGGAAGAAGCACAGTGATAAAAGAGAGACACGGAAAGATACGCGGAAGAAGCACAGTGATAAAAGAGAGACACGGAAAGATGCGCGGAAGAAGCACAGTGATAAAAGAGAGACACGGAAAGATGCGCGGAAGAAGCACAGTGATAAAAGAGAGACACGGAAAGATACGCGGAAGAAGCACAGTGATAAAAGAGAGACACGGAAAGATACGCGGAAGAAGCACAGTGATAAAAGAGAGACACGGAAAGATACGCGGAAGAAGCACAGTGATAAAAGAGAGACACGGAAAGATGCGCGGAAGAAGCACAGTGATAAAAGAGAGACACGGAAAGATGCGCGGAAGAAGCACAGTGATAAAAGAGAGACACGGAAAGATACGCGGAAGAAGCACAGTGATAAAAGAGAGACACGGAAAGATACGCGGAAGAAGCACAGTGATAAAAGAGAGACACGGAAAGATACGCGGAAGAAGCACAGTGATAAAAGAGAGACACGGAAAGATACGCGGAAGAAGCACAGTGATAAAAGAGAGACACGGAAAGATACGCGGAAGAAGCACAGTGATAAAAGAGAGACACGGAAAGATGCGCGGAAGAAGCACAGTGATAAAAGAGAGACACGGAAAGATGCGCGGAAGAAGCACAGTGATAAAAGAGAGACACGGAAAGATACGCGGAAGAAGCACAGTGATAAAAGAGAGACACGGAAAGATACGCGGAAGAAGCACAGTGATAAAAGAGAGACACGGAAAGATATGCGGAAGAAGCACAGTGATAAAAGAGAGACACGGAAAGATACGCGGAAGAAGCACAGTGATAAAAGAGAGACACGGAAAGATACGCGGAAGAAGCACAGTGATAAAAGAGAGACACGGAAAGTTGCGGGGAAGAAGCACAGTGATAAAAGAGAGACACGGAAAGATGCGCGGAAGAGCGGATCCGGCAAAAACAGAGTGAGAAAAAAAGGCAAATATTCTCTGACTGACTCAGCTTCGCTCGCTCTGGACTACGCGAGGAGCTACATAATGGAGAAGGCGCCGGGGCTACTGGTAGAGCAGGGAGGCCACGTCAAGCTGAAGCTGACGTGGGCGATGAAGCTGGTGAACAGAGTGGCCGAGAGGCAGAAGGAGATCGAGTTGGGCCTCCCACCAGGAACACTCTCCACCATGGGCAAGCAGCATTTCCAGGTTTCAGTCTCTCTGCTTCTTAGTCTCAAACAAGGAAAGTAAATTCGTTTTTGTATGTACACTCAATATGAAAAAATACAAGTAATGTTCAAAAATTCATGAGTAGTAGAACATGAAACGATTCACAGGATAAGTTTACATTTGATAGTTTTCAGATAGTCAATATCTGAGAAAAAAAGGAAAAGTAAAGCTACCGAGAAAGACTAGGCTGAGCAGAATTTAAATTAGGCTTTGTTGGTTCGCCACTTGATGCATTTACTGACTATGACAGGACCCAATCGAGTAGACCTCTGTATTAACCCAATAACTGTATAACTATGGGGTAGGTCGATGATGATACCAGTGGCGGCACGCGGTGATTTTATTTAAGATGGGGTTTTTATCTTCTGGTCATATATCGGGAAAGGTTGTCTTTTCAGCTGTGGAGATTCGTTGATGTTTCATAATATAACGCTTTTTAATGCTTTAAAAAAAATGAAATTTCATGATTTCGAAGAAAATTCCGCTGGTATCATTGGTCAATTGTGTCTTTGGCAAAGAAGGAATAAAATGTTTTAAATGAAGTGGCGACATTATTTGTTCCAACTCCTCCTGGAAAAACCTTCTCAAGTTTTTGTTGAGAGGAACGGCGAAAGTAGACTGAGCTGTTTAGAGTGAAAGAATCGAATTGGGATAGCCATGATTCCCATTTTAATAGTTTCTGTTTGATTTATTCTCTTGTCGCAGGATATGCTCCGACCGGGAGGAATGGACGTGCTGGGAGTCTCTAATATGTCCCAGGAGATGCTTCGACCGGGCATGGATGTTCTGGGAGCTCCCGGCATATCCCAGGAGATGCTGCAGCCCAGAATGGGTACCATGGGATCTTCCAATCAAGGGCTTTCCAATGTGAGCGTAAGTGGTCCTTCGGCAACGCCAGAGATAATGAATGTGAAAGAGCTGGATCTGAACTTCCAGCTGAACCGATGCAGCTCCACTGGAGAACGCCAATCCAACATAGGGCCGAGTGGGGAGATTCTCTTTGCACCCGAGGATGAAATTATCAGTTGATTTGATAATGAGCTTCAAGCTATGCCTTCCTTAGTTAAAATGAGATCATCGTTCTCGATCTTCCTCCTTCTACCATTTGCTCTAGAAAATTTTGATACAAACAATAGAACATTGATAAGATTCTTCGTTCAAAAAGTGTTCCGATGGGTTTATTCAATTATTATTATTCACTGAGTAAGAAGAGTAAACAACTTAGTTATGTATGGTTCATTTTTTTTCATGAAAGGCATTCGATTGATATGTGCGAGACTAGTATAAGCATCAAATCGGAGATATTCGAGGTCCTTTAGTGGATCCATTGTTTCCTGAAGTCTCTCCCCTCAAAGTATCCGTTCCATAAGTAATGACTCAGAAGAGAAGAGAGGTAAAAATGAAATTTGTCTCATCTTTAATTTACTGGTGTAAACAGATTTTTCTGCCGTTTTCTTGTGGTTCTAACCCTCTAATTTGTGTTGGTCAATACAAATAACATATTTGTTGGACAAATACGTTTCGGTTCTAGCTAAAAGGTTCTTTGTATTGGAAAATGGCTTTAATTCACAGAATACATTGGCCACAGTATCTCTACATATTACATATTTGTAATCAAAAAAGGCCAGTTTACTGTAAGCTAATAAAGTTTATTGACTATTGCTAAGCCTGGTAAGGCTGCTTTGACGCCCCTTTTCGATGTTTTGCTCAGGTTTTTTCCCTCCTATCCTGTTGTTTAAGAGATTAAATCTGTATTTCGTGACAAAACAATCCAATGCAGTTGAGAAGAGACAGCGCATGTTTGTAATCGAGAGAAATGAATGAATTGAAAAAGAGAATGTTTTCTTCTTTAGAGCACATAGTATAACACTGCATACTTGGATAGTATCACTATCAAATTGTAAAAAGCCATTTTTAGGCGATGCAGTTTTTCGCTTAGATGTTATGACTTTCTGAAGAATCCAGCAAATGTTTCTACAGCGCAAGCTGTTTCCTTGAATGTTTAAAGGGATGTGTAATATAAACAATTAATGATACGCATTGTGGATATGAAAAAAGAATTTCTAGGAGGCCTGTTTTATGTGTGTATAACGCAATGGAAAAGTGTGTATTTTTGTGTTCCGTTTAGCATCATCAATACGCTCATTTTCTGAGCTATGGTGAATTGGTATGTCATTTCGCATCACGAAATTTCGCACCATGAGAACTGAAACCCTTAATTTCGCAATTGATTTATTTCTATCTAATTTTTCATTGAAATTTATGCTCAGTAAAGATAACGCTAACGAGACGGTATTTTGCATAGTCAATTAGAGCTTTGGAGAAAAAACATTTCGAAATCCGGGTCCGAGTTGTCGCGGTGCGAAATGTCGTGATGCAAAAAGTCTTGGAAAAATTACGGCATTCGCCGGAAAGCGTGATTCGTAAAATGTACTACAAGCACCATACACAACACTCCGCTCACTTTTTAATGACACTTTCTCATAATTTTCAAAACTTTAAAAATATAGCTATAATTTCACTGGAATCTCGGCTTAGGCTTATGTCAAGTTAACGCTAGCGAGACCGTAACGCTTAGGAACGAAAACCTATGAGAATGTGCAAGAAGTGCATTTTACAAACACGCTTTTCGGAATCACATTGTTTGACAATTGCCGTGAATAATATGTTTCGAAACTAAGCATTCTGACGGTAATGTGACGTCGACGGAACGAAAAAAAGTAGCTGGAAAACTCGAATATTAGCAAACACTTCGCTGGTCTGCAGAAACGGACCAATGAACGGAGAGGGGAGAGGGAGTATCTTTCATTTTCCTTTCTCATCCCTCTCTCTCGCCATATCACTGTGTCACGATTAGAATCTCTCGCGGCAGAGAGACATAAAAAAAATTTTTTTTCATTAAAAAACGTTTAGGCCTAGGAAAAAGTTTACGCTAACGAGGCCGTACGGCTTAGGCGAACGAGACCGTATCAAGAAAATACCACTCTCATGGAATATATTGATGATTGTGTGGTTGCTTATCTAGGTCAAATCTCTCTTTTTCTCTGCGACGAGCATCTCTTCTTTTTCTCTTTTTTTCTGGAGGACGAAGGCGGTGCCCCCTCGCGCGTTTTTTTCTCTCCAGATCAGCGAAGTATAAAGTACCTCATCTTTTATTAATGGTATTTCTTTTTCGTCAAATAATGAAGCTTGTTTATTTCTGCAAATTTTTTCTCTTGGTTTTTGTATTCTATGAAGTGGCATGGCAAAGCATTTAGTCAATAGCTTTGAACCCTCTCTCGATAGTTTTCGAGATTTGGTTAGTGGAATATCTCTTTAGAGTGCATGTTGCTGTAGAGCTCATATATATCTCATTCTAAATTAGTTCTTGGTATCTCCATGATCTTTTACAGAATATTTATTGTATCTAATATTTATGCTCTAAACTTCGCTGAATTTGTAACGAAATTTTGATATTTCTTGTATGTGTTTCTCAATTTTGTCATCTCAGATAATGAAGTTTTCTTCGATATTGAAAAGTACAAGAATTCATTTCAGAATCAAATTTACAGACGACAAAAGTTTATGGATAAAGTGTTCGAGTTTTTGAATAACATATCCCGCTTTCACAGAAGAGATCTGTGTATTCGCTCTGTTACCTACATATTCGTGTATAGCCTGTACAGGGTGTACAGAAAGTCCAGATAGACAGTATTTTTTTCCGATAAAAACTTAACGGATTAAGCAAATCAAACAAAATTTTCATCAAAGTTTATTCAAATAGTTTGGGATATAACTGCGTTTTCAAATTTTGAACAGCCCTCCTTTCTCCTTGACACAGGCGCGGAGTCGCTTGTGGAAGGCACCCACCGTGGTGGACAGGTAAGCGACGTCAAGATCATCCCACGCCTTCTGTAGGGCGCGCTTCAAACTTTCCAAATTCTTGCGTGGGGAAGCGAAGGCCTTGCTCTCAAGGACCGACCACACAGAGAAGTCCAGAGGATTCAAATCAGGTGAGTACGGAGGCCATTCGGCGGATGTGATCATGGAGGGGAAATTGGTCTTGCACCAGTCTTTCACAACTTTAGCTTTGTGGACGGGCGCAGAGTCCTGCTGGAACGTCCATTTGCGTCCCGCAAAGTCAGCCTGGCTCCAGGGAAGTACTTCCTTTATGAGAATGTCGTTCAGGTAGTTATTGACATTCATTTTGACTCCCTGCTCGACGAAAACGAGTGGAGTCTTGCCAGTCGCGCAAAACCCGGCCCATACCATGCCAGAAGCGGGATGGCCCTTTCTCTCTCTGTGTGGTCGGTCCTTGAGAGCAAGTTCTGTGCTTCCACACACAAGAATTTGGAAAGTTTGAAGCGCGCCCTACAGAAGGCGTGGGATGATCTTGACGTCGCTTACCTGTCCACCACGGTGGGTGCCTTCCACAAGCGACTCCGCGCCTGTGTCAAGGAGAAAGGAGGGCTGTTCGAAATTCGAAAACGCAGTTATATCCCAAACTATTTGAATAAACTTTGATGAAAATTTTGTTTGATTTGCTCAATCCGTCAAGTTTTTATCGGAAAAAATACTGTCCACCTGGACATTCTGTACACCCTGTAGAATCAAATGACACTTTTTCACTTTAGTGGCCCCCCTTCCCAGAGGTTCAGTTGGGTCATTTTCTTGAAACGGCCTCGTTAGCTAAGCCGTACGGCCTCGTTAGCGTAAAATTTTTCCTAAGCCTAAGCGTTTTTAATGTAAATTTTTTTTTTATGTAAAGATAACTTTTTGTAAATGTAAGTAACTCAGAAGTATAACCCATGGAACCTCGGGAATGGGGGGGCACTAGAGTGAAGAAGTGCCAATCAAATGATTTCAAGTTTTTCGAGAGAATAGTTAAGGATAAAATTACAAGTTGAGAAAGGCTTTCTGGTATAAAACTAGAGGAAATGAGGAAAATTTTTTTACAGTGTGACCAAAAAGTACCTGGGCAAATGTTTAACGCGCTCTATTGCGCGACACAGTGGACCGATTTTTGTTTTCAACTTTCTATGATAATGCTCTGAGACTGGTTGTTGCGGTTGCAAGGACCGTGCAAGAAGAGGTCGTCCTAGAACAGCCGATACATCCCAGATGAGGAGCTTTTTCCAGAAACGCATAGCCCGTAATTCTCGACAATCCATGAGGAATATCGCTCCGTCAGTCGGTGATTTATCTTCCGTGATTCAACACGACTGATAATCTAAAACTGTCTCGAGATCAGGGCCGTTCTTTTTTCTCGTTTTTCGTTTTTTGATTTTTTCGAAAAAATTTTTTTTCGAAAAACGAGTTGGTGAAAAAATATTTTGCGAAAATTCGAAAAAACCAGAATGTCGAAAAACTTTTTTTTCGAAATTTCGAAAAAAAGGTCCAACAAAAGTTTTTTCAAAGTGTCGGAAAATTTTTCGAAAAGAAACCAAAAAAACCGACATTTTTTTTTGTTTTTAAAATCGAAAAAAAATTGTTTTTCGCTCACCCCTGCTCGAGATGCACCCCTACAGAAAGCAAAAAAAAACTACATGGATCATATGCTCGACAGATGCTTATTCGAAACCAACGGTGTAAAAGATCTGTTGCAACGATGTGTGCGGGCCGAGCATCTCCGTACGCTATGGTCGGATGAAAAAATTTAACCATAAAGATTTCGATGAGTTCTCAAAACGATAAAATCCTTGCCCACGATCTTAATGGAGCTGCTGAGCATAAAATCACTGTCGGAAGAAGCAGTCATCCCAAGTATCTCATAATTTGAAGAGGTATTGGCGCAACAGGCAAAACACGTTGGTTTTCGTCGCTCCCGGTTTGGAGATAGATGTCAACTTTTACGTAAAGAAGATTCTTGAAGACGTGGTAGAACCCTGTAGTAGGACACACTATCATGGAACCAATTGGACCTTCCAACAGGACTCAGCACCTGCTCACAAGTCCAAGATCGCACAAGAGTGGTTGGGCACACACTCCGAGCTTCATAAGCACCGCTGAAGGGCCATCGAAATACCCCGACCTGAACCCGCTTGACTTCACCGTCTGGGGCCTCGAACAGGCAAAGGTTGAAGCTATCCAGCTCCTCACTCTCTACTCTCTGCATGCTGCCCTTAGAATGCATGTGACAAACTCGACAGCGCTTACCTGCGGTCACTGGCAGTTGGATACGAGCGTCGTCTCAAGGCATGTTCGGAGGCCATTTCGCAGTGCTTATGAAGTTAGGACTGTGACCGCGCAACCATTCCTGTGTGGTTTTTGATTTGTGGGCTGGCGCTGAGTCTGGCAGAGAGGTCCAGTTGATTCCCTGATAGTGAGTTTTACTCCTTCCGACGACGTCTCTCAGAATTCTTTGACATAGAAGTTGTCGTCGACTTTTAAACCTAATGCGATTCGCTTCCGAACGATGTTGATCAAGCGTGAGGTGGTAACTGTTGAAGGACAAATGCTTCGTGCACGGTCCTCGAATTTTTTGTTCTCTAGAAACCGAGTAATATTGCTATATAATGTTGACTGAGAAGATTGGAGTATTCGCGCAATCGTGGCCATTTTGGTGGAACGCGGTAAAGGAAGTGTGGAGGGGACTTAACTTCCCCATACTGGAGATATGAAACTTATAGCAATATAGACCGCTAATACACCTACAACATGGAAAAATGATGATGTAAGTCGATCAACTGAGACGCCCATGAGAGCGCTCGGAAAACTTGTCTATACTTACTGGTCACACTGTAGTATACTCCCATCACTTCTGTTTCATATCTCTAAAGAATTGACTGTCATCCTGAACTCTCTCATATGGCTATCTTTTAAATCTCCAGTTTAACGTGCTATGAATTTTGTCTGTTTGTAAAATCTGAAGATAAACTTGACAGAATTCGTAGACATGTTTTTTACTGGACATCACTTTCTAAAAAGCCTATTTTTGGAAGATTACTTCCTAGAAAGATCTATTCCTACACAGATATTAAAAAAAAGGTCTCACGAGACACTTATTAAATAAATTTCTAACCGAAAGCCTTTTTTCATGATAAGCATCACTTTATATATGTGCTAATAGTAAAAAGTATTTCCAGACCTATTTGAATTACAAACTTCAGCAATACTGCTATGCAAACTCTTTGAAGGTTGCCCTGTTCGGTTCGACAAGAACATTCTCGTTTTATGACATCCAGACCCCTCCCTGTTCTTCAGTGTTGTTGATTAGTGCGGAAAAGGAGTGCCACGAGAGCGAGCAGTCTGAAGAAGACGAGAATGGCGAAGAGAATCGCGATGTCCCAGTACATCATGGAAGAAGAGAAGTCGATCGAATGCAGCACTTCTTCCCCGGTACGTGCACACTTCACCCAGGTGGAATTACCACAGGATCCTGAGACATGAAATACTTCGACATCTTTTTATGAAATGTTTCACTCGAAATCAAAATGACTTCTAATGATGAGCTCGCATGCATGGTGGGGCTGAGTGTTATAAACTAATTTCATTTGCTTTTTTTTGGAAATGAATTGGTTACAATACTTTAAAAAAATTCAACCAGAAATCCTCTTGAATAGGTTGAACTCGAATGAGGAAAAGGGTTTAACATTATCATTATCATTACGAGCGCTTACTCTCGAATACTATTTAATACAATTTGACATTGCTTAACATCACAAAGCTTCAAATTTGTTTAGCAACATAAAAACGAATTGACCGTTTTCTATTTAGTGATTCGGATATTTTGGCTAATTGAAAGACAAGTTATATCTGGAGTTTAGAAGAAAAATTTTGTTTACTGAGATTTATTTACCTGTTTTGCTGCTCAGAAACGATCGATAACTATGCATCTCCCCTCATTTTGCTTTTTATGAAAAGTTATATCTGGAGCTTTAAAGAATTTCGGAAAAAACTGTTTTTTTAAACATGTTCTAATAAACAAAGTACTAGAATTTAATCGACACAAGAGTAATGTATAACTCTAAGATAAGCAACGAGTTCGAGTAACTACAATAACTCGACGTTTCGTACGTTCTCATTGAAAGCTCATGAGGCACGAGCGGAATTCGTCAGATCTAACCGGATATTTCCTCGATAGCCGTCCACTCATTGATGGCGAGCGCCTCATATGAGTACTTGAAGTAGGAGAGCGCTGACAGCCACTTGAAATAGGATGGAATGGCGTCGAAAGTGATGAAGAAGCCTCCGAAGGCCATGATGGGCACGACGAAAATGGGGAGAAATGTCATCGAGACGGCCGTGTCCTCGAAGATGCAAGCAACCGCGTAAGCTAAAACGATCCTTGTGCCCTTGCCTTCATGTTTTATAACATCGGGTCAAATTTTGAAAGTTTTCATCTGCCCACACGGTTGGAAAACGAAAGCGCTGTTATCGGAAATTCTTCTAGAATGGAAATTTTTTCTATAATCGACAGCGACGAAAGGTGGAGTGATTTTGATAAACTTTTTCGATCAGACGATGTGATGGTGGTACATTTCACATAAACAATGAATCGAACCCTTCACCAAGTATTTAAGATGGCTGTTTAGAAAAAATTAAGAGAAACATGGGTCAATGTGTTAAGCAAGGAGAATACATGAAACAGCTGAGGAGACTGAGAACATGAAATACATAATATTGTTGAAAACAATTTATCTGCGGAAAGGTTTCAGATATGTATAACGAAACTGACATATGGAGATGGAGACTTGCGTGATGAGAATACAAATAAAGCAGGCCATGAGAAAGTTTGTTGCGAATGGAACGAGACCTGAATGGAGCTATTAATAATTAAATTATTGTTGGATATTTGTTGTTCATCACGTGCAGAGGGCCTATTATACAATATAATTTGAACACTGAGTATTTTAAGTTACACTTGCATTATGATGATATTCTTTCAATGCAGATTCAAGTGTTCAATAATTTGATTGAGAGTTCAGATATCAAGCCGCGATAAAACTTGATTAGAAGAATATTTTTCAACAAATATCCTTTTATTTTTTTATTTTTGTTTTTGGCATTTTTCATTTTGCCTTTTTGCCAACAAGACTTTCATACAAGGCATTTGAGCCTTTCATATAACACTATCGCACGGAATAGCAATGTGTCCCCGTGGTGTAATGGTAACACGCGCTCCCGGTTTGAGTCGAGATGGTCTGGGTTCGATCCCGCCCGGTGGACTAGCTTTTTCTGTGCGATGGTTCAATCATTTGTCATCTTAACCAGGCGTCACTGCCTTTAAACTGTGTAACTTAGAATTTGAAGATTTATCATACATCTTCCATCTCTCTTTTGTCTTAATCGTGAACTCTGGAGTTAAGCTCCATTCATGACGCAATCGCTTGATAAGCATGTGTGACTGAGAGAACAAGGCATTTGAGCCTTTCATATAACACTATCGCACGGAATAGCAATGTGTCCCCGTGGTGTAATGGTAACACGCGCTCCCGGTTTGAGTCGAGATGGTCTGGGTTCGATCCCGCCCGGTGGACTAGCTTTTTTTCTGTGCGATAGTTCAATCATTTGTTATCTTTTTATTGTAAATGGCTTATATGTAGTTCGAATTTTCAGTAGTTTTGCGCTTTCGTTAATTTTCTTTCAACAAATTTCTTCCCCTACATGTAAGCTAACTGAGTCAAAGAGACTCACTGTAAGAAAAGCAATATCTTTAAAAATTTCTTCAACCACTAGTTTTTCTACTGTGGCAATCTGGTATCTAAAATACAAAACTTTCTAAAAGAATTAACTTCCGGAATATTTGATAACACCTACGCTGCTTGAAATAGTTTTTTACTCATTAAAAATCTGACGTCTTCGAGGTGAAATGACACTCTCACCTGACATCCAGTAAACGATCGCAATGTACAAAAACGGTAAGAATATGTACTGCGGCAACTGAAAAAAGGTTCTGACATGGTTGGAAACAGATTTTTAAAGATTTTTTTTGTAAAAAATTAACATTGAAAAATATTTACAAAAAACAGTTATTTGGAACAGAGTAATAACATGCTCCCATAAAATCGTGCAAAAGTGCGCGTTGAACAGATTCGAAGTTCGAACCCGCTGTTTTTGCTCGGTCGATGATCGTCTCACTCTACCAATGCAAGCTATCTATCCCTCGCACTTTTCAATACCTTGAACAAAAGTTTTGAATGAGTTACCTCAGCCAAGTTTTTTGCCAGAAAGTACGCACTTGTCCTGTAGATGCCATTCTGATTTTCTCGATAGACTAAAGGAAGCTCCGTCGTGATTTCCTGATGGATACAAAAAAGTTTTAAATCGGAACTCTAGCTGATACTTATTTTCTTACAATATACATATATATGAAAGTCTTCTAAGAGATGTGCTTGGAAAAGTAATTTAAAAAAACACTTCAAAGTAATTTTTTGAGAAGAAGCACAGAAATTAAATCAATCAACAATTGCTCATTTTCACAGTTCCAAAGCAGCGACGTTTGCTTAAGAAATAATTTTAACTTTAACTCGGTCAAAAGTTTTTTTTTGTGTTAAAGTTTATTTATCTTCAATCTGGAAATTTATATACTGGAACAGCCGGGAATTGCAGCATGAAGTTGAGATTGCGGATGTGGTTGAAGAGGATTCCATTGATGGTCATGATGGTAGCTATGGAGACAGGCGTCTGCCAGTAGACGGCACCCGTGATCAGCGCCGTCACCTAGGCTTGACTATCACTCTCTCCAAAAATTGAAACGGACGGGGTTTTACTATAGAATCACAGAATTAGAGTGAATTTGGCGTGCATCATCAAGTGAAAGAATTTTCATTAAAATTCACAAGAAAAGGCAAAATACGTGACTTTGTCCCAGCGATAAATCTAGCGTTTTTTTAAAGAAAAAAATTCCATACTACCACATTATGTGCTTATCATTCAAAGAACATCGTGAAAAAGTCGGACTTCAGCAGAAGTTTCAGCTATTCAGCAAAACACATCAAGTTCTTCAGGACTTCGGAGTTCTCATTCTACTACTAACGCTACTTGAATTGTTCGGAAGCATTAAACTTAATTTCTGCTGATATCGATAAGCAAGCGTCTAAGTTTAACTGAGTACTGTTAAGGAAAATGATACAATTGTCTGGATGACTCTGATCTTGAAGATGAGCGGATTTCTGAGAACGTTGATGAAGGTTCGTGTGAAGAGGGCCGACACTTGTGTCCAGTAGCTCGCTGCGTACCTAAAACCACAATTCATTATACTTTTTTGTGTACATGAATTGAACGGTAGCTTGCCCTTCTCTCTTGTTCCGCCAAGTCTCCTAAAGCCGGCTTCTGGCAAGCTTAAGAATCTTTAAAAATTTTATTGTATTTCCCATTTCGGCTTTTCAATCGAAAAAATTATTGCAAAGCTTGTTTTATCGCCACTCAATAACAAAACTTAGTCATGAAGGTCGAAGTTCTGTGTTAATTAAGCTCTCAACTCTTTCTTCCTGTTTATGCACAGTACCTCTGACCGAACGTTCCACCCATGATGCTCCTGGCAGGCTCACTCTCTAGCGTCATCCTCTCCGACTTCGCAATCTCTTTCACCACCCGGCCAGCTTCACTTCCGAGGAACGCTTCCCGAATTTTCTACAATCGGTGATAGAGTCTCAGATTGTATGTAAAAGGCAGAATGTTTCCAAATTGAACCCGTTGATCTTAGTGTATAGTATCCATCATCGGATTGGGAGAAGTAATGGAGCGTTAAAATTTTTTAAAAAGCACTTTTGTGGTGAAAGATAAACGGGCTGTTAATTTCGTACCTTCTTTAGTCTCACCAAAAATCACCGTTAAAATGCAATGAATTACGGTGTTTTTGTAGGCTGCTACTTTTTGAACGGATCAATCACCTTCGAACAAGATCAAGAAATAACAAAACACCGTAATCCATTCGCATTTCACTGCAATTCGTGGTGACACTAAAGACGGTACGAAATTGGCGGCCCGCTTATCTTTCACCAGAAAAGTACCCTTTTAAAATTTTAACGCTTCATAAGAAAGATTCAAAGCAGAATAATATAATTTCAATGAAAACACTTGTACTATTTTTTGCGAGTTCAAAAACAGAGTTTTTAAACGAAATTTATTGATTTTTCTTTCATTGTTTTTTTCTGATATTCAATATCAGCGAAAACTATTATTGTTGGAATAATAATGACGAGCTGAGAATTTTTTTCTTATCTTTCAAAAAAATACAAGTTTTTAAACTAGTTTTTCTCATTTTCTTGGCTTGGAAACAAATCCATGGGAAGACGTTCAGAGTCTTTCATTTATGGTGTAAGTCTTTTTTGTTGTATGTTATTTGAATGAACTATTAAACAGAGAATTCAGCTGAGTTTCATTTTAGAATACTCAATCATTTCTATAAATCAGTTTTTTTAAAATTAGAACGGTGAAAGTAGAGCTTACGGTGATGTTTCGGAAGGAGTTTTTCTTGTCACTGTCTATAACTGCAAGTGTCCGGATAAGATGATCGGCCGGGTTGTAGTAAGGGGGACATTCAAATCCCGCTCTCAATCACTTTCTTTCACTTCATACATATCTAATTACATGTACATAATAACTCAAACAAATGGGAGTTCAAGTTTTTTTCTCGTGTGTGTTTTTCTCGTGACACTGAAAATATTGATTTTTTTTATTCAAGCAATAATTTCAACCCTTACATTACTCTATTAAAGTATTACTTCCGCGTAAAATAATTGAAATATTCTCTAAAAAATAAGTTAATACAAGGAGTTGTCCATTCAGTGAATAGTGTAACCATCGTGTACCAAAAAAGCACTTATCAGCCTCTTTTCCTTTTATTTCATCATGTTTTTGATAACTTTAACCAAATCATCCTAATAGATAATAACTATTGTTAAAAACCCTCTGTAAAAAATAAATCAAAGCAAATTAAGCTGACCAACCTGGAAAACAGGGGGGCGGCCTGGTCACAGCCCCCGAGATAAATAATGCGTCCACATGCCATGAGACAAACACTTCAACAAGAAAAGTTCTTTTTTTACCATATAAAGATAGGCTTACTTTAAAAAAATTACCCGCTCTTTTCGGGTTTGTTATATTAATGTGATAACTTTTAGAGTGTATGAAGAAGAAAAGTGTATTTGATGATGTAATAATTTTCTAAAGTTTTTCGATGATGTAATAATCTGGTTTACAATCTCGTTTTAGTAGGTATTTGGTGAAAAGTTGCTCAGTTCAAGTCCATGCCTGAAAATAGCCTTCTCCATTGAATGAAATGCATGCTTCCATTTCTCAAGATTCAGAACCTGACATACATAATTGTAAGAAACTGACTTGTGGAACATGTGATAGACTTGTGTGGATGGCTGGTGGATGGTGATTACAACAGTCATTCCTCCGTCTGCCAGAGAGCGAAGACAACTAACTACGTGAGCTTAATAGTACACATAAGTCATTTATAAAGTACTCTAGAAACATCAATAATACACCAAAAAGTCAGTACTACACCAAAAAGTCAGTAATACACCGAGAAGTCAGTACTACTCCAAAAAGTCAGTACTACACCAAAAAGCCTACAAGTCACTTGAAGCGAAAATAGAGTAGAAAGTATTCACAATGTATTCATGGTCCCGGAAATTCTTCTTCTTCTTCTTCCTCCTAGCGTTGTCCCGCGATGGCAGGGTCCGCTTTGTGGATCTTCTTTCTCCACTTGTCCCGATCGAGGGCATCTTTCGGGCTTAGATGACTGGCTTTCAAGTCCGCATTGATGGTGTCTTGCCATCGCTGCTTCGGTCGCCCTCTCGGTCGCCGGCCGTCCACTTCGAGATTGTAGGCTGTGCTGGATTCAGTTTCCGGTGATGCTCTGGTGACATGGCCGAACCATCTCAGCCGATTTTCGCGCATCTTCTCGTCGATGGGGTTGACGCCAAATCTTCTCCTTATGGTCTCGTTTCGTAGGTGCTCGCGAAGAGGGATTCCCATGATCCAACGAATCATGCGCATTTCCATAGTTTGTAGACGTCGCTCAACTGTTCTTGTAGTTGGCCAGCATTCGGTTCCATACAAAGCTACGGGGCGCACTACTGTCCGATACATCTTTGACTTGAGGCGCAGATGCATCTTTCGGTCGCATAGTACGCCTGTGAGATCTCTCCATTTCATCCATGCTCCGTTGACACGTGACAGCACGTCAGAGTCGATGCCTCCGCTGGTCTGGATGTTCGATCCAAGGTAGCGGAAGCAGGTGGACTTCGTCGATTCTTCGCCGTTTACCTTGATGGTGTCTTCGGATGGTATTGTTTCCAAGTACTCCGTCTTTGAGGTATTCAGACGTAGTCCAAACTGACTGAGTCGGCTGCTCCAAGCCAGCACTTTTTGCTGAAGCTCCTCTCTCGTTTTAGCTGCGAGGAACACGTCATCCGCGTACAGGATGGTCCATGCAAGGTCACCCTGTAGGTCACGAGTAATAGTGTCCATGACAAGAATGAAGAGGAATGGCGATAGCGCTGATCTTTGATGTACGCCCACACTCACTGGAAAACTATCCGAGATTCCGACGGGACACCTAACGTTGCTCGTGACATCTACGTAGAGTAGCCGGACCCAATCAATTAGAAGTTCAGGCACTTCGTGGTCCCGGAGGGCGTACATGATGAGCTCGTATGGTACACGGTCAAATGCTTTCTCTGGATCGAGAAAAGCGAGATGGAGTGGTTGCTGCTTCTCCCTGTGTTTCTCCATCAGCTGGCGAGTAGTGAAAACAGCGTCTGAAGTGCCTGTTCCTTTGACGAATCCACATTGGTTGCATTGGAGCTTGACGATTTCTCGCAAGCGCTGTTCGAGGACACGTTCGAAAATTTTCATTGTATGGCAAAGAAGGCGTATCGGTTGATAATTCGAACAGTTGGCTGGATCTCCTTTGTTCTTGAAAATCGGGACCGTGACATTGTCAACCAATCTACGGGTGCTCGACCAGTTTCCACTATCGCGTTGAAGAAGTCTGTAAGCCAGGGGATCGCGGAGTCTCGAAGTTCCTTGAGCTTCCATAAGTCAGCTGGTAGCTCGTCTGAACCTGTGGCTTTGGAACTCTTCATAGCGCAAACGGCTTTCGAGACTTCGGCAAAAGTGATGCGGGAGACTGGGCCAGCTAATTTCGGGCCTTCTGGAACATCCGGGTATGGGAATTCTACATTTGAAATCTCTTCGAAGTGCTGTTGCCAGCGTCGGAGGATCTCTGTAGTATTCTGCAGCCTTCGCCCGTCTTTCGTCTTGACACATTTGTAGTGCTCGATGTCAAGAGTCGCCTTTTTCCTCGCTTTTGCTAGCCGATATATGGTCTTCTCTCCTTCCTTCGTGTCCAAGCGTTCGTAGAGTTCACGATGATGTTCAGAGCGCGCGGAGGCTACGGTTCGCTTTACTTCTTTTTTCGCAGCCTTGTACTCCTCCCAGTTCTCGTCTGTCTTCTCGATGAACCATTTCTTGTAAGCCGCTTTCTCTGCTCGAACTGCATGCTGCACTTCGTCTGTCCAAAGCCATGTCTGCTTGTCGATTCTTCGGCGTCCAGGTTTCGTCGTTCCTAGAACTCTTCTCGCGTTGGCGGTTGCAGAATCTCGAAGCGAGGCCCATGTTCTGTTTATGTCTTCCGGGTCGATTTCAGGGAAGGTTAAACCAGTGACGACGGCTGATTTATATTCCTGAATCTTCCACCATTTGATGGTTGCCGGGCCAGTTACTTGTACTCTCTTCTTCACGTTGACACGCAGGTCAGTTATGACCAGCTTGTGTTGAGGGGTGAGACATTCGGACGGGATCACCTTCGTGTCGATCACTGCCGGGAAGTCTCGTTTTCGTAACAGCATGAAGTCTATTTGGCTTGTGTTGAGGCCGCTGGAATACGTGATCATCTGGCTCGTTCTCTTCTTGAAGAAGGTGTTGGATATGACAAGACCAGCTGCTTCTGCGAAGTCGAGGATTCGGCATCCATCGCTGTTCCTATTCCCGTATCCTTTTCCACCGTGACAACTGTATCCGCTGCTTTCTCCTCCGACATGTCCGTTTAGATCTCCTCCAAGTAACAGAATATCTTCTGCGGGGCAGTTCATAACGTGGTCGTGTAGATCCTGCCAGAACTTGTCCTTATCCTCTTCATCACATCCAGTTTCTGGGGCGTGGGGGTGGGGAGTATGCGGAGAAAATCTGGATACGGCGGTTGTCGGCATCAATGGAAATAGACATCAGGCGGTCAGAGTGACGTTGAACTTCGGCTACTCGGCTTTGAAGATCTTCACTCACTACGATGGCGACCCCGTTGAACTTCGTCATTCCATGATAGATTAGCTTATATCCTTCACCGATGTTTCGTGACTTCTGCCCTTTCCATCTCGTCTCCTGATCGCATGCGATATCGATTCCGCGGCGTTTAAGAAGGTCCGCTAGCTCACGGCAGCGCCCGGTGAGTGTGCCGATGTTTAGGGTGGCGAATTGGACTTTTCTCGTATGAGATTTGGTCGTCTGTCGGCCAGTTGCCCGCGCATTTTCTTCACGTTGGTGGGGCATGGCCAACATGCGTCGCTTTCGGGGGACGCCCTCCCTGTAGCATGGAGATGTTTGATCCATGTAGTTGCGACAAGAATTTGCCGACCGGCCTGTCGCTCGGGCCTAGCGTCGGTGTCCGCGTTCAGCTTAGCTCACTCTTACGAGTTAGCAGTTTCCGATGGCACCACGTGGAGGAACGGACTCGCCATCATCCATGGTCCCGGAAATGTTTGTGAAATATCAAAAAAGGCTTAACTTTGAAGTTGCCCATTCAGTACCATTCAAAGCTCAATTATAACTTTAAAAACTAACCTCATCACTCAGAAATACAGCGGAATTAAGTTAAAAATTGATTTAAATTAAAAAATTTTAACTAAAAGCAGTTAACATGAAAACCCAGGTTTGTTAAAGAAGTCTCACCTGCCATGAAAGAATCCAGTCCCGAAGTCGGCTCATCACAAAACAGTATCGAGGGGTAGGTCAAGATCTGGAGAAGAACATTGTCCGTTTTTTTCTGATCGTTTTTCCGTACTTTATCAGTGCTTTAATTAGTTTTCATTTTCAGAAAACTCTCAAAATAATGTAATGGAGCGTTAGAATGTAAGATGGAGAAATTCATCATTTCGCACGTCTAGAGGCGAAAATTTTTCTGCTTTACATGAAAATTAGAGATTAAAGTACAAGAAATAGGTTATAAAAAAATTACGGTTTGAAAAAAAAATTTTTTAAGCTTAGGTCATGATTTTGAAGAATGCCCACATAAATTTGACAATACCATTGATTGGGTTAACAGAAATAACCTCAGAGGCGAAGGCAAGTCTTTTCTGCTCTCCGCAAGAGAGACCTTTGACCGCATTTGGTATGCCTATCATTGTGTTGGCGCAAACAGAGAGGCCCATCTGAATATCAAGTAGCTCGGGCCAGAAATCTTGCGCAACAAGCAATGAATATACATCGTCTCAATAATCGATCTCATTTAAGGTCAGTCTGCGATCTACTCTTTCTTGTTTATACTGTAAATTTATCTTTCAATATTTTTCTTCATTCAAGATCTTCTTCATATTCGCTTTTGGTCAGAAGTATCAATCATTTTTATTGAGAAAACTAAATTAGGGATGCGCATATGTATGTATGTACAGAAAAAAATGAAAAGTTGACCGCTCTAGACATTGCACACTCTGACGGAGCGTGCTACTTCTAAAAAGCGTGTGGACGTCAGCGATGAGATTTTTTTTACTCTATGAGCGCTCACATGACTTTGAGGTCGTCAGCGATGAGATTACGGTTTCATTCCTAAGCCTTACGGTCTCGTTAGCGTAAACTTGACCTTATCCTAAGCGAAAAAAGGTTTTAAAAATATTTTGAACAAAATTTTTTTTAAAAATCTCATCGCTGACATACACACGCTTTCTGAAAGCACGCTCTTCGGCAATTGCCCACTCTGACTAGTACTTTTTCAAGGTTTTTTTCTTTCTAGGTTGATTGTGAATTCTGGCCTTTTTTCCGAGAAATAGCAACAGTAAAACATTAAACGAACTGTGAATAATTTTTTTATGAATATGAATTTTTGTGAAAAATTTTTATGAACAAAAACCTTTTTGATGACTTCTTCTACTCTGGCTTCTCTCTCGCTGCTTGCATAAGATGACCCCATCCGCAACTTTGCCTTGGATAAGCAGAAGTGAATAAATCGGCACATTTTTCACGAGAAATTTTTCATTATGTACTTCTCAAATTTTAAAATTGTGTGGAAATTATGATAGCCTCTCATCCGTACTAGCCATCAGAGTTATTTATATAAGCATCAAATACTTATTATTTGAAAAACTTTAAAAAACCAATTCACATGTTGAAAAAGAAGGAAGCATGGATCGGAGATGCTCTCTTACAGTGAGCGTGCCAATGAAAGAACGAACCATGAATCGGAGATGCTCTCTTACAGTGAGCGTGCCAATGAAGAAGAAGGAACCATGAATCGGAGATGCTCTCTTACAGTGAGCGTGCCAATGAAAGAACCAACCATGAATCGGAGATGCTCTCTTACAGTGAGCGTGCCAATGAAGAAGAAGGAACCATGAATCGGAGATGCTCTCTTACAGTGAGCGTGCCAATGAAAGAACGAACCATGAATCGGAGATGCTCTCTTACAGTGAGCGTGCCAATGAAGAAGAAGGAACCATGAATCGGAGATGCTCTCTTACAGTGAGCGTGCCAATGAAAGAACGAACCATGAATCGGAGATGCTCTCTTACCGTGAGCGTGCCAATGAAAAAGAAGGAACCATGAATCGGAGATGCTCTCTTACAGTGAGCGTGCCAATGAAAGAAGGAACCATGAATCGGAGATGCTCTCTTACAGTGAGCGTGCCAATGAAAGAACCAACCATGAATCGGAGATGCTCTCTTACAGTGAGCGTGCCAATGAAAGAACGAACCATGAATCGGAGATGCTCTCTTACAGTGAGCGTGCCAATGAAAGAACGAACCATGAATCGGAGATGCTCTCTTACAGTGAGCGTGCCAATGAAAGAACGAACCATGAATCGGAGATGCTCTCTTACAGTGAGCGTGCCAATGAAAGAACCAACCATGAATCGGAGATGCTCTCTTACAGTGAGCGTGCCAATGAAAGAACGAACCATGAATCGGAGATGCTCTCTTACAGTGAGCGTGCCAATGAAAAAACGAACCATGAATCGGAGATGCTCTCTTACAGTGAGCGTGCCAATGAAAGAAGGAACCATGAATCGGAGATGCTCTCTTACAGTGAGCGTGCCAATGAAAGAACGAACCATGAATCGGAGATGCTCTCTTACAGTGAGCGTGCCAATGAAAGAACGAACCATGAATCGGAGATGCTCTCTTACAGTGAGCGTGCCAATGAAAGAAGGAACCATGAATCGGAGATGCTCTCTTACAGTGAGCGTGCCAATGAAAGAACGAACCATGAATCGGAGATGCTCTCTTACAGTGAGCGTGCCAATGAAAGAACGAACCATGAATCGGAGATGCTCTCTTACAGTGAGCGTGCCAATGAAAGAACGAACCATGAATCGGAGATGCTCTCTTACAGTGAGCGTGCCAATGAAAGAACGAACCATGAATCGGAGATGCTCTCTTACAGTGAGCGTGCCAATGAAAGAACCAACCATGAATCGGAGATGCTCTCTTACAGTGAGCGTGCCAATGAAAGAACGAACCATGAATCGGAGATGCTCTCTTACAGTGAGCGTGCCAATGAAAGAACGAACCATGAATCGGAGATGCTCTCTTACAGTGAGCGTGCCAATGAAAAAACGAACCATGAATCGGAGATGCTCTCTTACAGTGAGCGTGCCAATGAAAGAAGGAACCATGAATCGGAGATGCTCTCTTACAGTGAGCGTGCCAATGAAAGAACGAACCATGAATCGGAGATGCTCTCTTACAGTGAGCGTGCCAATGAAAGAACGAACCATGAATCGGAGATGCTCTCTTACAGTGAGCGTGCCAATGAAAGAACGAACCATGAATCGGAGATGCTCTCTTACAGTGAGCGTGCCAATGAAAGAAGGAACCATGAATCGGAGATGCTCTCTTACAGTGAGCGTGCCAATGAAAGAAGGAACCATGAATCGGAGATGCTCTCTTACAGTGAGCGTGCCAATGAAAGAACGAACCATGAATCGGAGATGCTCTCTTACAGTGAGCGTGCCAATGAAAGAACGAACCATGAATCGGAGATGCTCTCTTACAGTGAGCGTGCCAATGAAAGAACGAACCATGAATCGGAGATGCTCTCTTACAGTGAGCGTGCCAATGAAAGAACGAACCATGAATCGGAGATGCTCTCTTACAGTGAGCGTGCCAATGAAAGAACGAACCATGAATCGGAGATGCTCTCTTACAGTGAGCGTGCCAATGAAAGAACGAACCATGAATCGGAGATGCTCTCTTACAGTGAGCGTGCCAATGAAAGAACGAACCATGAATCGGAGATGCTCTCTTACAGTGAGCGTGCTAATGAACAAGAACGAACCATGAATCGGAGATGCTATCTTACAGTGAGCGTGCCAATGAAAGAACGAACCATGAATCGGAGATGCTCTCTTACAGTGAGCGTGCCAATGAAAGAAGGAACCATGAATCGGAGATGCTCTCTTACAGTGAGCGTGCCAATGAAAGAACGAACCATGAATCGGAGATGCTCTCTTACAGTGAGCGTGCCAATGAAAGAACGAACCATGAATCGGAGATGCTCTCTTACAGTGAGCGTGCCAATGAAAGAACGAACCATGAATCGGAGATGCTCTCTTACAGTGAGCGTGCCAATGAAAGAACGAACCATGAATCGGAGATGCTCTCTTACAGTGAGCGTGCCAATGAAAGAACGAACCATGAATCGGAGATGCTCTCTTACAGTGAGCGTGCCAATGAAAGAACGAACCATGAATCGGAGATGCTCTCTTACAGTGAGCGTGCCAATGAAAGAACGAACCATGAATCGGAGATGCTCTCTTACAGTGAGCGTGCTAATGAACAAGAACGAACCATGAATCGGAGATGCTCTTTCACAGTGAGCGTGCCAATGAAAAGAACGAACCATGAATCGGAGATGCTCTCTTACAGTGAGCGTGCCAATGAAAAGAACGAACCATGAATCGGAGATGCTCTCTTACAGTGAGCGTGCCAATGAAGAAGAAGGAACCATGAATCGGAGATGCTCTCTTACAGTGAGCGTGCCAATGAAAGAACGAACCATGAATCGGAGATGCTCTCTTACAGTGAGCGTGCCAATGAAAGAACGAACCATGAATCGGAGATGCTCTCTTACAGTGAGCGTGCCAATGAAAAAGAAGGAACCATGAATCGGAGATGCTCTCTTACAGTGAGCGTGCCAATGAAAGAAGGAACCATGAATCGGAGATGCTCTCTTACAGTGAGCGTGCCAATGAAAGAACGAACCATGAATCGGAGATGCTCTCTTACAGTGAGCGTGCCAATGAAAGAACGAACCATGAATCGGAGATGCTCTCTTACAGTGAGCGTGCCAATGAAAGAACGAACCATGAATCGGAGATGCTCTCTTACAGTGAGCGTGCCAATGAAAGAACGAACCATGAATCGGAGATGCTCTCTTACAGTGAGCGTGCCAATGAAAAGAACGAACCATGAATCGGAGATGCTCTCTTACAGTGAGCGTGCCAATGAAAGAACGAACCATGAATTGGAGATGCTATCTTACAGTGAGCGTGCCAATGAAAGAACGAACCATGAATCGGAGATGCTCTCTTACAGTGAGCGTGCCAATGAAAAGAACGAACCATGAATTGGAGATGCTATCTTACAGTGAGCGTGCCAATGAAAGAACGAACCATGAATCGGAGATGCTCTCTTACAGTGAGCGTGCCAATGAACATGTCGTGTTGCTGGACAAATGCGCTTATCTGAGAGGAGTCCATGCATTAAAAGTCAGCATTCCCATTTTTATATATTTTTGGATTTAGACGAGAGTTTTGCTGATCAGTTAGATTTTAAAACATTTGGGCTGTAGAAGGACAGTCCAACCATTTTTAAACTTTATACATATATCAACTTTTGTTGTGTTTCAACTTCTTCTTAAACAAGGTTTTGATATTATCGACGATAACATTACAAGGCTCTTTTATTCTCATGGGCATACTACATAGACGCCAGGCAGTGCAGAGTGGATTTTTTTTTTTGTTTGTGATACGGTCTCGTTAGCCTAAGCCGTTTGGCCTCGTTAGCGTAAACTTTTACTAAGCCTAACCTTTTTTTTAATGTAAAATTTGTTTTTTTTAAATGTTAAAATAGTTTTTTAATCTAAAAATAATTTTTTGATGTAAAAATTTTTTACAACAAAACTTTTTCTCACGAACCGGAGTCTCTGATGCTCAAAATGATGTCCTATGAAAAAAATTTTAAATTTAAAAACCGTAGCGTTTAAATCCAATTTTTCGTCTAGTATTCCAATGTCTGCAAGACAAGACGCAAGGTATGTCAATGAGGGAATAAGAGCCTATTTTAAATATGTTGCTCCTCGTAAAATTCTAACCTGCTGCCAGGAAATGGTTCACCACTGATTCAAAAATGGTCTTTAAATGTTATTGCTGCATTTAGCAATGAAGGGTTTCAGAATAGAAAGAAGAATGAACCTCTCTGAGCTTGTATTTGTTGACTTTCTGTCCATCGATCATTAAACTTCCTGTTATGTGCACTTTAGGCATGCCGCGCTGCGTGAGAACATTCAGCAAAGTCGTTTTGCCAGCCCCACTAAATATGAAAACTTTTGAAGCTAAAGTGAAATTACAATCGCCAATGAAAGTTTGATAGGAATTTAACAGGAGAAATTCTTAGTTCAACTGAGGCAATAAAAAGTTACTTGAGATGAATAGAAGAATTTTCAGAAGCATTCTTGGTTTTTGTCCCTCATTAGAACTTCGTATGAAACCCACCCCACATTCCTTCGTAGAAGAGTCTCCATTTTATATCTTACAAAATTTCAAATAGAAGAGGGAAAAACCTGCTCCCCATGACCGCGAGTAGTTTTCCACTTTCTGCCATGCCACTCACTGAATGAAAAAACGTAATTTAAAAAATATAATAATGTTTCGTGATGTCCCGAATGCGACTCCCACCCCGGACAAATCCACCTGAACCAGAGAGGTTAAAAAAATTTATTAGTGCTCTGGCACGAATCTGACTCTCACCACTGCTGCTTTACACACTAGCAGTGACACAGCGCGCAGCCACTGGTTCTATTAAGATAGGTCTATCCCCTGAGCGCGAGGAAGATTATTATTATCATTATTATTATTATTATTATTATTATTATTATTATTATTATTATTATTATTATTATTATTATTATTATTATTATTATTATTATTATTATTATTATTATTATTATTATTATCATTATTATTATTGTTATTATTATTATTATTATTATTATTATTATTATTATTATTATTATTATTATTATTATTATTATTATTATTATTATTATTATTATTATTATTATTATTTATATAATGTTTCGTGATGTATAATGCTGGTTCTCCCAACTTCTCTTTTCAAACAAGTTTTTGTAAACCCTTAAAAATGTTTTTATACATATCTTTATTCTCAGCCAAAGCCTACGTGAGAATAGATAACATCTCATTAGTGTCACTAAAGTATTTACATAAGTATAACTCACTTAGTTGAAGTATGTACATAAGTATAACTCACTTAGTTGAAGTATGTACATAAGTATAACTCACTTAGTTGAAGTATTTACATAAGTGTAACTCACTTAGTTTTAAGTAACAGCAAAAATAATTCTAGTTATAAATTAATAAGATTGTCATGGAAACCGTTGTGAAGAATTTCCTTGACTTTGAGCGGTGGACTAGAGTGGTTACGAACAGATTTATTCTCTTCTTTCGCAGTCACCGTAATTGAGGACCAGTAGAGATTGTTGCCTTGGGGCACATCTTCCACCAGAACCGGGTAGATCCTTGCTGACATTGCTTGAACTGAAAGCTTTGAAAGGAAAAAAAGACAAAGAGTTCCCCTAGAAAGCCATTTCAGCTCTAAATGGATGTAGAAAGGATTCGGTTGTTGGTAATAATCACAGAGAAGTAATGATAATTTGGAAAGATAACTCTCAAGAAAAAATCTAAGAGACTCTCTCTCAAACATATTTATGTGGATAAGGTAACGATGAGAGAATGCATTCAAAGATGAACAGAGAGACAGAAAAAAGATTGAGAGCAAAAAAATTGTGGAATACTAACGATAAGAAGAGATAGTAAAGACGAAAAAGGAGAGAAAAATCTGCAGACCTGATAAGAGTGTGTGGTGTTGATAGCAAATCAGAGTTACTGTTTACTCCACCCTTCGTTGCTTATGAACAGAAGGAAACACCACGAGGTTTATTAGATCTCATGATTTACAAAAAAATGGAAGACAAATTAGGAATAATTTTTCGTGTGGGAAGTATGAAATTAAAATTTTACTTGTAAGTCCTATCTCCATGCTTTCTATCAATACAAAGTGACCAGTAAATACAGCACAGAATTCAAATCGGTATAACTGCTTTCAAATCATGATTCTTAATTTTGTATCGAAATATTGTTCATGAGTAAAAATGATCAAGATGAATATCTTTCAATGTGACCATCTCTCTCTCGAACACAGGCCTTCAGACGCCACTAATACCAGGATGTCAGTGAACGCAGGTATTCAATGTCGAATTCGTCTCATTCCTCAAGAAGGTTACTAGGCAGCAATGAGGAATTCTAGTTGTTACAACTTTTGCTGCGTTATCCATCAGACGCTGAGGTGAAGTGGGTTCATATCGGAAGAGTTCGGAGGCCTTTCCTCAGTTCTTAAGAGTGTGACCGCGAAACTATTCCTGAGTAACCTTCTTGATTTTTGAGGAGATGCTGAGCCTTTTTGGAAGGTTCAGTCGATTCCCGGATAGTGTTTATTACTACAAAGCATTCCGAAGTCTTCGAGAATCTTCAATACCTACAATTTGGCATCCATTTATACACCGAGAAGGAAACCAACGTTGTTTTGCCTGTTGTCCGCCCCAAACTCCGCCCCAAACCATGTTTTGCCTGTTGTCCGCCCCAAACTCCGCCCCAAACCATGTTTTGCCTGTTGTCCGCCCCAAACTCCGCCCCAAACCATGTTTTGCCTGTTGTCCGCCCCAAACTCCGCCCCAAACCATGAGATACTGAGGATGACTTGTTTTCCCCATTGGTGATTTCTCTCTTACAGCTTTTGACGATCGCTAGCTAGTACATAATCTGTCGTTTTTGTAACTTGCAGACATTTATAAGGTGAAATTTTTCTCTTCGATTCAAAGAGTGTAGAAATGGTCGGCCCGAGCACATCGCTACACAGCAAATTTAGATTGTACGTGACGTAGAAGCATTTGTAGTTCACCCAGTCCAGGCCATTTCTGCAATTCGTAAAGACGCATTTGGAAACGTTCTGTTACGATTTCTGTTGTTAATTCACGAGAGAAACGGAGAGAAAATGCGAGCTTGTAGCCCATGAAAATAATGCAGAGAAGTGAGGATAGTCCTAAATGTGCACTATGTGTATGAACACTATGTGTAATGTGCACTATGTGTCTGAACTGTGTATCATGCATACATGTGTGTATACCTGATCGAAAGTGACAAAAATTCTTGATAAAGATTATAATTAATAAGACGTTCGGTGTTGACAAATGAATCACGGAGTCAGAATAGTGATAACAAGGAATGTGAAAGAAGGCAAGTCTGACATTGGCTTTTTTCATACATTGTTGTTATCTAGCATATGTACTGCATTTAGAAACGATAAGATTTAAAAACGTTCCGTATAAGAAATTACATCATTTTCCGTAGGCAGTCTATCAACGAACGGAGATAACAACAACATGCATGCTCTCTCTCTCTTTTCTTTCTATTTATCTCTCTCTCTTTCACTCTCTTTTTTGTCTTCCTCTGTCTCAATATAATTCCTTGTCTTCCTCGCTCTGTCTTTCCAACTATATCTTTCTCTATCTTTTTATCTCCATCTCTCTAATTTTTGATCTCTCGTTTTATTCGTTTTAAATACTCTCGCCATGTAACGGTTTCTCTCTTAATTATTCTCTCACTGTTTTTGTCTCTGTACAAGGTTTATGCAATATGATAAACAATTCTGGAGCCATATTCATAGTCAGTTGGGTTCCCTACCCGGGTAGGGTACCTACCGTATGGCTTAGGCTAACGAGACCACATAAGAAAATTTCAATTCAATGACTAAAACTTGTCAAAAATAAATTAAAAGCTCTCCCCCTAAGTGAAATTGTGCCACAAACGCTTAGGCTTAGTGGAATTTTACGCTAACGAGACCGTACGGCTTAGGCTAACGAGAACATATAAAAAATATTGTAAAAAAAGTATCGTGCCAATGTCTGCGTCTTGGGTATACACATAAGGGAATAAGAGCCCCCATACACTCTGGTTGTCATCGCTCTGACAGCTTTGATTTTACACCTTGCTTGATTATTTGTATACAGTGTGTCAGAACACGAAGCTCGCTCTCCTTAACCAAGTTTACAGTTGTACGGGTACTGCTTTCATCATGTTAAGTTCTTATTCATGCTTTGAACATGCCAAATAAGCACACCAAAAGAAGAAATAATATATGATTACTTCCAAGCTGGTTTCACCGTAATTGAGGATCTGTTATATCCTTCACATGTATACAGGGTGGCCCACATATTCGCAAACGCGTTTACAAACGTGTATCTAAGTGCATAAGTGAGCAAGAGTGTTCAAATTCGTACATTTATCAGCACACATTAATAAAAATATTGGGTCAAAAAATCATCCAATTCGGTCCCCTTTGGCACGAACGACAGCCCGGAGTCGCTTTGGGAACGCTTCGATCACTGGACGAAGGTACTTTTCGTCGATCTTCGACCACTCCTCCTGCAGGGATTTTTTTAGAGACTCCAGATTCAAGTGAGGATAAGCATTGACTTTGCTCTCAAGGTAGGACCACACGGAAAAGTCCAGCGGATTGAGGTCGGGCGATGAGGAGGGCCATTCTGCACTGGAGATGAAGTCGGGAAATTTTGATTTTTTGAGGGTTGTAGGGCCTACAACCCTCAAAAGGCCTACAACCCTCAAAATGACACATTTTGAGGGTTGTAGGCCTCTTCCACAGTGAACAGCTTCTCATCCGAGAAGACTGTCCTGAGGTGAGCACTGTAGCGCGTCAAGAGGATTAGGGCGCGGCACCTTTTGATGGAGCGTTAAAATTCAACTTTTCACTTTGCTAAGTGATTTTCTGCTCGGGATTTTTTTGAACGCTCCAATGTCTCACCACGAATTACCTTGAGAAGAAAAATGGAATACGGTATTACTTTTATAATAACCTTAACTGTTGGACGTAATCCAAGAATTTAACAGAAAAATCGTCGCTTTATCTTAGAATTGGTGTTTGAATACGCGCCTTAGGGAGTGTACTGTAGGTGCGTTGCGTATGCGTAGCATACGGAGAGACGAGAGAGGGAAGTAACTCAGTCTACGTTTATCGTGCGTTAAAGCAAGATGCTTTAAGTTGTAGTATGAGTGTTGAGTGGTTTTTTTGGATTGATTGTTGTCGCAGATTTGACGTGAATCGTCAAGAAGAGTGTTAGGTTCTGGAACACGTAGTTTGTGTGTTATATGATTGTGAATGAATGTCTTTGATTTACGCTTAAAGTTGCGCAGTGTAAGTTGAAGGCTGAATTACTCGTTATTATTGTTAAAGTTATGGGTGAAATTGTGGTGATCGAGTTTTGCAATGAGTGAGATTGTGAAGGTCGAGTTTTCCGTCTAGGCACGCCGTTTATCCTTCTCATTGTCATTTAAGTGCTTGGATATGTTCGCGTTATTCGCTGATTGCTTGTCTCAGTTCTGTTTATCGGGGTAATCGTACAGAGTAGTGTATGATAGTCACGGATGTGAGTTTCGTTTGTGCTATTACATAATGTGGACCGAGACAACTTAGCTGCGTAGCTAGACTGAGCGCGCGTGCGTGGCAGTCAAAGAACAACGGAGCGAGCCGTGAGCGAAGGGTCATTGAGTAACAGGGGTAGTCACCGACTACACATAGTTTTGATATCAAAACTCCATGGTGTTCATAGCCGTATTCCAGTATTAAAATTCAATTTAATTGTGGAGAGAAGTTGATTAGAGTTTTTGAGGATATGTATTGCGTAAGGAAATGTGAAAGAATTTTTGACTTGAAAAGTCTGAACGAGAAAGTTGTTCATATGTAGCGAGTGAGAATTTCTATGATAGTAGAAAGTGGACAGAACTATGTGTAAAAAGATGAAAATGAAAAGGTAAGTTACTGAGCACTCCCGAGTAAGTTGTTGGCATTGTCGCACAAAAAAAAATTGTGAGTGAAGTTTTTGAACGTGTTCGCGTCATTGGGCCGGAGAGTGTCGCTCAAATAGGATGCAGGAGGAGGTGCGGGAGCAATTAGTTCGCAATCACGGCATTAGTTGATAGCTTAGCAGGTTTTCGGATTGAAGAGTATCAGGAGTTCGGTTATATTTGGACGGTGGTATTGTGTGATCGAAGGCCTCAGGGCAGACGAGATAAACCGTGTAACAAGAAGGATCAAGGGTAAGACCGGTAACGTACAGGTACAAGGGTAAGAACTGAAACAAGCAGGCACAAGAGTAAGACCTGGAACAAGCAGGCACAAGAGTAAGACCTGGAACAAGCAGCCACAAGAGTAAGACCTGGAACAAGCAGGCACAAGAGTAAGACCTGGAACAAGCAGGCACAAGAGTAAGACCTAAAACAAGCAGGCACAAGAGTAAGACCTGGAACAGGCAGGCACAAGAGTAAGACCTGGAACAAGCAGGCACAAGAGTAAGACCTGGACAAACAGGCACAAGAGTAAGACCTAGAACAAGCTGGCAAAAGAGTAAGACCCGGAACAAGCAGGCACAAGAGTAAGACCTGGAACAAGCAGGCACAAGAGTAAGACCTGGAACAAGCAGGCACAAGAGTAAGACCTGGAACAAGCAGGCACAAGAGTAAGACCTGGAACAAGCAGGCACAAGAGTAGGACCTGGAACAAGCAGGTACAAGTGTTGCGGAAGAACAGGTCCAAGTGACAGCGGATTCGTAATTAGAGTATCAGGTTGATTGGAAAAGTGATCAGTAATGGATTGAGAGAAGAATCCGTAATGGATTAGAGGGGCTGAGTAACGTTGCCGGGGAGTCACGGCCGGAATTCAAAATAAATATAAGAAGTACTTGGTGCAATACATGCATGTCATGTAGAGATAAGAGGAAAATCGAGTTTGATGTCAACACATGACGAATCGGTCAGGGGTGAAGCTAGAACAGGCAGACAGGAGAAAGAAAATATTGAATTTCCGGAACAAGATAGAGGTGAGTTGTGACGCTGTGTAGAGAATAGATTCGGAGGTAAACCGATCAGCAGTTTTCGAGAAGGAGATTTGTTGGCTGACATAACCAACCGATTTGATGCATTGAAAGTAGCGTAAGAGATCATCTTCTAAAAACGAGTCGACTGCAGAGTAGGGGTGGAATATATCAGAAGAAGAAAGAATTTTCCAAGCAAAACGAGAATTGGAGGCAATTCGGTTTCCAGTGAAAACCACTGGAAGAAGGTCAGAAAGAAAGGTACTATAATGGAGATAACATGAGACAGCCAAGTGATGGTCGTCAGGATTGAGGAAGAAAGTGAAAGGGCAGACTTGCACAAGATTGCCAGTGCGATTGTTGCACAAGCTGATTTCGGTATTGTATGTATATTAAGGCGGTTGTAAGAGAGTAGAACATGGAAGCAGATTCACAAAGTCGAGTGAAACAACAACAACAAAAAAAAAGATGGCTGGAGCACTAAGAAGCAGATATTCAGAGGATGGGCACCAAAGAGACGGTTGCCGGTGGCAGACATGTTCGTACATGTGTTAATGGTGAGAAGTGTCGCTCACGAAGGAGATGGTAGAAATGAGTAGCGTTAACACATTGGTTTCTGAAGGTGTGGGGAAGGCTGGCACGTTTTTGTGGTGGAATCGCCCACTGCAAATAAATAATAAAATAAAAAAGAAAGTTTACTTGCGGAACAAAGTGCAGATCAAATGTGATATTGAAAGTACCTTGTGGCAAATGTATCCCATATTACAGTAGGTTTCGAAAGGGAGAAACAAGTTTCTCTTAAGATGCATTTTGTTACAGGAAAAGGGCGAATAGAATAGTAACAGGCGCTTATATTCTGAAAACGTTCTGTGAAACAAGGGCAGCGTCTGAATTCACATTCCGTTCATGTACTTTCTAGGACTAAGAGCAGAAAGAATTACTAGTGCACGGTCTCTACCTTGGTCTACGCTCATGGTTTATTCACTGCGGTCAAGTGTTGTACATCCCGAAGGCGGGTGTATTCAAACAAAGGTTATATGAGACGACGGATGGAGTTTACGACAGTAGTAGTCAATATAATTCGTGTTTGAATACGCGCCTTAGGGAGTGTACTGTAGGTGCGTTGCGTATGCGTAGCATACGGAGAGACGAGAGAGGGAAGTGACTCAGTCTACGTTTATCGTGCGTTAAAGCAAGATGCTTTAAGTTGTAGTATGAGCCTCGCCCACCCACCCAAATCAAGATGAAGGAGGAGAACGCTAGAGTATTGAGAGATGGCTGACACTGAGGTTGAATGAAGTACCTTAAGAAGTCGCGCCAGGAGCAATCGCGGAGAGCAGCAGACTCCGATGTCTTAGGTAGTGTATGGCTTACAGAAAATGTACGAAGAAGCGTTGGAATGTGGGATCAGAGTTACAATGGCTGCATGATATGAGTTACAATTATATCCATTCGCGGCTGGAATTAAGCAAGAGTACAAGGCTTATAGTCGTATCTTAAGGACGGTCAAAGCGACTACGTCGCCAATTACAAGAGTGAGAGTATAGTACATCAGAAACAAAAGAAGCGTTACCTAGACTGACCTCAAAGAAATAGGCTGACTGAGACGATTGAAGGACCGAAATGTGGGCTCGTGGCATTTCGAATAATATGCCGAGGTAGTAGCGTTACTAAGAGGAGGTGTCATCAAAGGGAGGCTCCATTAGGATTGCATTTAGACGAGCAAGAAATGAATAAAGTGGAAAAGGTAGTGCTAAAGTTATTGGACGAGTTAAATGTCTGAAGAAGAGCAGTTGGAGAACAAATATGTATAATACATTATCTCAGTTATCGATCAGCAGATTTCATAGCGTCTACCAATTTTCGGTTCCAATGACTGTTTTTCGTGATGAATTCAACGTTCTGACTGAACTAATCACTGAAATAGAAAGTTGAGATACCAACCGATGTACTAGGACTGTTCGCAACGACGACACAGTTGCACATTCCAGTCCTATATCCAAGTGTTTTCCAATTTAATAATCTGTCGGTCAGCCATGGGAGCAATAACTCTGAACCAGGTTTCCTATGGCATATGTACATAGAGCTCATCCCAGTTAGAAATACTCGCCCTCGTTTCCATTGTTTAAGTATATATAGGCAACCCAATATCGACGGATCATTTACGAAAAGTGCTAGCAAGCTTGTGAAGGAGCTGGCCGGAAGAGCTCACCATACTTCAGCTCAGAAGAAGAAGGCGTATATAGCATTTAGAGGAGCATCATTGGAGTAAGTATAACGTAGGTAAAGGAGGATTTCTCAACAAGGAATCCCCTATGTCAAGAAGGTATTAAGGACACCATAAGGTGTGTTTTCAATATGAATAGATGCAATCTTTCTTTTAACAACTTTCTTAGAAATGTAGCAATAAGACTATATGAATGAAGCAGACGGTTGAACTATCAGATGATAATGCTGAAAAGGGAACAATAAATGTGCCTTGTATGTTATGTGTGTTTTAATTATTAAATGTCACCAAGGAGAGAATGTTATTGTGTTTCAACTGTACAGTACGAGTTGTTTTTCGTATCACGACACTTTGTACCGCGTCACTTTGTATACGACACTTTGTACCCGACACTTTGTACCCCGTCACTTTGTACCGCGACACTTTGTACCGCGACTTGAGTGAGGCCGCGCGTTTTATTTTTACATTAAAACATATTTTTACATTAAAAAACGCTTAGGCTTAGGAAAAGTTTACGATAACGAGGCCGTACGGCTTAGCTAACGAGGCCGTACGGCATAGCTAACGAGGCCGTACGCGGTACAAAGTGTCGCGGTACAAAGTGACGGGGTACAAAGTGTCGTATACAAAGTGTCGTATACAAAGTGACGCGGTACAAAGTGTCGGTAATTCGTTGTTTTTAACCTCATGGTTTATTCACTGCGACATATTATGCACGAATAAAACGTTACACACGCTCATGGTTTATTCACTGCGGTCAAGTGTTGTACATCCCGAAGGCGGGTGTATTCAAACAAAGGTTATATGAGACGACGGATGGAGTTTACGACAGTAGGAGTCAATATAATGCATATTTTCGTTTTTCTATCTGTCATTTCTCTTGCTTACGAAGGTTTAACGCCGCTCGCGAAGGGTTATATAGGGATGATAAGTTTTTGAATTACAAACTTAACTCGTAATTACAAACTACACAAACTTAACTCGTAGTTTTTTGATGTAAAAATATTTTTTTAACGTAAAAATAATATTTTTACTAATTTTACAACAAAAAAACTTTTTCAAGAATGCTCAAAATGATCAGCTATGAAAAAATTTCTCGAAACCGTAGCGTTTATATATTTATATATAGACAATTTGGTACTTGTCCAGATCGACGTATACTCCACTACTTTTCTCCTTCGGGGGGCGGAGTCACGGATTTATGACAATTTTTTTAATACGGTCTTGTTAGCGTAAACTATTACTAAGCCTAAGCGTATTTTAATGAAAAATAACGGAGAGGGATTAGAAAGAGAGGAAAATAAGAAAGAACAGGAGCAACATCCTGTAGCAAAATTCTTGGATTACGTCCAACAGTTAAGGTTATTATAAAAGTAATACCGTAGTCCATTTTTCTTCTCAAGGTAATTCGTGGTGAGACATTGGAGCGTTCAAAAAAAATCCCGAGCAGAAAATCACTTAGCAAAGTGAAAAGTTGAATTTTAACGCTCCATGAGTCTTTTCTCCTTGTTCTTTAGAGTTAGGATGGCAGCCTTTTCAGTACGATATGGGGGGAGACTCAAGTCCTCTTCAACGATTCTTTGAAGAGTGTTGCGTGATAAGTTCATCTCGGAGGCCATTTTTTTCAAGCTACGCCTAGCATTTCGACCGACTCGCTTCCTCATGGCCTCAATCTTGTTAGGAGTGCGCACTAATCGAGGATCACCTCTTCGGGGCAATTCAGCAAGTGTACCGATCTGTTCAAACCGTTTTATTGCTTTTCAGACAAGATTGCGAGGCGTTGAGATCTTTAGCGATGCGCGTATTTGATCGACCAAGTTTGTGCAAGTCCACAATGATAGAGCGTGCTCTATGAGAGACCACCATTCTTTTTAGAATTGATCAAATGATATGAAATTTCAACCATGTTATAAAAAAACATATGAGAAGAACTTGTGTAAAAATTGGAGCTCAGCGTGGACTACAAATTGAATTATAAACGCCGAAAGATTGGTTTGCGAATATATGGGCCACCCTGTAGTAATAATATGTATATAGTAATCAGAAACTGTTTCTGAATACCTCCCCCTTTCCCTCTCCATAGGCTTCCTTTCCCCTTTTGGGCCGTCTCCTTCTTTAGCCACCTCCTAACATTAATCTCATCCCCCTTCGCTTAAATAGGGTGCCCTCTTTCTTCCTCTAAAGGCTCCTCTCCTATCTGTTTAGGTAAACACCCTCCCTCCCTTTTCACTCGTTTTTAGAGTAACAAAGATTATTTTAGAGAATGTTCAATTGTTTGCTTTCTGATACTTCTTTAGTACGTGAGTCTTCTTTAGTAAGTCACCGAATTGCAGTCCGTCACGAAATTGTCGTTCACAGTGCATTTCACGAAAGCGCGTTTTACATAAAGTCGTAACCTGTCGCACACACGATATTACACTAAAAGCGAAATAAAACCGAAAAACTTTGTGATTTGCACTACTCCCTTAAAAAGACGTTTACAGTTAATAAATGTTGTTCTAAATTGAATTATCACTCAGAAAAAGATGCAATTTTTTTGATAAAAATTTTACATAGCAATGTTTCGAAGGAACTTCATATTGACGTGTTATACCGTGAAATCGCTAGTGCACTAGTGTAAATTTTAGTGCTAGTGCACTAGTGTTTAGTCGAAAGATTTGATTTCTTTGATTCGAAAGATTACTGTAATTTCAATACTGTAGTTTCAAAATCCGTCCATCTGTACACATTTAATTCTCCGTGGTCATGTTTTTACGAGTTAACAAGCAAACTTTAAAAAAGTTCAGAGACGAGGTCTGGCTGGAACGGAAACTAATCTAAAAATGCTTTTATATAGAGCTCGAGAGAACGAGTCAAGTTGGTCAGTCATCGATTATTGGATTTTTTCACGACTCTCTCCTTGTTTCTCTCTCTTCATTTCTCTTTTCTAAAAGAGTTGTTGTCAGTTCGCAAGAAAAGGAATTTTTTTTTTCGATGGCTCGGTAAAATATCGCTGAAACATTGGCAATTTTTTGAGGAAAAAATGAGAAGGACATTGAAAAAAGGAGGGATGAAGAGAGGAAATGAAAGAAACAAGGGAACTCCAAAAGAACGATAGAGTAATGGGAAAAATTTCTCAAAGAGGAATAAAAAAAATCTTTTCAGAAAAGTTAATCACTTTTCGAAGAGAAATACAACAGTTACAATAAACGTACATAGACCGTGATGAGAAGGTTTTTGTGCGAGATAGATAAGAAAGAAAGAGAGAAAAAAGATGGAAAAGAAAGAAACATGAGTAAGTTTACAAACAGAAATGTAAATTTACACAAGGCAGAGAACATTCCTTCAACGAATACAATTCACATGTTTGAGAATACTTCTACAAATGCCCGAAGCTCAGGAATAAAAGAAAGCTTCAACCAACTACATATACAAAGAAGAAACGATAGAAACTCGTTTGTACACCTTGAACATAAAAGAGCTGACTTTGGTTATTATCCTTGAGTATCAAATCCGAAACTTCTCTGGTTTAAAGCACATAAAACCAAGGCAGACAAATTATAGCTTCAGTCGATTACTTTGGTTTTTCCGAAGAATGAGCTGGGCAGGGAAAAAAAGGGGCAAGAAGATTGCATCAAGGTGTCTCCAAGCTTTTCGCAGAAAATTTATAAGCTCGTGAGAAGCTCGTGAGAAGCCTAGAAGTGATCGTCTCATCTTATTTTTTCCTTCCATTGTTCGATTGGCCCATGTATGGGATGGAGAAAGAAATGGACCAAGAGTCTGGGCCGTCTTCAGAGTGAATCATCACGTTCGCATTCTCTGCCTGTGAATACTTACCGATTGTATCCCTCGATAATGGTTTTGAATACGAATCAATATTACTTTATATCAGATTTCGAAAGATGGAGAAAAAATGTTTTGTTCTTCTCAATGAAGCTAGCAAATATTATTACTAAAGTAAAATAAATTTTTAAACTTCAGTAATTATATTTTTTAGAATTCAAAAAATGATCTGTGAGCACTTCACTGAATTAAGTGATGTGTTAGAGCCTAAACATGTCTCAACTCTCATCTACTTCGCTTGAACTGAGCAATGGGCAGTGTATAACTCTCTCCGTCATCGAGAGAGCACATTTAAGAAGAGACGAAAAAGGACCTGTTGTATCCGGGGGTAGACTTGGTCGTTGAAGACTCTTCTGGCATCGCTGGCGTAGTTTGGCTGCATCCGAGGCTGCGCGTTCAGGTTGCAGTAGTTGTATTGGGATGGATTGGTCGGTTGCCAGCCGTTTACTTGGCTGAAAAAGTTTGAGAAACTGAATTTTTGGAAAACTCATAAAAAGTCTCAGAATCGACTCGGAACCTCGGAAATCGTAGTGAGAAAGACCGGAAAAGCAGAGGATTGTTGAATTCTCACCCATTTTTTGCAAAATCTGTCCATCTGCTGCCCATGTCATTAGCGACTCGGAAATCCGTAGGAGTCGGTCTTCCTTGGCTCCAGATGGTCTCAGTCATGAACAAGAACGTCTGATCTTGGCCTCGGTAGATCGCTATGAAGAACATTTATAAACGCGAACGATTTGCTTGTTGAGTACGATCAATGAAAAGAGAGCTAAGTAAAAAGTTTTTTTCGCAATTTGATTCGTTAAATACTCAGTGCAATGAGCAGCTTTGATAAAAAATTACTTGCTTTTCCTTAGCTTTTCTCTTCAGTTTCTCAGTTCATGTGGAGTGAACATTTACTTCTATTACTATAAATATCTATCCTTTTATTATAAGTCTCAGTCATATGCCCATCTCTTTTTTATCAGCTTTACTATGCAAATCATCACTCTTCGATCCATAAGGAGATGGAAAACTTGTCAAATAGTAACGTTTCCATGCGCCCAAACTAGGCAGCTGCTGTCGGCCGAGGTCAGAAACATGCGTGAATTGATAGACGAGAACTTGCGATCCACTCGCCTGGACTGCTGTGATTTGCGAGACTGACTGCGAGATTCCGTTGGCGTCGGATGAGATCTCAACTCATCGAGTGATTGAAGATTTAAATGTGCGCGAAGATGTTTCATGCCAATGGATAACATGAAACACCTGACATAAAGTGAAAAAAAAACCTATCGTTCTTTCTAGTTGAAATTTTTCTAAGAACTTTTTAAACGCTCTCTTTACTTCAATCGCAATTTGATTTTAATTGTGAAGAGTCAACATTAAATCACAGAAAAATGGATTCAGCTTCTGCGAGTTCGCAGATGAGTCTTGTGCAAAGAATGCTATCTTGCAATTCAACGGGGTTGACTCCAATGGACAAGGCCTTCGCGTTAACCTAGCTAATCGCTAAAAGACGAACAAACCCGATCACTTGGCAAGATCTCATGTTGGTCCCCTCTAATTGTTTGTTCTCTCGCGATGTTTCGTATTCAAATACTTCAACTCATTAACGAAATGTTGATTCCATCTTATTGTTGAACGCAATGTTTCATCTTCAACTACTTTCACACCAGGGTTGCACATTTTTCCATTTCCGTTTTTTGGGTTTTCCGAAATTTTCCGAAAAAAATCGCAATAAGTTTTTTTTTCGACATTTTTTTTCTCGAGCAAGCCAGTTGTAAATAAGAGTATTCCCTACTCCTCGTTGATCTCAAGCAACGGATTTTTATACCGAGCAGAGGAGCGGACTGTTCGTAAAAACTTGTGCAAAAATCGTGTGGTGTGACGGGAACCGAACCCGTGACCTTTCGCGTTCCGGGCGAATGCTCTCCCCACTGAGCTACACACGCACACATGATAAATGCACATTTAAGGCCCATACAACATGCCCCCCTCTCAACACCGAGGTCTCTCGAGGTCTAGGGTCAGAGGTCTAGGCGCCGTTGTTTCTGCGAACTAGCTCATGCTCGGTTTTTCTTCTTTTTCTCTTTTTTTTCTTCTTTTTTCTCTTTTTATCCTCTCTTCTCATCCCGGTTCGGCCCCCATTTAAATAAGAGTATTCCCTACTCCTCGTTGATCTCAAGCAACGGATTTTTATACCGAGCAGAGGAGCGGACTGTTCGTAAAAACTTGTGCAAAAATCGTGTGGTGTGACGGGAACCGAACCCGTGACCTTTCGCGTTCCGGGCGAATGCTCTCCCCACTGAGCTACACACGCACACATGATAAATGCACATTTAAGGCCCATACAACATGCCCCCCTCTCAACACCGAGGTCTCTCGAGGTCTAGGGTCAGAGGTCTAGGCGCCGTTGTTTCTGCGAACTAGCTCATGCTCGGTTTTTCTTCTTTTTCTCTTTTTTTCTTTTTTCTCTTTTTATCCTCTCTTCTCATCCCGGTTCGGCCCCCATGTAAATAAGAGTATTCCCTACTCCTCGTTGATCTCAAGCAACGGATTTTTATACCGAGCAGAGGAGCGGACTGTTCGTAAAAACTTGTGCAAAAATCGTGTGGTGTGACGGGAACCGAACCCGTGACCTTTCGCGTTCCGGGCTAATGCTCTCCCCACTGAGCTACACACGCACACATGATAAATGCACATTTAAGGCCCATACAACATGCCCCCCTCTCAACACCGAGGTCTCTCGAGGTCTAGGGTCAGAGGTCTAGGCGCCGTTGTTTCTGCGAACTAGCTCATGCTCGGTTTTTCTTCTTTTTCTCTTTTTTTCTTTTTTCTCTTTTTATCCTCTCTTCTCATCCCGGTTCGGCCCCCATGTAAATAAGAGTATTCCCTACTCCTCGTTGATCTCAAGCAACGGATTTTTATACCGAGCAGAGGAGCGGACTGTTCGTAAAAACTTGTGCAAAAATCGTGTGGTGTGACGGGAACCGAACCCGTGACCTTTCGCGTTCCGGGCGAATGCTCTCCCCACTGAGCTACACACGCACACATGATAAATGCACATTTAAGGCCCATACAACATGCCCCCCTCTCAACACCGAGGTCTCTCGAGGTCTAGGGTCAGAGGTCTAGGCGCCGTTGTTTCTGCGAACTAGCTCATGCTCGGTTTTTCTTCTTTTTCTCTTTTTTTTCTTTTTTCTCTTTTTATCCTCTCTTCTCATCCCGGTTCGGCCCCCATTTAAATAAGAGTATTCCCTACTCCTCGTTGATCTCAAGCAACGGATTTTTATACCGAGCAGAGGAGCGGACTGTTCGTAAAAACTTGTGCAAAAATCGTGTGGTGTGACGGGAACCGAACCCGTGACCTTTCGCGTTCCGGGCGAATGCTCTCCCCACTGAGCTACACACGCACACATGATAAATGCACATTTAAGGCCCATACAACATGCCCCCCTCTCAACACCGAGGTCTCTCGAGGTCTAGGGTCAGAGGTCTAGGCGCCGTTGTTTCTGCGAACTAGCTCATGCTCGGTTTTTCTTCTTTTTCTCTTTTTTTCCTTTTTTCTCTTTTTATCCTCTCTTCTCATCCCGGTTCGGCCCCCATGTAAATAAGAGTATTCCCTACTCCTCGTTGATCTCAAGCAACGGATTTTTATACCGAGCAGAGGAGCGGACTGTTCGTAAAAACTTGTGCAAAAATCGTGTGGTGTGACGGGAACCGAACCCGTGACCTTTCGCGTTCCGGGCGAATGCTCTCCCCACTGAGCTACACACGCACACATGATAAATGCACATTTTAAGGCCCATACAACACAGTTCCATACCTCAAAAACAAGAAATTCCTCGAATTCCTACTGAATTATCAGTAAGGAAAAACCGTCGATACGTTGTGCGTATTGACGCTCATTTTTGCATTACAATGAATAAATTGAAAACTCCTTTTTGGAAATTTCAGCTTCTCTGATCTTTATATTTTATGTATTGTGGTATTGCTCACTTAAACTACAGTAAGGAGTTATGTTCACTTTTAATCGTTAGGTGCATGTTTGATGTAAAAGGGTTTCAATTAGTTTTTTCCATGTTCTTCACTTGGATTATCTAAGCTATTTTTGAGAAAACGTAGTGCGATAACCTAGATTAGAGCTCTAATAATGAAAAGTTCTTCGCATTATGAGAAAAAAAACTTCAAAAAGGTCATCGATAAAAAAATGCTTACCCTAGTGATTACTTTGAGAGCCTCAATGGTCTGCTGCGATACTCCGTTGGGATTGTTGTATTTGGTGACTTGAAGATCGGTGAAGTCTCGCTGACTCCCTTGAGTGTGTCCGGCTCCTTCTTGGTAGGGAGCCATTCCTCCGTTCTGATTGTTAAAGTTGTTGTTCTGGTTGAATCCTCCACCCTGCATTCCTCCGTTGTTGTTGAAGTTCTGAAACAAGCGATATTAGACTACCGTTTAGACTTTACGAATTTGTGGACATGAGAAGATCAACATAGTTAACCAGAGAAGCTCGCGCAGAAAAAATAGCACCCACAAGTCTTGACTCTAACACCGATGTTAAAGTTGTTGTTCTGGTTGAATCGGAAGGTTTTTTTTTATACATAGAATTACCTATCGAGTTTCATATTTATCTACAAAATTGAGGGAAATTCTCAAAACTGGTTCATAAAAACAGAGTTTTCAAGCCGTTCTCGTGTTATTCGGATATTCACATTTGCCTATATTTTCTTCTAAAACTAAAAATCACTGAATACTCAGTTACACAATTTAACGGTTTTTTAAAACCTTTAGTTTTATAGTTCAAACCACAGACGGGCAGACGGGTTATGTGTAAATGATCATTAGGAGAGCAGCTATTTCTCGGTGTGGGATTGAACTCCAGAAACTAGCGCGTTACCACTCCGCTACCAAGGCCCCTTTACTGATCCCTGAGATAGTGAAATGTGAAAAACCGAATGTTTTTTTCTTAAATAATCAAGTATGATTATGGAGCAAAAGGGTTGTGAATAAGCATAACCTCACAAATTACGACAAAAAACAATTGAGAGACAGAATATGAGATGAGAAATTTAAAAAAAATCATTCAGACAGTTTCGAAGTAATGCGAACTGGCTTTATAACAATGTTGTGGAGATTATAAGAAAACAATTTAAAAAAAATTTTTTTGATGCAAATAAACATAATGCGTTCTCCTGTTTAATTAACAGCGCTAACATTAGAATTGAAGTTTCCCCTCTGTCCACCACCCGTCACGTTGTAATTGTTTGCGATGATGTTGCGAATCTTAACAGAAAATTTGGATTGAAGCTTCGTTTTGGAGAGAATTCGTTAAAAAAAACTAAAATTGAGTTTACCAACGCCTAACTTTGAAACACATTATTTAGGAGTCAATCGTTTTTGCTGAGTTTCTCAGTTTTTTTTACAACAATAAAAATTTTCCAATTCATAGCATTAGGTTAAGACGCATTTATCAGAAAAGTAAACAACAACAAACGTTGAGCTGAATTAGTTTCTTCTGTTTAAGTGGGAATAATAAAAAACAAGCGCATCTTTCACAATGTATGCCCATAGAACACTCACTGTGTGTTAGATGGCGGCATGCAACGGAGCAAGTTTTCTGGCTGGATCAAAGCAAATTTCAAGATTATATTCGAGTAAGTCACCAAGTCCAACTAACATCATTCGCTTGTTGGCCGCTGATCTTGTTCTTTTTGGCGAAGTCGACGAACCATCCGTTGAAGAGATCTTGCTCGCTTTTTCCAGCTGCCTTCCCATCCGCAATCAACTTGAAGGCTGAAATAAATTATCGAAAGTGCTCAACTTAATCCTCCTATTTATATTTATTATTATATCGTCCTTTTCCTTTTGATGTGGTGACGTCTTGAATACTTCTATTTTTGCTATTTTTTTTCTGAAAATTTTCCTTTGAGTGCCTTCAAAACCTTCTTGCAGCCATTTCGATAACTTTGTATAATTTCAATTGTCTCACATGTATGTATATACATAGCTACCTTCATTGAAACCAACTATGTGGAAATTCAAATATGTATGACATAAAATATATGCTAAGATGTTATACAATACATGTTCCTATAATGGACCAATGTCAACAAGCGTCATTACGCTGTCATTGAGTCGCGTCGAAGAGTTAAATATACCTTCCATTTTGAATAGAAGTAGAAGAAGTTGCTTCATTGTATTCACTTACTATCTGAGTACTTGCTAACTTCTCACCTCAGTAAAAAAAGGTTTTAGTTACAGTTTGGCAAACAATCTCAGCATTCCTCCGCTTCCCAAACTCATTTGCTCTCTTCAACCGTCGTTCTCTTCAGTTTTTCTATCTCTCTTTTTCACTTTCTCTCTCTCTCTCTCTCTTTGTATGTTTTGCTTCCTTTTCCTCTCTTTCTTAGTCATTCTCTTGCTCCTATCACGCTCTTCTGAAAATTTCCATTCACCATTTGTTCTTGTGCTCACTTACTACATTTTAATCCCTTTGAAAAAAGCTGCCTAACCAAATGTTGCTCACTCCATTGTATTATGGCAAGTGTATTTGCCGTCTGACTCATTTTCTTTCTTGCAAAACCACTTGTTTTCGAGGTGAGTAATGTATTAAAAAATATAATTTTTTACCGTAATCCGCATCTTCATCCTGTACAGTACCAAGAATCATTGGTATGCGTGGACGAGAAGACCCCAATTGGTCGAGTGAACCAGGCAGGAAAGAGTTGTCCCGTACCACCAGCCATTTGCTCTGTCGTCTCTAATCAAGAAGAGTGCATATACTTTTGTTGACAGAAAACACATTTATAATTACACTATTAAACAAAATCACAATTACACTAATGAACAAAGGCATTAACAATAATTTTCGTTTATATATGTATGTACATATGCTGCAAACCAACATTGAGTGAACGGATTCAATAAGCTTTGAACGATCTCTTTTTTGGAAAAAAGTAAGTTTTTTTCTTCAAATTTTAGCGTTATGAAATTCAAATGCTTGGAAAAACTTACGGTCTATTTATTAAATTTTCAGTTTCCTGTGTTTGAATGACATAGTAATCTCATAATGACTTTTTTAAAGGTTGTGCCAAAAGTGAAGGTGGAAGACTGTCATTTTGTATCTTTTTTGTTTGATGTAGCAGTCATTCAGTTTTTCGCTCGTATCTTTGTCATAACGTTGCAATAATATCCTGAAAATATCAATAAGCTCACTGTGTTTGTTTTTTTTTTAAATTTATGTTTTTACTTAATTTAATTTAAATTTGTCAGTAGGAGTCTTCCTCGTGTTGTCACATTGCAAAATGTACTTCAAATAAATAAATAAATAAAAACTCAGAATGCTAATTGTTTTCTCTTTCCGTTAATGGTTTGTGATGTTGATGGAAGCTGTTTCCTACGCTTAAGCAAGCCCGAACACACTCATAACTAAATCACCAAAATCACTTGTCTTTCCCCCAGAACCGTTGAGAACACTGAACGTCATTTTCGTCAGACTGGTACGACGAATAAAATCCCAGGAGATGCAGACCATCGACCCTTCAGTCAATGTTGATATATGGAACGGCCAGTAGTTGTGCATCCAGGGTTATTGACATATGGAACGGCCTAGGCAGTCGGATAGTGACAATCAATTCCCCCCTTGTTTTCAAAAAAGAACTACATAAGCTGCGAGAAGAATTCATAGTGCCCTTTTCTAAAAGACGTTACTGAAAGAGATCCGAATGACTTTTCTTATTCACTGCGCTTATCTCAATGTTCTATTTAATAGTTTTTTTCTATTCCGTTCCTTTATTTTAGATGTTTTTTGTTTTGTCTCCATAATTTGTTTCTATAATTTCCCTTTCTATAATTCGTTGTGAAATGTTTTTCGAATATAGCTGAACTCACATCCGTGACAGCGATCCAAGTTCATCAATGTATGTATGTGCTATTCTATCATGTGAATTGGAATAAATGATCGATTGATTGACGCCGACCACTTCCAACAACGGGAGAAACTTCCAAGTCAAGATTCGTTATAACCCGAAGCGGAGTCTCAGAAGAGTCTCGAAGGTGCTGAATATATCCGCTAGTTCTGTTCGGAGAATCGATCCCGGATGGGACTTCACCCAATCAAGCTGCAAAAGACGTTAAACATACACATGTACATGGAAATAAAGAATGAATAAAAAAAAGACTCACGCAGGCGACCAGTCTTCAGAGATGTCGTGAACTGATTAGGCGGTTCAAACCGGTGGACACTTCGGATATTTTGTTCACCGAGGAAAAGTTTTTCAATATTAAGCAGTATTTCGAACACTAAAACGATATAATTTGGTCTGTATCGGTCAACGATGCCAATAAGAGGGTCCGCTACGTCTCGAGAACGGGCCGTGCCGCTTCTGTCATGGTCTTAGCCGATGCGACCACGACCCGCAAGACTTTAATCGTTTTCGTCGAGCAAAGTAAATGCCCATAACTACCTCAATAACATTATTGTAAAGAAAGGACTTTCCTGGAGTCAAGCTCACTTCGCCGGAAGCAACTGGACGTTCCAGCAGGACTCTGCAACCGCGCACAACGCTAAAGTGGTACAATACTGGTGCAAGACCAATTTTCTTCCGATACTAACCTCCAATGAAGGGCGTTTGTACTCGTCTAATTTGATTTCCCTTGGACTTCTCTATGTGGTCGGTCCTTGAGAGCCAGGTCTGCGCTTCTTTCGACAAGAACTAGAAAAGTCTGAAGCGCGCGCTTTAAAAGGGGTAGGATGATCTTGACGTCGCATACCTGTCCACCACGGTGGGTGAGCTCCACAAGCGACTCCACGCCTTTGTCAAGGAGAAGGGAAGACTTTTTGAAATAGGAAACTGCAGTTCTATTGCAAACTATTTAAATAAACTTTGATGAAAACTTTGTTTGTTTTGCTCCATCCGTTTAGTGTTCATCGAAACAAATACAGTTCATCTAGATTTTTGTCGCACCCTGTCTTGTGACGATGTGGATTACTGTAGCATGTCTGTTTTCTTAATTTGAACAAATTTCTGACCCCTTGCATTTGAATGAAGACGTCAACGGACAGAGACTGTAGACAAGGACGCAGATTACCCAAATCTCCACTTCGCCATTGTTGCGCCGTGATGTTACACAACTGCAACGATGAGAATCTTGAACCTCAAATTGAATTGAGGAGAAGAATAAGGTGTTTATTAACGCGTATTGATTATGACAAATTTACGTATACTCGAGATGAAAACTTGTGCGAACTTTGAAAAAGCTAATTGAATTGAGAAATAGACGGGAACTTATCCGAGAACGCACCGCACATGAAAAGTTGCCTTGCATGGATGCATGTATCTTTATGCCTTTCCTGCTGAAAACCAAGCGCTGATTAATCAACTGACTTGCATGGCGACTTGTTGGCTGGGATCCATGGAGTCTCCCCACTGCCCTCCCTGCTGATTGCCTCCCCCAAACATGTTGTTGTTCATTTGACCCCCTTGAGGGAAGCCTCCACTTTGCTTCTGGAAGCCCTGACCTTGGAAGTTGCCTTGGCCCTGTCCCGATCCTTGGAAGCCACCCTGTCCTTGGTTCGCTGATCCTTGGAAATTGCCCTGTCCCTGGCCCTGTCCTTGGTAGTCACCTTGTCCCCCTCCATTCAGCGGAATTTGTGGCATGCCTGGGTCGTAGTTCAAAGTCTGCATGCCCATCGGCCCTGTTTGTGGTCGGTCTTCATAACAGGAGTAAATACTGCCACTCTGCAGAATGGCTTGCTGGAAGAGATCTGGAAATGCAGTTGAGTTCGTGTCAACTTCAGAGAAATGCTGCCTAAGTTCGAGTGTTCAAAGCACTGTAATTTGAGTCCTGTTCAAACTTTCAGATATATAGTGATAAGAAAACACAAACTGTTAGCCATCGGAGAGTAGGTGAGAGCAGAGACGGCACAAGCGCCATCTGCGTGACCACATAGCGTGACTCGATTCGGGTCACCTGAAGAAAAAAAAGAAGATATCTCATTTTTCAGAAAGATGAACTAAAACTATGTCAAGTTTCTTAGAACTCGGCAAGATTTTCGAAAGAAAACTCAGCCCGAACCTCCGAAGTTTTTAATCTCGGACTGAATCCATGTGAGAGCCATGACTTGGTCGTGCATTCCGAGATTGGGAGGAATACCTCCGGCTGGAGCTGCCATGAAACCTGCACATAAAATTCTTCAACAAATTGAATTAAGGTTTTTTTTAAAAAAAGAATTATGTCCTTGATTTAGATGTTTTCATAAGGCATAGCCCCTAAAATCTTAAGCTACAAACGTGTATGAATTTAGTATGAACATATGAACAGTATGAACATCATATTCAAATATAATCTTTAAATGTTTTTTTTGAAAATTAGGATTGATATGGATAAAATTTTTCTATAAAACAAAAAAAAAGTAAAGTGAATTACATAGCCTCATAAGCTAAATTCTATTATATTTTAGATGTGTTTTATTTCTATGTTGTTGAATCTTTGTTTTGCACTGAGAAGTTTAGAAAACAGTGCTCATCATAATTATGCGGAAACTTTTGGAGTTTTTTAAAAAAATAGTTTGAGCGAAATCAAGCTGTGATTTTTAAAAAAATACTTTTTACGTAGTATTTGACAGACTTCTTATGAACTTGAGGTGACTTAATCGTCACTTGAGTGTTTTAAGAGTTTTTGGTGTTTTCAGGTGGATTCATAATTATGCAGACATTTACCTCTTCAGTCGCAAACGTTTTCTCTGTTAACCGTAGTCGTTATGACAAGCTCCACGATGCTTTCAGTCACCGAACAACTATTTATATCTTTATTGCACGCTAACCGCGGAAAATCGATCGCGCAACGAAAAGAAGTAAGCAAGTGTGGTTGGTAGATATTTCTAAAATCCGGCAAATTTTAAATCAAAAAGCATACTGGACGACCAAAAAGTTGTCTGAACGTGGTCTAAGGCACATTTTCAGGTTAAATAGTTTTGATGTTTTGAAAAAATTAAAATAATTTATGGACAATGTTGCATCGAATTCTATGATGACGGCTGCTCACATCGGAGCTCATGTGAACGTTTTCGAGAACAAATCTACCATAGCTCGGTAAGTTCTTGATTCTTAGAATATTTTCTCAGGAAAACGCAAGTGGAAAACGCAATTCACCTCGAATTACGGATGGCCACAAGTCAGATTTGTCAAGGATGTCTATTAACTTGTAAAAGCTTAACTGGAATTTCGTTCCTGTTTCTGAGAGATTTTTTTTACTGAGTTTTTATTCTACAGGCAATTTTTTTCTGATCATAAGAAGTTCAATCTGGACGTTCCGGACGCGTTTGATAGTTTTGAGTGGAGTTAATAACATTACTGGCCGCATTGGCCTGCTTGAATGTGCAGCTTGCAAGTGCGCGAAGATGAAGGAACGGTACCATAGGAGTTTCAAAAAGCTTCTGATAGTTAACAGAGTTCATATGGGCGGAAAAAAGTCCAGGGCAGTGGTAACACTACTACAGAATGAGCCCCAAATCATTACTGTTCCACCTTCGATATTGTTCTTTAAAATACAAAGCGGATTCTTGCGCAAAACTCGCTTGTATTGAGAAAATGCAAAACTCTTTTAACAGCAAATGTGTTTTCGAACTCTTTCAGACAACTTTATGGTCGTTCAGAATGCTTCTTAGTTTCGTAGTTTAGCCAATTTTTGAGGTATCTGAACCCTACACGGTTGCTTATTTCATTTTGATGTGACTGATCTTCCGGGGAAACCGTATGAGTGCAGTGGAGATACAACTGCTTATCCGGTGACATAAAGCATCGTGGAGCTTGCCATGTCAAATAGAATTAACACAGAAGTCATTTGCAACTAAAAATGTATATGTCCGTATAATTATGAATCCACCTAAAAACATCAAAAAAATTAGCGAACGCGTAATTCACGATCATTTCGCCTCAAATTCTCAGCTAGTTTGTCAAATACTACATGAAAAAAGTTTTTAAAAAAATTCAAAGCTTGATTTCGCTCACGGTATTTCAAAAACTCCAAAAAAGATGGGTGTCCGCATAAATATTACGAGCACTATATATATGTGTGTGTGTGTGTATACAGGGTGGCTACAAAGTACGCAGTCCGAAAGTCAAACGCTTTTGTATCGTAATCAATAATCCAATTCCTCTAAATTCAACACATTTTATTCTCAACATGTATATGTACAACTGGGTGAAGTCAGTTTTCAATGCGGCCGCCCTTGGCGCGGAAGACGCGACGGAGACGCTTGGGGAAAGCATCAGTCGTGGCACGCAGGTAATCAACGTCGAGTTCCTCCCAAGCTTTGAGCAGGGCCTTCTTCAGAGACGCCAAATTGGGGTGGGGACGAGCCGAGGCTTTCGCCTCGAGGACCGACCATACGGAATAGTCGAGCGGGTTGAGATCCGGCGAGTAGGCGGGCCACTGCTTACTCGTTATGAAGGCGGGCAAGTTGTTCGCACACCACTCTTGCGTCACAACGGCCTTGTGAGCGGGCGCGGAGTCCTGTTGGAAGCAGAAAGGGCGGCCAGCGAAGTGCGTACGGGTCCAGGGAAGCAAGGCGCCTTCGAGAATGTCTTTGATATAGTTCTGCTTGTTGATCTTCACGCCCTGATCAACGAAGACTAGCGGAGACTTACCCGAAGCGCACACAGCCGCCCAGACCATCAACTGAGCTGGATGAGAGGTGCGGTTGACGACTCTTCCGTTGCGATCGGCTTCCTCAGGATCTCTGGCGATAACCCGCACGTTTTGGGAGTTGAAGGCCTCCTCGATCGTGAACAACTTCTCGTCTGAGAAGACTATCTCGTCGGCACCAGGTGCGGCCGTGTCGCGAAGCAAGGCCCGACTTCTCTTCACGCGCTCTGCCTTGTTCTTGGCAGACAACAAGGCACCCTTGCGAGTACGATAAGGGCGCATGCCGAGGTCATCCCTGACGATGGTCTGAGCCGACCGGCGGGATATTCCGATCTCCTGGGACATCTTGTTAATGCTCCGTTTGGAGTTTCGGCGTATTCGCTCCCTCACTGCTTTTATCTTCGCCGGCGTCCGAGCAGATCGAGGTCGGCCAGTTTTTGGACGGTCCTCGAGATTTCCGAGCTCGCGGTAACGTTTGATGGTATTCCAGACAAGATCTCGACGGACGACGAGGCGTTTCGCGATGTCGGAGTTGGAGTACCCGCGCTGGTGCAAATCGACGATAGCGGCACGCTGGAGATGGGGACCCGTCATTACCTTCAAATTTAAACAATCGTTGTCAAACTTTAACACAATGTTTAAAACACAATAAACTTCGAAAATCAAAAAAAAGGAATCGGTGCGTGCACGAAATAGTGCGTAGCACACTCCTAAACCACGGACTGCGTACTTTGTAGCCACCCCGTATATAGTATACAGGGTGATCAATATATTTGATGACATGGTTTTTACCGCATATTTTCCTTTAATGCGAGTTAAATTCCACTTTATTCTCGACAAATTTTATTATCTGTCATATGATACTATTCTATAACTTTCACTCGAAATGAACTCCTCTTTCGCGAATGACAGCTTCCAGACGACGGCGGTAGGCAGACACCGTGGACCGCAAAACCTCCTGGGGAATTCGGTCCCATGCTCGCTCAAGCGAAGTCTTGAGACCGGACAAAGAGTAGTGGGTTTAGCGCAAGCTTCACACTCCAAAATTAACCGGATGGAGTAGTCCATTGGATTCCAATCTGAACCATTAGCAGGCCATTCTTTGGCAGCGATGAAAGAGGAGAAGTTTTGTGATATCCACTCTTGTGTCTTCTTGCTGGTATGAGCAGGAGTGCCGTCCTGCTGGAACGTCCAGTTCCATGTGCCAAAGTGCCTCTGGGCCCAAGGCTTTCGTTCGAGGATCTCCGAGATGTATACTTGCGTATTTATTTTGGCCTCTTTTCTGTCGAAAAAGAGGGGAGTTGGACCCTTGGAGCAGATGGAAAACCATGATAGATTCCGGATGAGAAGCCCGTCAGACTGTTCGGCCGGCAGTATCAGCTTCTTCAGAAGACTGAGCAAGCATCCTTTCATTCTGTTTGTTTTATGTAGCTCCTCTCCACGGTGAACGTTTTATCATCGGTAAAAAGGGTCATGAGATGCTCTCCAATCGCGGTTCGAGAAAGGAGAGCAGAGCATTTAACGCGCCGTGCTTCCTGCTGCTTAGGAGTGCGATCATGACGCTTCTGGTACTTTTATGACTTCATATCGATCTTTTTTCGAACAACATTTCACATCGTACCGTATGACTTGTCCAGTTGGGCAGCCATTTTCTGCCGCGACATTAATCTCTCAAAAAAAGTTAAGCGATCGTGCGATGTATCTGTAAAGATGACATCATTGCTCGATGAATGAGATCATCGAGTCAGTGTTATTATAACTGAAATATTTCACGATGAGATCATGGCTCTCGCACCTTCTTGGCCCAAAAATGTTGGATCAGTGAGGTACGAGATGATCTTGCGAGAGCACGCGAAATAATATCTTAAAGTACGAGAAGATGAGATTTCAAATGCCGTCTTTCTCTCCAAATGAATCTTAAAATACTAACTAATCGCAATCTCTTTTGTTTCGTACTTAAAAAAAGCATTTAACGTTTTTGGTATCGAGTCCGTGTATTAAGAAAAGGGCTGAGCGCAGACATTGACTCTGTCACTGGGTATGGCCGTAAGAAAAATGTAATGAAACTTGACTGGTTTGTAATTTTGCTCTACTAACTAGATTGAAATTGAATTACGCGCGTAAGTTCTAAGAATGGAATTTCGTGCAGGACCTTTTATTTCCAAAAAAAAGTTAGTCAAGGTGACATCATCTTTCAAAATTTTCGCCTAATTTGAATGGTATGAGGTCATCGCGCCGATGATCTCATCGTTTAGAGATCAATGTTGCGGCTGATGTTTCTGCCTTTGTTGCGGTTCAGGCGTTACTTGACGATTTTTGTGATACGGGAGGTGGCAGCGGAAGTGGGACGACCACAGCGTGGACGGTCAGTGAGTGTAGCTCTTTTTGAGAGTTTGATGCAAAGTCTGACGGGCGACTCCCAGCCGACGAGAGATCTCCGAAGGAGGGTCTCCAGCACTACTCAGCGACAATATTGCGCCGCGACTAGGATGAGAACGCACCATTTCGCGAGTAACAAGTATCAGAGAACGAAATTTTGTTTATAGGTAGATAAAAAGTTAACAAAACAAAATTAATGGTGTTGGTTAAAATCTGCAGATCGACTCAAAACGCGCTCGGCACGTACCTAAATTTTGTCATGAAATATACTGTTCACCCTGTATATAAGTATATATATATATTTATATATGAAATGAGTTATAGAGAATTTTTGCATATGTTAAAAGAGGCGGAAGTTTCAAGCGGAAAAAAAACATCGCTACAGAACTTTTACAAGAAGTCTCAAAAAGTAACAAAAATGATTCAGGATATATTCATATATGTATGTATATATAAAAAACTGTTTGAAAAAATTGTATTTTTTAATACATATATGTATTTTTTAAAACATTTATATTTCCTGAATCGTTTTTTGTCACTTTTTGAGACTCTTTTTCTGTAGCGATGTTTTTTTCCGCTTGAAACTTCCGCCTCTTTTAACATATGCAAAAATGTTCTATAACTCATTTCATAAAATCAGGTTCAAGGGAAAATGTATGAATGGCCGGCAAGAAGGCAAATGATAAACTACACATTACAATCTTATTAAAAACAACAAATATTCGATTGTTTATTGCATTTACTCTGAAAATGAGAGCGTATGAGTCACACATGAAAATTTAAATCAAATTTTATTTCATAAAGAATAGAAGTTATATGTTTCAAGAAATGCATTCCATGTTATATGTGAAAGATCTAGTCTTAGATCTAATTGTTAGCCCAAACCTAAGTGGTGCCAGCTTCTCGCTTCGCTCGCTAACGCACTAATCCCTTCACCTGGACACTTACCTAAGGATAATTGAGCAAATGGATGATAAGTACAATAAAAAAAAAGTGAGTGAAGATAAAAAGCTTTTTTTAACAAATATAAGTAAAAGATAGAACCGAGCGCGCCGAGGCGATACTGCAGGGTGACCACAACGACTCCGCGAGTGACGAGGTTCCGAATCGTTCCTAGAGTTTTCAAAGTGTTTTTTTTCCAAAAAAATTTCCAAATTCTTAATTATGTTTCGATTTTGTTCATAAACTCTGATTTAAATCTTCATTTCTTTGAACTATTTCCTGATTTAATCGACGGAACCAGACTGCTCAAAGGGACTAAAATAGGAATAAGAAAGGAACATGGAAGATTTTATCCAAAGGTGTCTGTAACGAGCAATAGGAAATGGTCCATTCGGATGTCACTAACCACGCGACAACTATCACCTACGAGCTACCGGCGCCGTCAAAACACCGGAGCTTTCACATTTTTCATCATTTGAGCTCTAGCTCAAATAGGATAGAAAGCCGCATATACAAACATCTCATGCGTAAATGAGCTTTTTGGTATACCGATTCGCCGTAAGGTCATAAGACCAGCATAAATAAAAAATAATCATCAAAAAACCTGGTATTTCTGCCCTATCCGCCCCTCCCCTGCTGAAACCATCTTGGCCAGATACGAACACCATCACTGCTGCGAGGGTTTGGTTCCCAATCTTGAAACATTCATGTTATGCGTAAAGAGAGAAAAAGATAGAGAGAGCGAGAGAGAAATACAGATGAAGACGGAGAGATAGGAGGGAAGAGAAAAGAGGAAGAGAGACTTCATTCATGAGCAGGCTTATTTTCTAGCTAGTCTAACATTATTGGTGAAGATGTTAAGGTAGAGGCAGTCCTCGCTGATTTGCCCACTGGTCTGCCCTGGCTGGGGACACTGCCCTCGGAGATAGGTTGCGTCGTGCACTCCGTTCATAAAATTTGGTTGTGGTTCCTGAAGGTATTTCGACTTGATGAGCAATCAAACCGGGTTTCTTCATTGAAAACAGAGTTAAAGTTAGTAAAATATTCTTGAATTCATCCTTCAGATTTATCCTACAAGTATTTTCTTCAGCTAAGATAGAGGACATTCATTTAACACGTATTAAACGGTTCCAGCTTTTCTCATCAATGAAAAAAATTTCTCGAATGTTGGCGTTCAATGTAGAACAAATATTTACGGTTACGAAGGTTTTTATCTGTTTTTACGTTTGACGTCTTTTTGTAGAGTTTTTGAAATTATATCTTGAGGCTTCAAACAAAGCTTTTAAGTTTCTAAACTTACAATCCGATTAGTTTTTCTCGAAGTCGAAAAACTCACAGTTTTGCTAACACACGTAATCTAGAGTCATTGCAGTCTCGCAGTACCGATTATGGATTTCCGAGTCGGCTTTTTATAGAAAAAAAATTTCATTAATGCTAAAGTATTTTCATAATTCATGTTCTTAGAGAAATAATAGCGGTTCCTGTCACCTTAGTTCATGTTCTGAAAGCTATTATGAAGAAAGAGCTTAACCAAAAACTTGAACTTTTGTGCTTCTTAAAAGATTATAATTTTGAGGAAAATTTATGTTTTTTTCTCGTTTGATCCAATGGTCTTGAGTGTAAAGGACTTTCATGATCAAATGTTCTTGAGTGTAAAGGACTCTGATGATCCAACGGTCTGGAGTGTAAAGGACTCTCATGATCCAATGGTCTTGAGTATAAAGGACTCTCATTATCTAATGGTCTTGAGTGTAAAGGACTCTCATCATCATATGGTCTTGAGTGTAAAGGACTCTCATGATCCAACGGTTTTGAGTGTAAAGGGCTCTTATGATCAATGGTCTTGAGTGTAAAAGACTCTCATGATCTAATGGTCTTGAGTGTAAAGGACTATCATGATCTAATGGTCATGAGTGTAAAGGACTCACCATGAATCTTCTTTCTCCAGTCGGTGGCTGAGCATACGGTATTCCCAGGAAGCAGTTCGCTTGGCCGTAGTACAGCTGGCTTGGATCATTTCCTGGTGAATGTTATGACATCAACAGGATATTCAGCATGGAGCGGGATATTTTATTATGCAATCACAAGCCTGAGTCATACCTGGAGATCAACTGACATGTGGATTTAATCTATGTAAGACTTGAGATACTTTCGAATAGTCTCGTCTTTCGAACTTTTGACTCGTACTCCTTTTTTCACAAAAAGGTTGTTTCTACTTGAATCAGTATATTTTTGCACCTATCTACTCAAATATCTTAGTTCTCATGTGAACAATTCAATACCAGAGAAGTGCACTAATTGGAATGCGTTATGTATGATTGAAAGGCGCTCCAAAATAGCAAAAAAAAGGAAATGACGCCTTAAACTGCTTAAGGGTTTCATGAGCACTTCTTTAGTCTTGTTTATTCTTATATCACAAAAAAATAACCTATTAATTTCACTTTACAAACTGACCTTCAGAATTTAAAAAAAACAATATTCTATTTTCTATCACAATAACTAATTAAGAAATCTCAAAAGTTGAATTGAGTGACTAACCGTAATCCATGCGAGTTCCTTGTACAGTACCCTTTGATGTACTGACGGATACATATCGCTTCTCCGCAGCGAGACAATAATTAATTAATAGAAAAATTAAAAGATTAATAGGCGATAAGAAAGACATTTTGAGGGTATTCCTAGGTAATCTCGCACCAAGAAATGTATCTTATCCCTCTTCGACCTCTTTTACTACCTCCTCCTTTTTTTGTCTCTCTGTTCCATTTACTCTCCATCCATTTCTTTTCAGCCATCGTCTATTTCGGCTCTTTACTGTTTTCCTCTCTTAGTTCATTTGCTTTTACACCTTCGTTTTTTCTTACAATGATCTCTTAGTCATCCAGAATGTTTTCTTGACTTGTCCTTCATTTTCTTTGCTTTCGAGGTTTCTCCTCATCCACTATTTAGCTCTTTTTCTCTTTCTCTCCCCATTTCTCTCTCTCTTTTTGTCTCTCTATACATGTCTTTCTCTCTTTCTCTCTCTATGTGTCTCTCTATAAATGTCTTTCTGTCTTTCTCTCTCCATTTCCCTCTCTCTCTACCTGTCTCTCTATACATGTCTTTCTATCTTTCTTCAGAATTGTTTTCCAAAGATCTATTTTCTGTGTTTCTCAGGTAATCACTAATCTTCTGTGTAGTTACTCATGAACTCCTCATCGCAATTCTTCTTGTTTTCTTTACGCCAAGAATAAAGATGAATCTTCTCCTGAGCCGAGTGTCAAGTCTCTAACAAAGACGGGGAACATAGTTTGCCAGACGCAAACTAGGGAGTTTCTTGTCAGGAAGGCAAGAAAATAGGAGAAGAACAACTTTTTTCCTTCAAAAAAAAGAGAAAAAAGTGCGCAAAATGGAATTTTTCATTCGAGGTTGGACCTGATAGTCGTACTTCGAATTTGAGCTGTGAGAATGCCCTTCAATCTCATGATCTTCCTATGGGAAGATGCGCAAATTGCGCAGAAGATGCATATAGAGGAAGAGAGAGAAGTGCAAAGAGCAGCATTGAAAGCGAGATGGAAAAGTCCTCTCGCCACTACCTTTCTTCCCTCAACCCTCCCCTTCTGTTTATTGTGAGAGTTAGCTTAGTTGTCGACCGAATTCTCACGGAACTTTCTTCTTGCCAACTCTTGACTCTTTATGTGGAGTATGCAGAGCATGTCATCGCTTAAAGTGTCCTCTGTATAGAAGTTTACTCGTACCTAAGCTCAGCTTCACTATTAGTCACCTTTCACTACTGCAGTACGTTTATTCTCTCTCTCTCTTCCTCCCTACTCTTGAAGGAATAGATTTCGTTTTTGCTGCTAATTCAACATTTTTCTTTTACATATGAACATATTCAATTAAAAAGATTATTTTTACATGTTATTTTCCTTTAATGACATCCTTTAAATATTGTTTGAAGTATGTTCAACTCATTTATCGGTAAAATTCTCATAAAATGCTCAAGTTTCGGGAAAAGGTTTCATGATATTTGATTTTTTTCGGATGAGTAACGAGAAAGTCTTTTGGGTCTGGGGAGTTGATAAAAATCCTCTAAGAGAAAGGATAAAAAACATCTCAATGATGGAAGAGCGAGAATTTGAGTGATCAGAGCAAGAGAAAGAGACAGAGACATAGAGAAAATAAGAAGAGAGAAAAACAGAGAGATAGAGAGTGAAAGAGATCGAGAGGAAGAGATCGAGAGAGAAAAAGAGAGCGAAAGAGGGAGGACAGAGCAGAAGCAAAGGAGGCAAAAGAGTGAGAGAGAAAAAAAGAAGAAAAAGAGAACAAAGAAGAACTTGAATATGAAATTTTTATATTGAGTGGAAAGCATAGCAAATTATGCGTTTGTTCATTCAATAACTTTTTTTATCTCAATGTCTGATAACTAAAATTTAAACTGTTGTTCTCTATAAAACAATTGTTCGAACAAACAATGCATATCACTTCATGAAAGAATAACAATAAAGATATCTTTAGGGAACCCTGTTTTCTCTATTTAGGACTCGCTTGGTTTTTCCTCTTCTCAAATAGAGTTAGGGAAAGCGGAATGACTTCTTGGTGATGTGAGGGCGTCGAATTGGGCAGGGAGGATATATCCTGCCAGGAGTATCCTATCAATTGTCGGAGGACTCGACGAGACCTGAAATATCTTTCCAATGCTTATAGAGAAAATTTATAAAATTGATTTTCATGGAAGTTTGGTGAATCTAGTTTGGTGAATCTTGAAAAGAGTAGTGAAGTTTGGTGAATCTTGAAAAGAGTAGTGAACAAATACAATGTTACTTTTGAAAAGTATAACCCGAGATGAAGCAGCCAGACATCTTCTTCCCTCCATGCATTGTCAGTGTCTTCTTCCACAGGGAACGGCTGAGTCCTGACGTGGAGAGCCCCTATCGCACCTTCCTTCGTCTCCGCACCTGGCGAATCATGCCGGATCGAGAGCAGCTGAAAATGTTTTGTAAAACAGGTCTTGAAACGAAACTCTTAATAATCAGGCATCAAACAAAATCCACTTGACGATGCAGGGCTATTGAGAGAGAGATGTAATTTAAGTGAAAACAATAAAATAAGTCTAGTACTTATTCAAGTCTAATCCCCGAAACAAGGTAATTGAATTTTCGAATGTTTAAGTTGTTTTTTTCTACAAACATCTTTCTCTCCAGTTGGATTACAGTAATTCTTAGGAAAAGTTCACAGCTTTAGTAAGGAGCTTTTTTAAAAGAAGAAAAAAAATTAAAAACATTGGCCAGGCAAAGCTCACCTGCACATCCAAATCACTAAGACCCACAAGTCGCAACATGGAAGCCAGGAAGTCATCCCTGGAGCCCGTATCATACCGCAATTCAGAAGGCAATCTGTTCACCGAGTCCAATAGCACCTGAAGCTTCCAATGTGAAGAGAGCCGAAAACGCTATTAGTCTCAGCCAAAGAAGTCATCTTCGGATAAATTATCTCATTTGTAAGTGTACCTTAACCATGTGAAACTGAATAGAAATTTAATAACAATCTTTATAATGTATTTTTTATTAAGCTAAAAACCGACTTTATTGTCATCTGTGAGAATAATATAGACCGAGAAGAGATTCGGACCGAATTTGACGTGATCTCCTCTCCCGGAAATGCCTCTGCAACAAATTGGATCAAAATTATTGTTTTTAATGAAGTATATTAGGTAGCTTATGAATGAATATGTGGTTGCTAGAGATGAACTAGCAAATAACTCGTTCTGCTACAGAAAACAAACATTTGTCTTAATATCACATCAGGACGTAGAGAACAAATTGAAGTTTTTCAAACATTCTAAGAAATTCACACCACAAAGCTTCAAAGGCAAACAATTGTTTTTTTTTTTGAAAAGTGAGAGTCGAAACCGCGAGCTTATAAATTCGGTTCTAAAAGAGAATCACTAAGCTGCATGAGCCCTCTGCGAAACCATCTTATTAAACCTTCGTCCACTGGGGTTGATTGGAAGTCCACGGGAGGACAGAGAAATGGTCGCAGTGGAAAGGTATGGGAAGGAGGTTGCAGCCGAAGTCCACTCGGCCAGCAGCCATTGGCATTGACGGACGCGCCACGATTGAGACAGGTCTTCCATTGACTCAAGAGAGCAGCTAGTTATAGATAAGTCACACAAAAACAGTTACTGGTGGGAAAAAATGACTTACTAATCGATTAGAGCTAGAAAGAGTTATAAAAATCAATAAGTAAAAAAAAATTGCGAGATAATTTTTGATTGATTTTTTAGAGAACGGCTTTGAAAGTCGCCAGCTTCTCTAGTCAGCTTAAAATGTTATTTGTATCCTCAACCGAAAGAGTTCACAAGTCAAGTCACTCCACTTCTAAGTCAAATAGTCATTTGAACAAGTATCAGTCAACTATTATATTAATGCAAATTGAAAATTCATCGCATCTTGATGTTAAAATCGATAATGCAGCGTTCTAATCTAAAAGATTCAAAATCAGTGGATGATTCGGCGCTTCCTAGTAATTTATTCAACCTGATGTGAGGTGGAGTCCACATAAGAAGAGACGTTAAGCGGGAACATATGTGCAGGTCGAGAGTATTCAGGAGGGGAATACGACGGCCAGAGGGTGTTCCACTCTCGAAGATACTCTGGAACCAACCAGCGTTCCACCGTCGATGAACCATACAACGCTCGTTGCAACTGGAATGAGAATGAAAACAAAAAAATACCCTCCTCGTAAATGCAAAAAGAAATAAAAGTTGGTGATCAGTAATTTTCTGAGACATGGGTAGTATATGCATATTATTTGGCAAAAAAATAGATACGACAGAGTCAGACCTACGGCGGGCAATCTACAACAACAACAACAACAACCTTTATTTTCCAACTTTATAACATGAATTATATTTCGATGATGCAGAACGTGGTTATAAAACAAAAAAAAATCTTATGAAACTAAGAGTTAACTCAAAGTGAGAGCAGAAAAAAAGAAGATTGATGAAAGTCCAAAACTTCCAACTTTAGCGCTTACTCGGTAATGAGAGACAGCTAAAAGCCCATGTAGTCTTTTGTCATTGGAAAATTCACCCCGTCGCCTAATTTCAATTTTTCAATTTAAAAGCTTCATCAAGATCAACAAGCCACATCGGGGATATAACATCATCGATTATGGGATCTGTAGCGACATGTGACGACTCCACACCGTCGCCTAATAACTGTTTCAAAATTAGAATGATTCAAAAATTGAGAAATGAAACTCAAATGTGAATGTTGTTGTCAAAATAAACTTACATGGAAAATGTGTATATCCTTTTTTCCTTGAACTTTCATCATTTTCAGCTGGGCATCCACTTTGTGAAAGGCTTCTTTAGCATTCCATTCATTCTGAGTAGAAAGTTCATTTATTTCAGAAAAATAAATCACTCAACACGACATTTCTAAGAAACCTTGGTTAGCTTTGTTCGAATCAATATTAGCACAAACTCATAAAGTTATTTGCATAGCCACATGAGATACAATGCCAAATTGGCTCACAATATCGGGATGGGTCGCATACCAAGAGCGTTAAGAATTGTTGGGGGTGATTTAATGGTTCTTCCTATTTTCCTACCAACAGTTAAATCCCGCTATGAAAAACCAGTTTATACAGGTTAGATAAGTATATATTAGGGTAGTTGTATTGAGACGGATCAAGCTCGAAAAAGTAAGAATCCCGTTTATAAATTGATCACTTTTCGACCGTTCTTTAATCTTTGTCAAGATGAAAATAGAATAGATTTAAGTCATTTCAAAAATTGCTTCCATAATGATGCTTAAAAAATTCAGTTTGACAATGTTAAAAAACTTTTTGGTTTTTTTTTCTTGATGAGTAACTTCCTAGAGAAAAAAGGAATTTATGATCAATTTAAACCATGAACATTCAAAGAATAGAAACACATTTTCTATTCGAGAAAAAACTTTCAAAATCATTAGAATTACAATAAAAGGTTCTTTTATTAGTTTTAAAAGTTCTCCAGAAACAATAGACCTCTCTCGTAATCTGAAAAGTGCTAACCTGGGCTGCATATTGATGATTTCCATCCTCTCTCCGTCTTTTCTTCCACTCAGCAATGGCGGTCGCCTTCCACATCAGATCTGCCCATTCGTGCTTGGACTGAGGAACGGAGGGATTCCGGTACACGCAGCCGTCGGTTTGGCTGTGACTTCGGTCGCCCATGTCGGGATGATCAGCCGACAGAGACTTTGCTGCCTGGCTCATTTGCGAAGATTTTCATATTAAAAAAACTCTGTATTCCGAGATGTTAACCTGGTAAGTGCAATATTATTACGCTAAATATTGCGCTATTGCCTTATTCTCTCTCTCTCTCTCTCTCTCTCTCTCTCTCTCTCTCTCTCTCTCTCTCTCTCTCTCTCTCTCTCTCTCTATCTCTCTCATTCTCTCGTTCGTCATCAGACTTCTTCCTTTATAAACCTACTTGGAGTCCTTTGCGGCAGCACGCGACAAAGAGAAAGAAAAGCGGGGTGAGCGGTGGTGGAAGAATCGGCCGGAAGGAGAACTCTGACACGAGAGCGTACAACTGGTATTTCCAGATGCGATCAGCTTCCATCTCTACTGCCTGCGAGAAGGAATTGCGTCTCATGTTAACCTTTTTCTTTGGTCTAAAAAACCAATTTTCTCATACCCATCCATGATTTCTTTCCTCTACCTCAGCAGTCCTTTCTACTTCGCTATTTTCCTTGATCTCTATCACATTCTCTGAATAGGCGTGTAAGTGTAAAAGCGATTAATACCTGGTTTCGTATCGTTTATAGCATGTGAGCCTTTTCATCACAAGTTCTAATCTCCTATAGCTTGTTCCGCTGAACTTTTCAAACGTTACGGATCTTTCAGAGATGTCTAAATCAAATAAGATTCCACTAAGAATCACATCAGCATTCTTGTGGAGAAACCCATACCTTAGCAGTCTTGGCAAAGAAGGCGAAGAGAATGGGCCATGCGATCAGCTTAAGGACGACGAGGTACTGCACGACGGCCGCGTATAAAGTCCAGGAATTTGCAGGGCAGAAAGAGTCCCGATTCGAGGACAACTCAATCGAGGAATTGTTCGACTGCCTCATCATTCAACTATCGATCGACTTTGAATGCACAGATTTAAAGGCAGTGACGCCTAGTTGGGACGAAAATTTATTTAAACCATCGCACGGGAAATAGCTAAGTGTAATGGTAACGCCCTTGCACCCGGTTGGAGAAGAGAAGGCTGGATTAGATCCCGCCCGGTGGACTAGCTGTATTTAAGCGATGATTTAATCAATTGTTTTTTGATCAATTGCTATGACACGGCTTATTGACTCCATATTTTGATAAGGATGAGTTGTTTTTTTTAAAAGTTTCTTAGATATTTTCAGATTTCATTGCCGGATAACAGTTTGTTTTGACTGTCGCCTATATAAATGACAAAGTAGCCCTGAAAAAAGCTGATTTAGATGAAATAGCTCCGGAATTGAAACGAAGGTATATGTTCAGAGAATTCTAGCGGAGATAAGACTTAGTAGGCTCTCTAAACAGAAAAAGAAGCCACCGAGTGATGGTGCAAGTAAGCAGAGGAGACTCACTGTTGAGCAGAACGTGGCTGGTCGAGAGAGAGAAGTCTTTGCGCAATCGGAAGATTCGCTTAGTAGGGAGAGATTCGTCGTGAAAAATGTCATCCATGCCCAGCTGAGTTGGGACCGGACCGAGTCAAAGGAGAGCTCCCGGTCCGGGTAGCCTATGGAGAGGACGGCGAAGGCATTGCTGGAAAACACACTCTTTGGGAGATCGAAAAATAACAGCTTAAAGTTCGAATCTATACACCATTGGAAAGTAAGTAATTGTTTTAGCAGTTAACATTTGAATAAGAAGAGCTGAATGATTGTTAATGGGAAGCGTTTGAAAGGTTAGCGGTTATGTTTCGCTTGAAAAAAATTCATAACAAATGATTTATGTGATGTCAGAAAACAGCCTCTGGAGAAGGCTTCGAGCAATCTCATTCGGTTTACTCGTGTCAATTTCTGAGTTGACTGACCTGATCATAACAAGCGATACTAGTAAAAGGAAGTTGATGAAGTCCCTGAAGATCATCAGCTTTACTTTGACCATGAGAGGACCGAACTGGGCAGAGAGAGGAATGTAGAAGATTATGGTGGAGTAGCAAGTGTAGAGGAGGAAAAAGGAAGAAACCACTCGACGAGCATAACCCGAAGGCTGCTGAAAATAGGAGGAACTAACAGAATATTTTAGAAATTTCCGTAAAATTACGGCGCTAATGATCACTTTCAGCGAAAAGATAACACTATGATTAAAACGTATCATCTATTAACATTTGATTTATTGATGAGTTCGATTTTCAGTTAGAAATTTTTTGAAACTAATTTGATTCTTCTCTGAACTCAGAGTTGAATTTTTTTCAGACTGAAATGAAAATTCCTTCAGCAAAAAACTGGATGCGTTCTTATTCATTGATATGTAGAGAGAATTTCACATGTTAAGTCACAGAGATAAGCGAATGAATCGTTCTAAGTTTGAAAAAAACGGAATGTTTGATTTTGTTGATGTTTTATGGAAATGAAGAAGTTAAAACGCTCACAAATCCTAGGAGGGCGGCAATCTGTGGCACCAGAATCTCCAGCGCAAAGAGCAGCGACAAAAAGAAGCCGACCACGAAGGTGTCCAGCGTTCGCCATCTCAGAGCAGAGAGTGATTGGGTCTTGGAAAGGCATGAGAGGACCCAAACTGACTCCGCCCACCACGAAAACGATAGCAGCCACACACAAGCGTTCAATTGGGATGATCCGCAACCAGGCAGAATGACCTGGAGATCGAGTACGTTTGCAAGTTATGACATCGAGTATGGATTTGTATCAACAATCAAACTATGTATTTATTTTTTTTTAAACTTACAAGTCTGACATTTACATTATTTATTTACATACAGAGTCTGTGATCTGTTTCTCTAATCACTAGCTCTGAGATTCAAGTTCTCAGTTACACAGTTTAAAGGCATTGACGCCTGCTTGAGATGATAATTGATAAAAATATCGCATGGGAAAAGCAAGTCCAGGGGGTTGTATTGAAGCCCGCCCTCTTTTCGATCTCTAACTGAGAGTTCAAGCGCGTTACCTTTTTTTTATTTAATAGTTTAATCAAAAGTGAAGTTCTCAGTTCAAAAATCTGAAAAGATGATTTAACAGAAAAAGACGTTTAGAAAGAAAAGCCTTTCTTCAGAGCTCCGATTAGAGTGGGCCAGTTTTAGAATTATGATAGAAGCAATCTTTCTAAGGTTTTTTTCTTCAGATTTTTCAGAGTTTATACATTTTACTATAAAATGAAGAAAGGAGTATGAAATTAGGAACTGACTGAATAGGCGAAGACAGAAATGTAGAGCAGTCTGAATGTGAGCGAAAGCCAATACTTGATAATGGGCGTGGAGTACAAGTAAGTGAGAGGAGGAGCCTCCGAACGCTCCTTATAGAAGTCTCGAGCCGGATTCGTCATCGGCACTGAGTCGTAGTCATCGAAAGAGTTCAACGGTGGAGCAACGATAGATTGCGGAGTCGGCGTATCTGTCGTGGGGTAGGGAAGAGGTAGAGCGGCTGGGAAGGATACCGTATTCGAAAACATATCCGAGCGTGTCGAGACCAAAGAGTACGTCGACATCGCTCTACTTCGACGCGGCTGACGAACCTGTTCAATGATCATAGGACTTTCGAACTTGATTCTCAAATGCAAAAGACTTGTTGTTGATTTTTATACCTTATGGTTGCAAAAGCTATGCAATGACACTTAGGAGTGTACCTTTGGGTTGACGGAATTCGACTTAACCAATACACCAAGAGTCGTATAATAGAGCTGCCTTAACATGGCTCACTTCATGTAAAAGTGATACAGTTGGAGTTCTCTTTCTTGGGGCAAGAAATAGTGGAGATGTAGGGCGCAACGAGAGGAAGTATCGAGCCGGAGCAATGAAGATCGCTGAGAGCAGCATGCGAAACCTGCCATTTCACAACTTGATAAACAACCATTTATATTATTGTTTTTTTTTGTTACATAAAGCACAAGCGCTGGAAAAAAAAAACAAGTTTGGATAATTTGATAACTCATAATATCTCAAACTATGTTTCTTTGAATATTTTGTGACTAATCCTATTGGAATAACCGCTTTAGACAAAGCTCACCATCTGGGAAGAAAAGACATCCGAGGCATCAGTTGCAATCGACCATAAAGGAGACGATGCAACCACTTCTGACAGCTCTCGTGAGACAGAACCAACCGAGATGAACACTGAAGAAGCTTACTTAATCAAGAGCAACCAAACTTTCTTCGTGAAATTTTTGAAAAACATAACACCAACAAAAAATACCTGGAAGGCAATTTGAGGGAGTGCAAGACTCTCATAGTTGCTCAAGGGGCTGCAGAGCATTCGATAGGACTCGGCTGGAGTCTTGGTGTGTACGTTGTCCAGGACTGCGAAGGAGAGCGAGTTCAGAGAGCGAGAAAGGCTCACGAGGGAGTCTTCATAGAAGAAATAGTCGTGTGCCTTAAAAGATGGTGGATTTATAACAAAGAGGGGATGCGATTCATACGTTGATTACTTAGAGAATCTAAATTATTTTCCGTTCCACTCTTTCCAGATCGCTACTACTACATAATAGCTGATCTCACACTGACTATGAAGGAATTCCAATTCATAAATAAAAACATACCAAGAACACATTATCTGAATAATGCACTTAATAGTACTTTCCGTTATATGGATGACTTGATACATACATATTTATGATAAGAACAGAGAATTCTTCCAGATCACGAAAGAAATTTACCCCAATTCTTTCACTTTAGAACAAACTAACAAAGAAAAGAATATGGCAGGTTTTCAGACCTCATAATCAACATTGAAGAGTATTTTTATGTAAAACTTATTTTATATAAAAATGTAACAAAACAGATGATTTAACGTAACAAAACAGATGATTTAACTTCAAAATTATCAAATATCCAGACTACTTTCGTCACTACTTTAAACTGTGTAACTAAGCATTTGAAGTTTTATCTCCTGATATCCGTATCAATTTTCAATTTCAATATCAATTCAATTTAAACGCTTTATCATCATCTTTATCTCGTGATCATTGCAGATGTTACAAACAATCACAAAGTATACAGCAAAAGGCATTGCACTCACATTGCTTTCGTATATAAATAAAAATATAATTGAATGAAATGAAATTCCAATTAAAGTTGTAAACAAAATCTTATCTTAAATACTGACGTGGAATTATCAACAATACACGGTTAGATAATGATTCAGAAGAAATGCTAAGAATGCTATCATCCATATTGTTGACTATTGCATACGTACGATTAGAAAACGAATGAGCAGTAATGTTGTCACTAGCTTTAACAAGCGGAAAAAGCTTATTTGAGAGGCCACGAGTATTTGATTCTTTGATAGAGAAAAAATCAGTGATCAAAACATCGGATGAGCCGATCAGAATAGAATGTAGTAATCGAAAAGTTGCTATTTGTCTTCTATTCAGTAAAGATTGCAAATCAAACATTTCACAAGCTAGTCTATAACAAGTCCATGGTATATTACAGCGAAAGAAAAGGCGTCTTAAAAACAGATACTGGACATTTTCAAGCATACGCTTCTCGTATAACAAGTGTGGAGCATATACATGGGAAGCATACTCTAAAAAAGAACGTATGTAAGCTTTGTAAACATGTGTCAAAACTATGGGATTACACGATTTTATTGCTATAAAAAGAAAGTTTACACGTTTAGTTGCTTTATTAACTATGTCAGTAATATGATTGGAAAAAGAATGGTTCTCTGAAATTATCACTCCAAGATCTTTAATAAACCCGGGTGTGTGCAATGGCTGCCCTAAAAAAGTATAGGAGGTGCGTGGATTCGATTTTCCGAAATGTAATACAGCGCATTTAGAAACGTTAACAGTCATTTGCCACGAAGTAAGCCAGTTTTCTATGATTCTTAGACAATCGAAAATTTTAGTATAGGACGAATTATCATCAACGACTACCAAGAGTTTCAAGTCATCTGCAAAAAGAAAAGGTGTAGCAGGTAATGAGTCAGCAATGTCATTGATGAATATAAGAAAGAGAAGAGGACCAAGAACACTACCCTGGGGCACTCCCGAGATAACCGGAACAGAAGAAGAAAGTGCATCATCTACTTGTACACTTTGCACTCTATCAACAAGCCATGCATTGAGCCAATTGAGCAATTTGCCGCTTATACCATAAGGCGATAGTTTTTGCAGAAGTTTTATAAGGCTCACTGTATCGAAAGCTTTAGAAAAATCGAAATAAAGTACGTCACAGCAAACGTTTTGTGAGTGAAGTTTGTGCAAAAGATTCTGAAAAGAGAGGAGTTGGAGGACTGTGCTTCTATTTTCACGAAAACCATATTGATACGGCGAAAGCAGAGAATTTTCGTTCAAAAATTTAGTGATTTCATGCTTTATCATCCGCTCGAGGCATTTACCAATACTACTTCTTATTGAAATGGGTCTGTAGTTTTCTGGATTGTTTTTACTGCCTTTTTTGAATATTGGCTTGACTATTGCTTGTCTCCATGCATTGGGTAAATGTGCAGATTCGAAAGAGGCGGAGAATATTAGCGAGAGAGGAAATGCGAGTGATGTGCAGCACTTTTTCAACAAGATGGAAGGAATTTTATCAAAGGATAGAGAAGTTTTAGAAGCCATGTTTTTGAGAAATTTTTCAACAATAAATGGGGAAAAATCTATGTTTTCACAAACACTTCTTCTTCTTCCTAGCGTTTATCCCGCTGCCGGGCAGGGTCCGCTTTGTAGACTGCACCACGCCATTTCACCCGATCAGCTGCGTCCTCAGTCTTCAGCCCGGTCGTGTTCATGTCTACTTCAATGCAGTCTCGCCACCTAGTTTTGGGTCTGCCTCTGGGTCTTTTGCCCTCTACTTCGAGGTTCCAGGACGATTGAGAAACGGAATGGGGATTTGATCTTATCACGTGCCCGTACCATCTCAGCCTTGACTCTCGAAGCTTTTCAGATATAGGGGCGATGCCCAGACGATCTCGGATGGTTTCATTTCGCACCATGTCTAGACGAGTGAGTCCGAGGCTCCATCTCAGCATTTTCATCTCCATAACATGCAGCATCTGTATAGTCTTTGCTGTGCATGGAGAACATTCGAGACCGTACAACGCTACTGGTCTGACAACTGATCGGTAAATTTTACTTTTCAGTCTGTCAGGCATTCGCTTGTCGCATAGTACACCGGTTGATTCTCTCCATTTGAGCCAGGCAGCATTGACTCTCGCAGCAACTGTAGCCTTGGGGTCTAGGTCTGCGGTGATGTAGAATCCGAGGTACTTGAAGCCATCCACTTTCCGGAGTTCGGTGTTCTTGACTTTGATGGTATTCGAGGTATTCGAAGTACTTTTTCCCATTTCCAAGTACTCAGTCTTTTGGAGGTTTAGTCGTAGACCATAGTCACTGAAGCGTTCGTTCCACTCTTCTAGCTGTTTCTCCAAGTCCTCTGTTGTGTTGGAACATAACACAACGTCGTCAACATACAGTAGAGTTTTCGGAGGGCTTGTTTGTAGATCTCTGATGATCGTGTCCATTATCAGTATAAAGAGCAGGGGGGAAAGGGCGGAACCTTGATGAACTCCTACAGCAACCTTGAATGACTCCGAAGTACCCGCTGGACTTCTCACGGTACTTCTAGAGTCAGTATACATCATTTGAATCCATCTTATGTACTCTTCTGGGACTAGGTGGTCTCGAAGAGAGAACCATATCAGCTCATGAGGCACACGGTCGAAAGCTTTCTCCAAGTCAAGGAAAGCGCAATGGACTGACTTCGCCTTTTCCCTGTGTTTCTCTAGATAAAGACGAATGGCGAAAATAGCATCTGTTGTTCCACTTCCTTTGACGAAGCCACACTGATTGACGGTTGTGCTTACAATTTTGCGGAGCCGTGCTTCGATGATCTTTTCCAAGATCATTGTGGTATGAGGAATGATTCTTATCGGCCGGTAGTTGGAGCATATTGTGACATCTCCTTTCCCTTTGTAGATGGGTATTGTAGATGATCTACTCCAGTCTTCGGGATACTCCAGGCGAGCAGTGGCTTTTTGAAAGAGGGTCGTAAGATGGAAAAGTCCACAATCACCTGCGAGTCTCCATGCAGAGGCGGCAAGATCATCTGGCCCACATGCCTTTCCGTGCTTCATTTTCTGAAGGGCTTCTCTTACTTCAATCTCTGAGATGGTGGGAACTGGTCCTTCTACTGGTAGGGACAGCGGGACGGGAGGGTGGTCGAACTCGATGTTCGAGATTTCCTCGAAGTGTTCTCTCCATCGCTGACAAATTTCGACATTGGATCGGAGGAGTATGCCGTCCCGGTTCTTGATTGTCCGCACGTGAGAAAGGTCTTTTGCTGCTGTGGCTCGTGCTTTGCAAATCCGGAAAATTTCCTTCTCTCCTTGAGGCGTGTCGAGCTTACTGTAGATTTCTTGGATGGCTGAGGAGCGTGCCTTCGCTACGGATCTCTTAGCTTCTCTCTTCATACATAGGTACAGAGCTCGGTCAGCTTCGGTTCCGGATCGTTTCCATTGCTTGAGAGCCACTTTCTTCTCCTTGACAGCAGTTTGAACGTCTTCGTTCCACCACCATGTCTCCTTGTCTACAATGCGTTTGCGACCTGGTTTTGTTAAGCCCAGAGTGACTTCTCCTACCGCCTTCATCTTGTCTCGAACGAACCTCCAGTGCTCCTCAATGGAGTCAGGGAACGTTTTTTGGAGAGTGTCCGGGGATAGGGCGAGAAGAAGCTGATGCATGAAGCGAACCTTGTTGTCACGTACCTTCCACCATTTTATCCGAGAAACTTCGTTCAGAGGCTTTACGTTGCATTGCTTCTGGGAAAATCGGAGATCGATTATAACTGGATGGTGCTGCGAGGAGACGTTATCGCTCGGAATCACCTTGCAATCAGTGATGAGTCTCAGATTGGTTCTTTGCGTCATCCAGAAGTCGATTTGGGTTTTCCTTCCACCACTGCAATACGTGGTGAGGTGAGACTCTCGTTTGCAGAAGAAGGTATTGCAGATGGAAAGATCGTGCTCTTCGGCAAAACTCAAGATTCGCTCTCCTTCTGCATTCGGCAAACCATAGCCGTTGCCTCCATGAGCTCTCTTATGGGCTTCGCATCTTCTTCCTACGTGCCCGTTCAAGTCTCCTCCGATCATGAGAGTTTCTTCCGGAGAGCATTTTCTGATGACGTCATCGAAGTCTTCCCAAAACCCGTCTTTCTCGGAGTCGCTGCATCCTGCCTGCGGTGCGTAAGCACTGACTATTTTGAAGAGTTTGCCATTGCATTCCAAGGAGATGGACATCAAACGATCTGAGATTCGACAAACTTCCGTGACGGATGTGGCAAGGTAGGAGGCAGCGATAATTCCGACGCCATTGCGGGCTGCTGATGAAGTATTGCCCGAGTACCACAGCTTATACCTCCCGTCGAGCTGCTTTGCTTTCCCTCCTTTCCACCTAGTTTCCTGGAGGCATGCCAGATGTACTCTTCTTTTTGCCAGCATGTCACAGACTTCCATGTACTTCCCCGAGAGACTTCCGACGTTCAAGGTAGCTAGTCGGAGGCGTGTAGGCACTGCTATTTGATTAAATCGAGGACGCGGCCTATTATTCCTCGAAGACCCTCGCATGTTTTCACAAACACTGTTAGTTCTATTCACAAAGAGAGGAGTGCAATTATTATCATTCACAAAGATTGAAGAAAATTGGTCGGAAAAAGTTTCAGCTTTCTCTAATGAAGAAATAGCCAAGGAATTATCGTGACGTGTTAATGAAGGGATAATGATTTGTTTGTTATAGACCGAGCGCATATGTTTGAAAATTCCATTTGCACCTTTCTCAAACAATTTTTTTTCTTTATATACTTTCTCACGCCTGATTGCCCGACGAAGTTTTTTGCATGTTTTGGAGTAATCCGAAAGGTTTGAAATATATGCTCCAGCTTTCCATGAAATATGCTTTTTCTTCATCAATTTTTTAACTTGTGAAGAGTGAGTTTTTGTTGAAAAGTTGATTAGCGGAACGCATGAATCAATTACTGTGTGAATAGCATTGAGGAAGCGATCATACATGTTAGTTACAATGTCTCCTAAGCCGAGTGCTTTGACCCAATCTATGTTAGCTATCATAATGTTGGCAGTTACGTAATCTCCTCTCTTCCATGCACGTGCTAGAATTTTTCTGTCTCTTCCAACATTATAAGAAAGGGAAAGAGAAAGATATATGTCAGCATGATCAGCTAGGCCTGCTTTTACTTCACAATCAGAGACAAGAGATGAGTCACTAACAAACATGAGATCTAAGAGATTAGAGCCGCGAGTGGGACTTGAAACGCATTGAGAAAGGCCGTGAGAGATTGCAAAGTGCAAAAGGTTTCGGCATTGAATGCATGCAGTCTTGAGAGAAAGAGTGTACCAGTCGATATGCGGGCAGTTAAAGTCCCCGGATATGATACAAGGCAGAGAAGAAGAAGAAATTAATTGAGAGAGACACTGGAGCAATTCCAAGTTACTTGAACTGTGATTAGCATGATAAATTGAAACAAAGCGAATAGCAATAGGAATAGAAGTTTCAATGGCTAATATTTCTAGTTTTTCATGAAAGGGAATTCGAGAACAGGGAATTTCTGCAAACATGACATTTTTATGGAGATAAATAGCAACACCTCCGCCTTTGATGTTGCGATCATTTCTAATAATGGAATAATTATTCGAAGAAACAAACGAGTCAGGAACAATATCAGAGAGCCATGTTTCACATACTGAAGCTATAGAAACATTTTGCTGATCTAATGAACAAAGAAAAGGGGAAATTTTGTTACGGATAGATTGAACATTTGCTTGTAATATAACAAACTTTTTCAAAGAAGGATGGGAGCTTCTTTCTGTCTGGATTTGATGCTGTCTCTCGTTCGTTCTTCTTTCTTCCAGTCTTCTCTCTCCGTCGGCAGCTGTGTCAGTCGCAAATTCCTCACAGTGAAGATCCTTTTCCCTGCTTTGTCGTTTCGTTGGATGGCTTCCGCCCATGCTTGTTTGTAGACTAGCAGATCGGCTGCATTGTAGTCTGGTCGAGCAGTGATTGCTGTGGAGTGCTCTCGGCGATGAATGTGGAACTTCTGCAGGAAATCGAGTGCACTCTCACGGGAGTGGAATACCACTACAAGTGGTCTCGGCTCCACTTCCCCATGCCTCTCCTTGCCAATCCGAAAAGTTTTGACTGCTTGGTCAACACTACAGTTAGCAATCAAGTTCCACACAGTTTCAGCATCGTCTCCCTCGGGGACTCTTCTTAGGAAAATTCTTCTCTGGCGTTCGCTGTCATTCTCTCGCTCACGGAATGCTTCTCTGACGGCTGTTCTCACAGGAATCCATGATTGAGGGTTGGTACTTGGAATAGAACATTGCTCCGTAAGTGCATCCACCTTGACTCTCAATTCATTGACGACCGAATGAAGTTTTTCATTTTCTTCCATAAGCTGAACGATTTTTCTGTTGATTCTGATCAGCATGTTCTGGAGATCAGCATGAACCATTGCCAAGTCCAGAGTTGTTGGTGTGGGGAACTTCTTCTTCTTTCCTTCCTTTTTGTCAAGAAGTATAGCTTTGCTCCAATCCGAGGGCAAATATTCATCTTTATGACGAATATCAGTGGTATTTGGCGTTGGGGATGAAGATATTAAAGACAGATGGCTGGGAGAGATAAGAGAGCTTTTAGAATCATCACTGCTCATCATGAAAGAAAAGGATGAGAATGATCAAGATTTATCAAGATCAACAAGCCACATCGGGGATATAAATATCCGTATCAACATAATAAATAACCTCCTTTTTCAATATAGAGAAAATAAATACTCCGACAACATTTTTCTTATCAGATTACTTATTATATTATATTAAACTCCTATTAAAACAGCTAAAAAACCAAAAAAACAGCTCTAATATAGTGTAGAAAATATAATCAATCAATGTAATCATTCTTCATTTCTAGGTCATGATTACCGGTACAGGCATCTCCTTGCTAAACTATCCGACATTGTAAATATTTTGATGCACAATCAAACAACTCACGCTCTAAAGAATACTTTTAAAAATACAAACTTCAATAGAACATTAATTTCACTTATAAAAATTAAAGTTTCATTTTTTTTAAAGATTTTTTATTCATTTATTATTAATTTGATTTACATTATAATATGGCTATTATACATTTGAACTTTTTGTTTTCTCTTTTAATTGTTGGTTTCGTTTTCATGTGTGTTTAGTTTCCCTTTTGTCCAATTTCTGTCATGTTTTTTTTATAAATGTTATAGCTTTAATGTTACATATTTCCACTCTCTAGGTACTCACTGATGAGCCCCTCCCAGAGAGAGTAGAAGTCTGTCTGAGCGGGGGCGAAACAGATTCTCACTATCTATCGTCTTAGCCTTGTATACATTCGAGGAATTGTATATTTACTATTAGCTTTCCTTTCATAATAATAATATCAAAAATTTTCCTTCAATTAGCTGTTGTGTAGGGCTTCATTCCCAATTTTTGCCCTTTCAACCTCCAGAGTAGAATAAAGTTCATATATGTGTCTTTTTGAATCAAGTCAACTCGCGAAACCTCGTAGGCAAGAGTCCGAGCGACTTTGGCGAGCAAGAGAGAGAGGGCGATAAAGTGGGCGGAGTGAACGGCAAAGAGAGGGACGAGAGGCAGTCGATGGAGTAGGAGGCAGAAGACAGCCAGAGTGGCTGTGGAGCAGCCAGCGCCCTCCTCCTGCTCACCCAGCATCACTGAGCGGATACCCGTGCAGGAGTACTGAAAAGAGGCTTACAGTACTTCGGGTTACTGTATCTGGTAATTCTTGTTCTCGGTATTCCCTCCTTCTCTTCTCTCACTTTTTTCTTTGTATCTCTTTCTCTTTCTTCCTTTCTCACTCTTTCTTTCTATATCTCTACTCCATAAATCCTCTATCTAAATTACAAAAGATAACTTTCTAAAAACTGTAGTAAAGTAGTTTGGAGACGCAGAAATCTTGCGTTACAAGAGTGCTCGGATGTGATGCTGATAACCCCAAACAGATCATAGAATAAAGAGTTTTTTCAAACTAATCGATGCGCGTTAGTTGGACTTACGATGAAACGATCCACAGCGAATATGAACTGCTCGTCGATTTGTGAGGGCGGAGTACGGTATCCGAGAAGTGGGCATACAATCGAGCCAAAGAAATGCTGCAAATGGAATGACTTGGGTTTTAAATTTGTGCATTGAGCGCACCCCAATCACCACCTTTTGCCTTTTCCTTCTTCAAGATTATCAATGTGAATAGTGAAAAAGTTTTTTCTTGTGTTTGGTCCAACCGAATACGAATTCAAAACTTGTATATCTGTAGATGTTACTGACTTCAAAGCTTCTTAACACAAATGCTCATCAAATAAATCCTCCTGGTTCCTTGAGCCCGTGCCATTTATCCGCGACGAGGTTACAAGAAATGTAAACGAACCTTCTCTGATGAGTTCAAAAGTTGAGTGAGCATGGAGTTAGTGAGAGGTATTCTTTTTTTAGAAGAAAGAAGACTGGCGAGAAAGTCCAGCCTGGAGTTGGAAGAGCAGCACTCCACAAGGAGGCTCTCCATAAGCTGAACAAGCTCTGTCCATCAAAAATTGAGATAAGCTTTAAAAAGTCTTTTTTTCGTAGTTCAATTCTTATGATTGTTTTGAGCAATTTTTTTCTTATTGTTGTTCATTAGAACCCAGGTATGGATAGGATCTTTTTAAAAACATTTCTCATCATTCTGCTGTCAGGCAGAGATAGATAGAGAGACAGTGAACGAAAGAGAAATAGAGAGTGAGAGATAAAGAAAAAGAATTCGAATTTGCAAGTAGCCTCAGATTTTGTAGCCATCGCTGGAAGGGCTCCGTGTTCCCTGGAAGATGCGCATATGAAGCTGCTTCAATATGCGCACTAACTTGTGTATCATCCTGAGAAGGCTGCATCATCTCAAGTACACTCGTGCAGTTTAGCTTGCAGGCGATCGTTAGTATTCTCGAGGCATCCGAGGAGCTCGAGGATGAGCCGAGCAGTTCGAGCAGCTGAGTGGGCAGAGAGCTCAACTGGAAGAAAAAAAACTGATTTTTTATAATAATAAAAAATTATTCCTTTTCATTTCTGTAGGGAAAGAAGTTTCTCAATTTTCATTTGAGAAAGAAAGTTATTTGTCATGAAAAAAGTTCGGTAAATCGAATTCGGGTTTCATGTAGTACAGATAGTACAGATATGTAGCTACTTCATTTTGAAAACGCTAAGCGGGGTCGTCTCGCGTCTCACCTACTTACCATTATTAAAGTGTTAGTGAAGAGGAAATTAGTTGTTCAGCATTAGATTGTGATAAAACACTGTTTATACGACAATCACAAAAGTCTGTTTCGCCCCTGCTCAGAAAGACTCCTGTGCTCTCTGGGCGAGGCTCATCAATGAGATCACAGAGAGTACACATAAGGTAATTCATAAAGAGTAACGAGGTATACAAAACAACAACAGAAAAGAAAAGAAAAAGAAATTAGGTGTTGAAAAGAAGAAACAACAAAACCTAAATAATTATACACACATATATATGTGAATATATATGTAAATATAAATATATATATATATAGGCATCAAGTTAAGGCATTCCTCTTTCTTTCTCTCTCTCTCTCTCTCTCTCTGTCAAGCATATAACGCTTGCGCAAAACTTCAAAATACAGGGTGCAGCGAAAGTTCATATGGACAGTATTTTTTCGATAAAAACTTAACGGATTGAGCAAATCAAACAAGATTTTCATCAAAATTTCTTCAGATAGTTTGGGATATAACTGCCTTTTCAAATTTCGAACAGCCCTCCTTTCTCCTTGACACAGGCGCGGAGTCGCTTGTGGAAGGCACCCACCGTGGTGGACAGGTAAGCGACTCCGCGCCTGTGTCAAGAAGAAAGAAGGGCTGTTCGAAATTCGAAAACGCAGTTATTTCCCAAACTATTTGAATAAACTATGATGAAAATTTTGTTTGATTTGCTCAATCCGTTAAGTTTTTATTGGAAAAAATACTGTCCACCTGGACTTTCTGTACACCCTGTAGTGTAATGTGTGTAATTTTCTTTGATAGATATCGCTCTATAACCGCAATTATTGAAGCAAGTTTTTATTATACCATCCATGTGAAGTTTGACAGTTTCATGAGGAAGGTTGGTAAAGGAAGAAGTGAAATCCGCACAACATATTTCTGTTTTTTATCAATTTCAGTCCCTTTAATTTTGTCCAGGAAGGGTTTAGAATTAAGTATGGAAAATAGGTGATCGGTGCCACTTCTTTCAATAATTTGTTTGCAAAAATTTTTGAAATGTTTCGATAGATTTTGGTATTTTCTTGTGCTTTGTTGTGCCGGTGAGATGATGCGGAAGATTACTGGTTTCTTGTCGGACATTTCGGTTTTTTAAAACCATCATCAGCAATTACCCTCAAACTTGGGTAATTAAACCGGTGAGATGATTTCGAGAGATGTTTGAGGATGAGTTCAATGGAAATAGGTTTGAGACTGCTTCTGAGGCTCCAGTAATGAATATAAAATTTATAAGGTTTTTATTAATTTTAGGGATACCATAAACTTGAGGGATAGTATATCTTTTTTTGTGTTAATCGGTATTTTGAATTCTTTTGTTTGTTTCAAGTGATTGTTTACGATATCATTGATATTGCTATTTTTTCCAGTTGGTTTTTATTTGTGGGATTTATTTTGTATTTTCGGGCTATTTGCAAAGTATATGTTTATTACGTAGAATATGCATCAAAAAAAAAAAACACGTGAGAAAAATTGAAGAAAACTAGAGTTGAAAGCAGTTATAATCGAAATAATACAATGAAATGAATGAATGAATAAAATTATTCACAGATAATCTCACTTGAGGTAAACATACTATGAGAGGGTTTTGTTGTATTTCTCTCGGTAAAAATACGAGCTGAGCGTATGAAAAAGGAATTTATTCGAGCGATAGAGCAAGGGGTTCGATAAAATAATTTAAAACTGGTTCTTCTAGTAGTGGATGGTCTGAGATTGTAAAAATGAGGATTGCGATTGGACAGAATAGTTCTACCCTGAACTAATTTAAGGAGTATTTTCAAATCTCTGAATTGTCTAATGGAGAGTGGGGAAGACAGTTCGAGTTGGTGATTTCTCATTCTACTTCTAGGCATATCTCTGTAATCTTTACCAAAACATCGATGGAACACGGGTCGAGTGGAAAAGTTTTGAACTTTCTCTAATACGCTGATGTATTTCTCAAAGTGGGGGGAGTAAAATGTTGTGCAATGTAGAAGAATAGATTTAACGTAAATATTATAAGCGTCAATAAGAGTTTTGGGATTTTTACTTTTGAGAACTTTTAAAATCAAGTGGCACTTACGTTTTGCTTTCTATGCAATGGCTGAACAATGGGAAGAAAATGTTAAGCGATTGTCTAATAGAAATCCTAAATCTTTAACTTCATCCAAATATTTAAGAGAGTTCCCATTGACGGAATAAGGAAACGGTAAGGGGCTTTGTGTACCTATACGCAAGACAGCACAATTGGGTAGGGATAAAAGGATTTGCCAGGCGTTTGACCACTTCACAACTGAGTCAATGGCGTCTTGTAATACGATATGAGAATCGGAGGCTTTGAAGGATTTATAAAGCTTCATGTCGTCAGCATATATTTTTACTTTACAACCTGAGTTCGTTATTTCATGAACTACATTTGCTGTGAAAATGATAAATAGAAGGGGTCCTAGTACACTACCCTGAGGGACGCCGCTAGTAATTGGTAGTCCCTAACACGTACTTGGAATGTTCTGGCTCTGAGGTACTCTTCTATCCAACATATAATCTTCGTTGGAAATTGCAGCTCTTTCAGGTAGTTGGAAATTCCAGCTCTTTAAAGTAGTTGTTTTTATAGCTTCATTTATATCATGAATTACAATTCCTTTAGAAGATGGTCCTTCCCTGCTACGGTATTTCGAACCTTTATTGAATATATCCCGGACTTGAGTATGTGGGCTTATACTAGTATCGCCTGTACAAATATGTCCCAAGTGACTATCTATCAGCTGTGGGTATTTATGACAATTGCAAGGGTTTTCCAGTATTTTTAAATATTTTGCATCATCAAGGTTTTGAGAAACGTGTTTGAATTTCTCATTGAGTTTTTCTTTAAGTTCAGTATCATTGTGAAGATTCAGAGCCTTATTGAGTATACGATTGAGAAGGTTGTATCCACTTTGCTCCGTTCCACTTTGCCCCATTCCACTTTGCTCCGTTTCCACTTTGCTCCGTGTCCACTTTGCTCTGTTCCACTTTGCTCCGTTCCACTTTGCTCTGTTCCACTTTGCTCTGTTCCACTTTGCTCTGTTCCCCTTTGCTCCGTTCCACTTTGCTCCGTCCCACAAACTTCGTACCCACGTTAAAACGACACTTTGCACCCCGAAACTTCGTACCCACGTTAAAACGACACTTTGCACCCCGAAACTTCGTACACACGTTAATACGACACTTTGCACCCCGAAACTTCTTGCACACGTTAATACGACACTTTGCACCCCAAAACTTCGTACCCACGTTAAAACGACACTTTGCACCCCGAAACTTCGCACACACGTTAATACGACACTTTGCACCCCGAAACTTCGTACCCACGTTAATACGACACTTTGCACCCCAAAACTTCGTACCCACGTTAAAACGACACTTTGCACCCCGAAACTTCGCACACACGTTAATACGACACTTTGCACCCCGAAACTTCGTACCCACGTTAATACGACATTTTGCACCCCGAAACTTCGTGCACACCTTAAAACGACACTTTGCACCCCAAAATTTCGTACCCACGTTAAAACGACACTTTGCACCCCGAAACTTCGTACCCACGTTAATACGACACTTTGCACCCCGAAACTTCGTACCCACGTTAATACGACACTTTGCACCCCGAAACTTCGTACCCACGTTAATACGACACTTTGCACCCCGAAACTTCGTACACACGTTAATACGACACTTTGCACCCCAAAACTTCGTACCCACGTTAATACGACACTTTGCACCCCAAAACTTCGTACCCACGTTAAAACGACACTTTGCACCCCGAAACTTCGTACACACGTTAATACGACACTTTGCACCCCGAAACTTCGTACCCACTTTAATACGAAACTTTGCACCCCGAAACTTCGTACCCACGTTAAAACGACACTTTGCACCCCGAAACTTCGTACACACGTTAATACGACACTTTGCACCCCGAAACTTCGTACCCACGTTAATACGACACTTTGCACCCCGAAACTTCGTACACACGTTAATACGACACTTTGCACCCCAAAACTTCGTACCCACGTTAAAACGACATTTTGCACCCCGAAACTTCGTACACACGTTAAAACGACACTTTGCACCCCGAAACTTCGTACACACGTTAATACGACACTTTGCCCCCCGAAACTTCGTACCCACGTTAATACGACACTTCGCACCCCGAAACTTCTTGCACACGTTAATACGACACTTTGCACCCCGAAACTTCGTACCCAGCTTTTGCCAAAGCCTAAGCGTATTTTATTGTGAAAATATTTTTTTGTAAATATAAATGGTACTTTTTCGGTTCATTGGATTTTCGCGTCGCGGCCCGTTTCGCGCCGTACGGCCTCGTTAGCTGAGCCGTACGGCCTCGTTAGCTAAGCCGTACGGCCTCGTTAGCTAAGCCGTACGGCCTCGTTATCGTAAACTTTTACTAAGCCTAAGCGTTTTTTTAATGTAAAAATAACTTTTTGATGTAAAAATAAAAGTTGTTGGCACAGGTGATTGGAGAGGCAATAGAATTAAGACAATCTCGAGTAGAGGTAACACAAGTAAAGAGGTAACCACTTTTCTATTGTGCTCTTTCATACGGACGTATTGAACAACAAACGGAGCGAAACAAAGTTTCGAAGGGATTTTTTTATTGTTGAACACAAAAGACACGTTTCACGAAAATAGGTAGACGTGTTTGAGAAAATAGGTAGAAAATGCACGAAATTAGACTGACGTTTTTTTTTATTTAGGTGAACGTTTCACTAAAATAGGTAGACGTTTATTATTTCCCCCAATCTTTATCATATCGCGCCTGAAATGATGCCTGATTTTTGCGCCAATTTGAATTTAAAAAAGAAAACTTTTGAGTTCACATTAACAGCTTCAGAACGTATAGCTTATTTGACTTCTAAGGTTACCAAAATGGTGTAAAGGATGTTCAACTTTAAAGAAAATGCTCTGAGCACATGTTTCGATGCATGTATGATGAAACAGCCATCAGAGAAGGTTACCTGCGGCCTTTAGCAAATCGCACTCAGTGGCTCACTAAAACACGGCCTCAACTCTGGAAATTTTGGGGAAAGGAAAGGGGGGAGGGGGAGGGGGGGTTTACCTAAGCAGGGAAGGGAGGGAGGCCCTAAAGGGGGAAGGGGGGAGGAAGAGGGCCCTACCTAAGCAAAGGGGGGAGTAGGGCCCTAAGGGGGAGGAGATGGGGGTAGGGGGGCCCTAAAGGGGGGAAGGGGGGCCCTAAGGAGAAAGGGGGGAAGGGAGTTTTAATGAGTAAGAAAAAAGAAAGAGAAAAGTGAAGAAAAAAAAAGAGAAAAAATAAAAAAGAGAAAGAAAAAAGAATATTAATTAATTGAGCTAGGCCGTTTTCAAGTTGAGGCCGTGTTTTAGTGAGCCTCTGCGCCACTGCGCCACATTTGTTAAAGGCCTTACCTGCGCCAGAGCGAGGGAAAAACAGCCGTCATTCGGTCACCCGGAAAAAAAAAGAAAGAAGAGTCCTTTAATTTTGTCATTTTCTACCGATTTATATCCATTTTCTTTATGAGGAACGCTTAACTTGAGTTTCACTTCATTTCTTGAGTCAATTAAC
>OZ057403.1:6122934-6211749 GCA_964056735.1 Allodiplogaster pararmata
ACCCACGTTAATACGACACTTTGCACCCCAAAACTTCGTACCCACGTTAAAACGACACTTTGCACCCCGAAACTTCGTACACACGTTAATACGACACTTTGCACCCCGAAACTTCGTACCCACGTTAATACGACACTTTGCACCCCGAAACTTCGTACCCACGTTAAAACGACACTTTGCACCCCGAAACTTCGTACACACGTTAATACGACACTTTGCACCCCGAAACTTCGTACCCACGTTAATACGACACTTTGCACCCCGAAACTTCTTGCACAAGTTAATACGACACTTTGCACCCCGAAACTTCGTACCCAGCTTTTGCCAAAGCCTAAGCGTATTTTATTGTGAAAATATTTTTTTGTAAATATAAATGGTACTTTTTCGGTTCATTGGATTTTCGCGTCGCGGCCCATATCGCGCCGTACGGCCTCGTTAGCTGAGCCGTACGGCCTCGTTAGCTAAGCCGTACGGCCTCGTTAGCTAAGCCGTACGGCCTCGTTATCGTAAACTTTTACTAAGCCTAAGCGTTTTTTAATGTAAAAATAACTTTTTGATGTAAAAATAAAAGTTGTTGGCACAGGTGATTAGAGAGGCAATAGAAACAAGACAATCTCGAATAGAGGTAACACAAGTAAAGAGGTAACCGCTTTTCTATTGTGCTCTTTCATACGGACGTATTGAACAACAAACAAAGCGAAACAAAGTTTCGAAGGGATTTTTTTATTGTTGAACACAAAAGACACGTTTCACGAAAATAGGTAGACGTGTTTGAGAAAATAGGTAGAAAATGCACGAAATTAGGCTGACGTTTTTTTTTTTTTTATTTAGGTGAAAGTTTCACTAAAATAGGTAGACGTTTATTATTTCCCCCAATCTTTATCATATCGCGCCTGAAATGATGCCTGATTTTTGCGCCAATTTGAATTTAAAAAGAAAACTTTGTTCACATTAACAGCTTCAGAACGTATAGCTTATTTGACTTCTAAGGTTACCAAAATGGTGTAAAGGATGTTCAACTTTAAAGAAAATGCTCTGAGCACATGTTTCGATGCATGTATGATGAAACAGCCATCAGAGAAGGTTACCTGCGGCCTTTAGCAAATCGCACTCAGTGGCTCACTAAAACACGGCCTCAACTCTGGAAATTTTGGGGAAAGGAAAGGGGGGAGGGGGAGGGGGGTTTACCTAAGCAGGGAAGGGAGGGAGGCCCTAAAGGGGGAAGGGGGGAGGAAGAGGGCCCTACCTAAGCAAAGGGGGGAGTAGGGCCCTAAGGGGGAGGAGATGGGGGTAGGGGGGCCCTAAAGGGGGGAAGGGGGGCCCTAAGGAGAAAGGGGGGAAGGGAGTTTTAATGAGTAAGAAAAAAGAAAGAGAAAAGTGAAGAAAAAAAAAGAGAAAAAATAAAAAAGAGAAAGAAAAAAGAATATTAATTAATTGAGCTAGGCCGTTTTCAAGTTGAGGCCGTGTTTTAGTGAGCCTCTGCGCCACTGCGCCACATTTGTTAAAGGCCTTACCTGCGCCAGAGCGAGGGAAAAACAGCCGTCATTCGGTCACCCGGAAAAAAAAAGAAAGAAGAGTCCTTTAATTTTGTCATTTTCTACCGATTTATATCCATTTTCTTTATGAGGAACGCTTAACTTGAGTTTCACTTCATTTCTTGAGTCAATTAACGCCAAATTTCTTGATTCAATCAACCAAAATTAAAGCCATCGTTAGCTTAACCTTTGCCTAAGGGAAAAATATGTGGAAAGTAACCTGACTCTCTCCCAGAGTAAAGTACGCGCTCCCCCAAAGTAACAAAGTGCCAAAAATTCGATAAACAGTAAAGTGCATGGGAAATGCCCAACGTATTAACGTGTGTACGAAGTTTCGGGGTGCAAAGCTTCGTATTAACGTGGGTACGAAGTTTCGGGGTGCATTAACGTGGGTACGAAGTTTCGGGGTGCAAAGTGTCGTATTAACGTAGGTACGATGTTTTGAGGTGCAAAGTGTCGTATTAACGTGGGTACGAAGTTTCGGGGTGCAAAGTGTCGTTTTAACGTGGGTACGAAGTTTTGGGGTGCAAAGTGTCGTATTAACGTGGGTACGAAGTTTTGGGGTGCAAAGTGTCGTTTTAACGTGGGTACGAAGTTTCGGGGTGCAAAGTGTCGTATTAACGTGGGTACGAAGTTTTGGGGGTGCAAAGTGTCGTATTAACGTAGGTACGATGTTTTGGGGTGCAAAGTGTCGTATTAACGTGGGTACGAAGTTTCGGGGTGCAAAGTGTCGTTTTAACGTGGGTACGAAGTTTTGGGGTGCAAAGTGTCGTATTAACGTGGGTACGAAGTTTGGGGTGCAAAGTGTCGTTTTAACGTGGGTACGAAGTTTCGGGGTGCAAAGTGTCGTATTAACGTGGGTACGAAGTTTTGGGGTGCAAAGTGTCGTTTTAACGTGGGTACGAAGTTTCGGGGTGCAAAGTGTCGTTTTAACGTGGGTACGAAGTTTTGGGGTGCAAAGTGTCGTATTAACGTGGGTACGAAGTTTTGGGGTGCAAAGTGTCGTATTTGTAAAGTTTTTATCTGTTTTATTAGTCGGATTATGAACAACTCTGGTGGGACACGGAAAGTAAAAACGGAGCAAAGTGGAACGGAGCAAAGTGGAAACGGAGCAAAGTGGAAACGGAGCAAAGTGGAACGGAGCAAAGTGGAAACGGAGCAAAGTGGAAACGGAGCAAAGTGGAAACGGAGCAAAGTGGAACGGAGCAAAGTGGAACGGAGCAAAGTGGAACAGAGCAAAGTGGAACGGAGCAAAGTGGATCACGCCGATTGAGAAGTGTATTTGCCATGAAATGGTAATTTGACATTACAATTACAAATATCTTTTTTTTGAATTGATGTTTTTGTTTGTCCCAAAAGTAATCGCATAATATGCTAGTTATTAAAACTCTTTTTTTTGATTATTTAAATTATGAAATTCTTTTGTGAGAGTGGATTTTATGAGCTGATCTTTCTCTTTGAGTTTTAGTTTCTTGTATACCAAATACAGTTGTCTTCCCGTTTGGGTTTGAAAAATAATATTTAAATTATGGTAACATTTCTAGCTTTGTAAGTAGGGAGCGTTCTTCTACGGTTTTTGTGTCTGGATATTTAAAATTGGGAATATTTACGGGTATATTATGATAAGGTTGTTTTATTTATTTCAAAGGATTTAGATTATCCTAAATTTGACCATAGTTTTGTATTTGGTTGCTAAGTCCATAAGGATATGCTGTGATAAGTAATCTTATCGAGTATGATTCTTTGTTGCGTAAATCATATTTTTTAAACCTTAATATACATATCTAATATGAATAAAATCTAATATACATATCTATAATACTATGATATCATTTGATAAGTGAGATTGCTCTTTGAAATGATTGCATAGATACGTTTTAAGAGTATTTTTCTTAACATGATATTTGTGTTGAGAAATTCGTTTTTTATAGTTTGTGTAGTTTCTCCAACATACTATGCTTTCCAAATGGAGCATATATATAAATAAGCAAGGTTAGGTTTTGGTTGTACAAGTTAAATTAGAAGGTTTGTTTTTAAGGAATCCTTTATTTGTTGTACTACTAACAACATATTCATCGTAATTCATTATTTCACAAACCATACACCTATTATTATTAAATTTTGACCTTTATTTGAGGAGGTATTATTGGGTTTGAGTATATGTCTACCATCAACCGTTTTTTTGATGTATTGGTTTATTCAAAGCAAGGTTGAAGTTTGATGTGGGGTTGTTAAGCAGATAGAGAAGGTGAGGCTGGCTGCTTATCCAGACTGTCACCGTGCGCTACTCCGTATTTAACAGTACGGTTAGACTGTCTTGTAGTGAGACCCAAAATTTCTTTACATTTGAAAATTCCTTTACATTCCTTTACATGTTCATTTACATTTGAAAGAAGATAATTCGGACTTTGAAATAATCATTGACGTGTTCGTCAGGCTGATTCTCATCCCCTTTGAAATTTATTTAAGAACTTTTTTGATTAAAAAAGCCTTATCTTATTCAAAATATGTTCAATCTAAGGGTGCTGGAGTTTGAAATGTATTATATGTATATAGAACTTTGATATTTGAGAAGGAAACCATTAGAGAGAAAGAGTTTTCACCTGGTCTCTGCTGATAAAGTCCACGTGCTCCGGCGAGTGCTGAAGCGTAACAAATAGTCGTAGAAAAAGGATCTTGGCATTATTCTCTTCAGAAGAAGATGAAGAAAACACAGAGGGCACGTGACAATCCACCCTGGATCAGACACATTTATATGGCTTACCGTCTGAGTTACCCGAAATTCCACTTCCCTGGCGATAAAATGTCAAGTGGCACATTTCGTTGTAAAAAAACGAAAAAAACTGGGTTTTGCAAGAAGTACATAGTAGCTACAATCTTATTTCCGAGAAGAAAAGCAAAACACTCCGGGTTGAACTGAACCATGCTTGGAAATGGTAGTGCGAGAAGGTGCTCGACCGAATCAGCAGCCAGGCAGAGTGTAGCAGCATACACAACTCACAACTGTCCTCAAATGCTCATAATTCAATTCTATAAAACTGTTCTGAATTTCAATTATTTGATTACCGGATGGGTTCGATTCCGCCCGTGCACTACTTTTTTGTCGTGCAATAGCTAAATCATATTTCATCTTAGTATATACAAAATTAGTATTGATGTTCCCACTCCAAGCTAATCTTATTCTCACATGTTGCCTTTTTAAAATGAAACAGAAACTAAACCATCATATCAATTCTAATAGTTCTTTTTGGGATAAAAGTAATAATGACTAAATAGACACGGAAGACCTGCAAAATAAGCGCGGGTACGCCAACTTCCAGAAGAATTACGAGTTCGAGAAGAGCGGAGAGAGACTCTCCCGCAAAGAGAGCCACTGGAAGGGGGTGGCGGTCGAGGGAACGGGAGAGCAAGATTGCCGGGGACTGGGTTGAGAGTGTCTCTGTCGGCAGACCAATCAGGAGAGCTGCATGAATAAAGAACATGCATATGTGCAAAACGTGTACATTATAGATAGTCAGTTATCGTTACACGCGCCTTCGTAAAAAAAGAGACGATCGGATTTTATCTCATCCCGAAAAGCGAATTTTGTTCAGTAATTGACTGATTATTATTCCGATCTACGAGCTTCAGCGAAATCCATATTATGCTTGCATGTGAAGATGAAACTTGACCTCTTACCCGGAGGAGGCCGTGCCAATCTGGCGACAAAGTGTGCCCTGAAAGCGGCAGAGTGCGCAGGAACCGTTAGTTCACTGCGACAAAATACGAATAAAGTGTTAAGCGAGGCATCCACGAGCACTTCGTCTTCTGCAGGAATACTGCCACAGCTGATGTGCATGACATCATTCTCCGGACGAACCTGTTCAAAGGTATTCTGAGTGTTTTATTCCTTTGGTTGTGTTTTGTTTTGCCTTACCATACTCTTAAAAAACTCTTTGGAACACAAATCTTGGACAACTATTTTTTCAATGATTCTATCAAACTCCTAAACAGTTTAATTTTTTTCTCACTTTCTTTGGAAAAAAATTTCAAAATCGGTGTTTGATTTTTATTTCTCTTAACTTTTTTCAATAAACTATCCATCCTGTGGTTAAGAAATATGAGTGTTCTGGAAATAAAACCTGTGGAAGCGCGAGGGCCAATGCCCGTGCAGCCACGGCTGCGAGGGGATCATTCTGGCGACCGGATGAGTGCAGCCAAACCGAACATTCTCGCAGCAGCCCAACAAGCGCGTTTTCCAGCTCGTGTGTAAACTTAAATTAATCTCACTGGCTATATGTACATTGCTGGTTTACGAAAGAATGCGGATAGGACGCATGCGTGGAATAGGTGTTGTGTAAATCAGAAGCTGAGACGAATACGGGATTTATTCCGTCATGTGGCACGGGCGAGTTTGAGATACTTTATATCAACCAGCATGGTTTTGGATCAAAAGCTTCTGCAGTTACTAATCTCCTTGTATGCGAGGATGACTGGACTCGGGAACTAAGTAGAGGAATAACGGTTGACGTTGTATATCTTGACTTCAGTCGAGCATTTGACACGATCAGTATCTAATTAAACTAGCTTATTAGGGTTTTTTCTTAAGGGATGAATGTTGACCTGGCTAGAACCATTTCTCACATATCGGTTTTTTCTGTGAAAATGGGAAATTTTCTATACATATGTTCCTAAACCAGTTACCTCTGGCGTGCAACAAGGCTCTGTGCTGGGTCCTTTTCTATTTTCCCTGTACATTAGTGAACTAAACAAAGTTCTCACCCCTTTCTCAAACGTTACCATGCGTTCGCTGATGATCTAAAGCTTTATATATCTTTCAGTCCTATTAATCGATCTGAAATGACAATCGAGATGCAGAATTGTCTAAACGCCGTCTTGGCCTGGTGTGCCGACTATGATTTCTCGCTTTCTCTTCACAAGTCATATGTTCTACATCTTGGCAGTTCTTCTCAGTTAAATGAATATCGCATCATTCTGTCTCATTCTTCTGTCTGTGAACGGTCGCTTGCTTACGCTCTCTGACTCCTGGCTGTTTCATTACCACCTTCCTCTCTGCTAGAGCTGTTCCTGGACAGCAGGGCCGGGACTGTTCTTCCTAGCAGCAAGTTGATATTTGTGCTCTGCCGTTCGATTTTACCACCTGCGGAGCACACTCGACAAGCTACTGGGAGAAGGCAGGGAGTAAGCCATCTCATCACTAGACAGCAAGGGATCAGAATAGCCAGTAAGCGGTCCTTCATTTTCTTACTTCTCTCTCCCTTCTCTTTTTTGCTGATTCCCATTGGTTTTCCTGAAATGGCCAACACGAGAAAAGAGAAACAAGTGAAAAAGAAGCAGGCGTCTGCAGAGGGAGACGCCAGATTCAGCTCGTCCCTCGACTCCAGAAGTGAATAACGAGAAGAACGCTCAGAAGAACGAACTACCAACTGAAGGTGCGTACATTATGAATCAGATGCTCAATGTATGAGAAACAGTCAGAATGATAATACCAATTCAGTAAATGACATTAAAGCTATAGTTGAAAACCAGGCCGCTATGGTGAATCATCTAATGACAGGTATCACAACTCTTCTCATAACAGTCGAAGAGCTCATATCCATGACGAAAACGACAAAACCTAGTATGACTTCACTCGAAATAGCGTCTGACACAGCTACAAAAAGCACTTCCAACCGCGTCCCGACGTACGCCGAAATAGCCTCGGCTGTAGCTAATGTGGTTTACTCTGAGAGAAATATATATGAAGAAAAATCATGCAGAGCCGTCCTTACAGGGTTTCCAGAGCTCGGCACCAATGAAGAAACTGAGGAGAACGACATGAAGTTGATTTCCTCCATCATCCAAACGTCTGAGAACGGACAACTGATTTCTTCTCTACACTCGGTTAAAACAATACTCGCAGACATGGAAACTCTGCAACGCGTATAATAAAAATCCATTTTACTTTTAACCCTCTCAGAGACATGTTTCCGGCGCAAGTTCGACGCAACAAACCGCTAGGTCTCTAACCCTTCCCTCATGCCTACTTCCGGCGCGAACTGACGCCAGAGCAAATCATCCAAGAGACGGCAGCCCGAAAAGAAGCAGGGCGGCTACAAAGGTTACAATAGCTGCTTTTGTTAAATACAAAAAAGCTTTTGATTCCATTACAATAGAACTACTTTGTAAAAAGTTATCGTATTACGGTGTTTCCGGGTGCCTTCTTAGGTGGATTTCATCATTTTTGAATGAACGGTCACATTTTTGAATGAACGGTGTAACCAACAACAGTCAATCAGAACCTTCGGCAGTTGTTTCTAGAGTGCCCCAAGGGTCTGTCTCAGGTCCACTCTTTTTCTTCTTTACATAAATGACATACCGCAGTGCCTCCCTCCTGGTATTCATTGCTCTCTTTATGCTGATGATGCTAAGCTCTAGTCAATTGGTGATCATCATCTTCTTCAGCAAGGCTTAGATGCTTTTGCCGACTGGTCTAAAAAAGTGGGGACTCTCTATCTCGACCACTAAAACGGTATTCATGCGGATAGGACAATCCCACCCTTCTTGCAAGTTGACCCTATATGATTCTGAACTACCTGAGGTTTCTTATTTCCGTGACTTGAGCGTAGTATAGTTTATGCTTTAAATATCATATCTCTAACATTTGTAACAAAGCCAGATCTATAAGTTTTCTGATATTACGCTCTTTTCAAACACGAAACAAGCATCTTCTATTTAGCCTGTTCAATATATACGCCAGAACTATCCTAGAAATCGCCTCTGAGGTTTGGAGTCCTAGCGACATCTCTTCTATTAAAAAACTAGAAAAAATTCAAAAGCAATTCACCCGCTTGATTTTCAAACGTTCACAATACAATATACCATCTTATAAACCAAGACTTGAAATTCTAAACGGAAGGACTTTATATTCACGTAGAAAAGCAATAGATTTGCAGAATATTTACAATTCTGTTTTCGGTAATCTAAAGACATCAGAGAGTTTTCTTAAATTCGCACCCAGGAATCGTTTCACTAGAGGTGATAGATTCAAATTGCTTTTGCCGGTCTGTAAAAAAAAAGCTCAAGAATTGTTTACCATATCGAGTCAAAACAATGTGGAATGAGCTACCCGAGTTATTTTTTAATTGCTCATATAATAAGTTTAATTATTTGCTAGAAACCTCGATAATCAATTGAATCAGATTATTACGCCACCTTCCATCGGAGGGGCCACCTTTCTCCCTACCTCCGGCATTGGCGGTCCTATGTGACCGCCTCTCAAACCATGTGCAGTGGTCAATACAACGCCAAATGAAGCAGTTCAATACCTCCCTTTTCCCTCACCTCACCCCTGCCACGATAAAGAACTAATAATAATAATAACAATGTTGATCTGCAGAGAAGAAATCAGGTAAGATATTTAGGGGTTTTAGTTGTTCCTTTTTCGAAAATAAACAGTCCAATCCTTGATCGAGTCACCGAACCTACTAGAGCTATGCATGCCATACTCCGCGCTATTTCTATAAAGGACTCAAAGGTACTTGTGCAGTGTTTTCTGACATTTTTCTTCCGTATTTAGAATTGGCATCATGCTTTTGGAATCCAATCTATAAGAAAGACTCAGAATCATAGAAAAAAGTATTAAGATCCTTCACTAGAATCTTTTTTTACACATGCTTCTCAAAACCCGATTACCCTTTCAGCCTACCGTGTTACAGCGATGGCCTACGTGTTTTAGCCCTTAAAGCTCTTTCTCAGAGACGATTGGTGGATCTAGCTATGAAGATTCTGAATAACCACTCTCTGATTGAAAGGTTGAGAATCTTCAAGGCTGCTCGAACAAATACTAATGGTATTTGTAATGAAAGTACATCTTCCACGGTGCGATTCAACATCTTCGGTTCGCGTGAGTCTCGCATCTTCTCTAAAATACCTAGTTCTCTGGTAGAGTCTGTCTCGGTAAAGCGATTTCTCTATCAAATCGAAAGAGCCGAATTGCTTCTTTCTTAGCTAACTGACTTTACTTCATTCAAAGATTTCTGAGGATTTTTTCTTCACTCTTTCTATATTTTCATTGATTTAAGGAAATTAGGAAACCAAAGAGGAAGATGAATGATATTTCTTTCCAGTTGATCGGTTGCTCATTGCCGGAAATTGACCGATCACTAGTGGGACTGCACTTTGGAGCTGAAATCCTAGGAGCGATCTTTCCGTCACGTTTACATTCTATTACACGCAAATGACTCATTCTTATTATGCCTCTGCTACTTCCCCAATCTAGTACGTGCCTTGGAACGCCGAAAGGAACGAAATGAACTCATTACTTGCATCGACAATGCATTGTATGTACTTTTTCTTTGCGTCAAATGTGTGATATAATCTGAATTTGTCTTTTTCTGCTGCATCATTCCCCTTTGAATGATGTAGATGCGTTGATTCTTGTGAATCTCTCCTATTCCAAAAAAAAAAACATCACTCCTATTCCAAAAAAATCTCCACCCTTGAATGTAGACAACTTTCGACCTATCGCAATCACGCCCACACCTTCTAAAGTTTTCGAACGCATAGTTCGTGATAGGATAACAAAGTGGATGGACATGCATTCTATATTTTCTGAAGAGCAACATGGTTTCGTTCCTAGAAGATCAGTTCAATCTCAGCTTCTTTCGGTAACTAATAGTTGGACGAGAGCCCTCGACCAAAGTAAATCTGTCGATTGTCTCTATTATGACTTGACTAAGGCTTTTGATGTTGTCTCGCATTGTAAACTTCTCCACAAACTAGAAAGTTTAGGCATTCGTGGAAATCTTTTGAGATGGACTAGAAGTTTTCTAACAGGACGTTGTTTCAGTGTTAAGGTCAACCGAACATTTAGTGACACTAGAGAAATATCATCTGGAGTCCCACAGGGATCGGTTTTAGGGCCGCTATTCTTCTTGATCTATATCAACGATTTGCCTCGAATTTTTTCCAACTTACCCTCAGTTAGTATTCAGCTGTTCGCTGATGACATTAAGTTGTATATTTCTTATGATGAACTAGGTGCTCAAATCGCTAAATCCCAACTCTGTTTAGCAATAAATCAATTCGATAGGTATTGCGATACATGGCAGTTGGCAATAGCTGAAAAGAAATGCATTGTTCTATATTTAGGTAATAAAAACCCATGCTCAACCTATTATGTAAGTCCAAATACTCTTTTCACGAAATCAACCTCTGTTAGAGATTTAGGTATTTTAATAGATGATTCCCTGTCTTTCAAATCACAATATGAGCTTTTATGTCGGAAGGCATTACAAACAGTTTATGTCTTATTCAGAATTATTTCATGTATCACACCAGATATATATGTAAGATGTTACAAATCATATGTTCTACCGATTTGTGAATTTTCTTCATCGGTTTGGTCTCCTCATTTAAAAAATGATATTAGGAAAATAGAGAAGGTCCAGCATATATTTACTAAACTTCTCTATTTTAGATGTAATTTAAACTGCTCTCCTAATATTAGTTATGAGAATCGTTTGAATACTTTAAATTTGACCTCTCTATATTGTAGGAGAATCATTAATGATCTCACTTACGCTTTCAAAATAATCCGAGGTGAAGTTGATCTTAAAGTTAGTACCTTTTATGTGTTCAAACCGTGTAATGGTAGAACATCCGCCTTTAATTTCCACATACCTTTCACAAATAAGAGGTTAACTTTCAATTGTTTTGGAGTAAGAACGTCTAGGTGGATGATTAATTTACCTGCTCAAGTTATGACTTCTCCTAACTCTAATGTGTTCAAAAAGAGGCTCAAGATGCTAAATGTTCTTGAAATTCTCGATCTGCACTTACCTAATCTCTGAGTTGTTCCCTTTTTTTGCTTTCTCTCTCCTTTCTTATTCTAGAAAATCATTGTTCAGATGTTATTGTCAAGAACAACGCTCACTATTGTATGAGTTATATTATGTTTTGTCACATCAGTATTGATGTATGAATAAATAAATAATAAATAAATAAAAATCTGAAATTTCAAGACAGAATACGTTATAAATAGCGAACCCCGGGGCTGAGTTGATTGCCATCCGACAAGAGACAAAGCAGCAAGTCGGCGATGCCCTCGTCTACTTCATTCGCATTAGCTGCCAGCTGACTGAGAGCAGCACTTAGGTAGACATACAAAGGTCACAAGGCAAACAAAAAGTTTGACAAAACAAACAGTACATATGTATGTAGATAGGAAGTTCGGGGAAATCTTTTCTATTGTATTGTTAATATCTTTACACAATTTGATAATTCTCACAATGAACAATTGTAATTTCATTAAACTTTTTTGTTGCGTGTTTTAACACGTGAATGTTTTATAACAATGCTTTCCGTGATGAATTCATTCATTCTACAAAAACTCTGACGAACACTAACGTTAAGAAGTTTTCAAGCACGACCAGACCAATCAAAATAAAGTTAGAGAGAGGGAGAGAGAGAGAGAGAGAGAGCGAGAGAGCGAGAGAGAGAGGGAGAGAGGGAGAGAGGGAGAGAGAGCGAGAACGATAAAAATATAAGATATATGTAGTGAGAGTGAGAGACAAGGAGAGAGAGTGTATGTGTCTGTGGGAAAAGTGTTTTCTGAGAATGAGGCAAATAAGGGTATAGAAGGTAAAGAGATTTCATATGAATTATGTGGGAGAAATAGAAGGGGAAGGCAAACCTGTAGATGTGTTTCGCTGCTTGAGGTATGCAAGCTGGCGAGGAGAGGATTATGGAAGGACACAATTGGGTGCCCGTTGCAGTCGCCGCGTGGACAACGTCACAGAAGAACGTTGACTCCATGCTCTTTCAGAGGCCACACCTCACATATGCAACCGAGCTAACAGCTGATTCGAGGAACTCTTATCCCAGGTCTCAGCGTGGTTGTGCTCTCATTGGATATGGCTGAATGAGAAGAGATCTAGATGCGATCACAAACAAAAAGCAAAGAGAAACAGGGAAGGGGAGACATACATATAAATAAAAAGGAAGAGGAAAATGGGGAAATACAGAGTAAGAGAGTGAGAGAGAGAGAGAGAGAGAGAGAGAGAGAGAGAGAGAGAGAGAGAGAGAGAGAGAGAGAGAGAGAATTGAGGTCCGATAGAGATTGGAGTAAGGTAACATGATGTCATACAGATGTGTCCACCTCTCAACCAATCCTTTCTCGAAGTGATTGATTCACAACAAGAGTTGAGGGGAAGAGATGGGCAGCCATCGCGAATTACAGCGCCTCTCATTTGCAAATTTGAGAAGTGATCACTGGGAGATGCGCCTTTGAGAGTAAATCAGAAAGGCCAAAGAGAAAGCGAAGAAGAAAAGATAGCCGATGAGAAAGATAAAACAAAGATAAAGTGATAGAGAAAAGTTGCAAAAGGGTGTAGTGGTATTAGAGCGAACATAAAGTGATAGATAGCATATAGCAGGTGCTGTGTAACTAATTGGGAGAGGGCGACACTAGGGTTAGAATGACAAGCAAGGTGAGAATGCGTTGCAGAGATATAAACATACGCATACGAATGATCTGAGATTGTTATAGAATGAGAGCAGTGAAAAAAGGGAGACAAAGACAGAATTGCAGAGATAGAAGGATGGCGAGAAAGAAAGAGAGAGAGATAATGAGTGAGAGAAACAGGAAACGGTGAGAATTGGTAGAGAGAGAGACTGAGAGACAAGAAGACACAGAGCAGAAGAGACATCTCTTCCGAGAAACATTCATATAAGCTTTCTGACCCAACCATCCTCCTGACCCAAAAAAGGAGCAGAATAGAGAGAATCTATCAATACAGTGCCTCCGCAACAAGCAGTGAGCTTTTAATGTTCAGCTCAAAAAAGAAAAGGCTTGTGGTCGCAATCTGCATTCAACTGCAATCTAACTTACTTTTTTCTCACTTTGATCATAATATTGAGAGGCTCAGCTAAAAATTTTCAACTTGTATCCATTATATTTCTCACCCAAACTTGGCCTGTTTGTAAGGAGACCCGCCCAATTATTGCTTATGCCTTTATAATGTAGTGATCTACATTTGTATGTTTATTTTTGTTATTATATTTCTTTTGGAGGCATCCTTTCGATGTCTCCTTTCGATATTTCCTCTTAATGTTAGGTGCGTACCTCTCGCGCGGTTCGGCTGGCCAGCCATATTGTTGTTCATTTTTCCTGAATTCGGTTCTTCTGTGTTTTGCTTTTGTTTCGATTGCATTAGAGTTGTGTTTTTAATAAAGAGATATTCTCTCGCGTCCGTTGTACGCCGCAACGAGAGTTCCCTAGGCAGGGGAACTAACTTACATGGGGGCCGAACCGGTCGAACTTTGAGGATAAATTTTTCTTAGAGACGCATTTATTCGTGATTTCGTGATTGTTCGACATTTCGTGATTTTCAACAAAAAAAAAGGACTTTTCAACATTTCGAAAAAGAGGCTCTTGTGACTTTCGACAGTTCGAAAGTGAGCCGAGACTTTCGACATTTCGAAAGTGGGCCGTGACTTTCGACATTTCGAAAGTGAGCCAAAAGCTATTGTGCTCTGTTGTTGTGGAAGTGCTCTCTTGAGAGAGCGACGCGGTCGAGCGTTGCGTTCGAGCGAGAGGTTGAAGTCAAGCTGGTAGAGCTTTGGAAATGACGAAAAGAGACGATTGAAGCATCCTTCGGTTGTGCGCTCATTGCTCGTGTTCGCGTCGTAGTTGCATGCGCATTGCTCGCCGTATTGACGATTTAAGAAAGTTGTGTGAAAACTGAAAAATTGCAGCTATGTCAGTCGAGCACAGGAATGAGGACATTGCGCGGGAGGACAACATCTTCTCGGAAAAGGACCCGCTCGGTCTCACGAAGGACGAAAAACCGAAGGAAAGAGAGGTGAGCCAATTGAGTAAAATTGAAGAATTTATGAAGAAAAAAAAGGGACGAATAGAAGAAATTGAAGAAGCGGTAGCAGATACAGTCGCTAAAATACTGGTCACCAGGTGGATACTAGAAATGGGACGGATGCCAGAAATAATTTTATCTGATCAAGGAACGGAATTCATGAACAAGGTCATTAACGAAATTACTACGGTACTGGAAATTCAGCACATCACGACGAAGGGGTATAACCCAAGAGAGAATGGATTAACAGAGAGGTTCAATCAAACGCTTATAAGATTGCTACAGAAGAAAGTGAAGGAAGCTGCAAAATGGGATGAGCTGCTTCCATTTGTGGTGTGCGCATACAATATTACAGTGCATACAACAACGGGGGAGAGCCCACATTTTATCATTTTTGGACGTGACCCGAAGCCTTTTGGAGAGCGGTTGAGCGAAAGAAGGAAAGGGCAGTACTCTGAGTTGGAAGACTACAAGGAAGATCTGATAGAAGGACTGAAAGTGATATGGGAAAATGTCAGAGATAAGGCAAAAGGAGAGCGGGAGAAAATGAAAAGGGAATATGACAAATTGCACAAGGTGGAGACGAAGCGTTACCCAGTTATAGGAGATAGGGTTTTCGTGAAACTCCCGGCTGAGAAAGGAAATAACCCATTTCCTAAACTGGTAGCAGAATGGGAAGGGCCGTACAGAGTAGAAGAAGTAAGTGGAAACTCTGCACTGGTGAGAGAAATCAATGGCGAAAGAAAATTGAAAATACCGTTTGATCAATTGAGAATCCTAAGAAAAGGGTTGGGGGAAGAAGCATTGGAACCAAGCACTAGAAGGAAAGGCCGAGAAATATTGAATCCCGCTTTCCAGACAAAAGACAATGACGATCGTCGGACCCGGTCGAGTGACAACGAGCCTGAAGAAGATGAGAGGGATAAGGGCCTTTCAAAGCGAGACGGTGGCAGAACTCATCTCATGCCTCGACGTCATCCGCAGAAACAATAAGGAGGAAATCACCAATCATCGATTGTTCTGTTCCCTCCATTTTGACTCGCATCTCTGTCTTCCCAAGTATCTCTATCGGTCTGCCTATTGCATCGTTCATAACTTTCTCGCTTCCTGCCATTCGATTTTATCTCTTCCTGTTCTCTCTATCTCCTCCATGATTTTTCTCGGGATGACCGTCGACTCTGCCCCTGTGTCTATCACCACTGTGCACTTGACTCCATTGAAGTCTGCCTGTGTTTTCCACAGTGCCCCAAAAAAAGGCACTGCCCCTGCTCTTTCTTTCTGTGTTTTCGTCTCTACTTTTCTAGTGCCCACATTTCTCACTGGCTCAGTATTCTTTCTCGGACAAGCGTTCATGTAATGTCCTTCCTCTTGACAATTGAAGCATCTTATTACTCTATCATGATTCCATGTTCTTCTTATTTCTCTTGGATTATTTTGTGTCGGAACAAAGGGAGGCGCGCCCGGATTGAGTGACTTATTGACAGTCTCGGCCAGGTTTCTTTGTTCTACCGTTCTGTTTCCATATCTCCCTCCTGTAAAACTATGTTCCCTTCCGTTTCTATGCCACCCTCGATTGACTGGTCTTATCGGAAAATTGTCCACCCTTTCTCTCATGATTATTTTTCTTCTTTCCAAGGTTTCTAATTTCTGCGCTTCCTCTCTCAACTTTTCATACTTCTCGTAACTCTCCGTCTCGTCTAGAACTTTGAAGAGTTGCACTTGGTGCTCAAAGTTGGGCAACGCGTTCACCAATTTCCCTGCCCTAATTTCTGACAACATTTCTGGGGACGCTTCCGGATAAGCCTCGGAGGTTAAGGACTCTAGGTGACAACAAAACTGGACGACCGTTTCTTTCTCTCTTTTGACTATCTTATCCAACTGCCTCTGTGCATCATACTTTTTCAACGTCTGATCCCCTTTGAATCTGTCCGCCATTTTTTGTACGATCCCTCGGTAGAAACCATTCTTTATCTCTTGAGGGAGGGTTTCGAAAATGCGTAATGCGTCTCCTTCCAAGTGTTGTCTGAGTATTGTGATCAGTTGATCTTCACTTACTAGTTGCCCGTATTTCATGTCGATTCTTTCCACGAATTCCCGAAATTCCTTAGCACCGCCTCTGCCCGAGAAAGGTTGAATGCTTGGTAGGGCCATAGATGCTATTACTGAGCTCAACCCATTTATTGTATCTCTTTCTTCTCTCTTTCTCCTTTGATTCTCACCAAACTCGGAAGAATTTCTCGAACTCATACCTGTGATTTGGTGGGCGTCTGATCTCGACCATTGAGTTCCTCTGAGTTCTGCAATTGCACGTATGACTCTCTTTTCTTCGAGTTTTCCACTCTTCTTATCACCTGTTCAACTTCGAGTCTTTCTCCATGTTTCTCGTACTGACTTTTTATTTCTTTGAGCTGCTCCTCGGTCCTTTTCTTGTATGCTTCGAGTTTTGCCTCTAGCGCTCTCACGGTACTCTGAGAATGATCCTGCAGCATTTTGTCTTCTTTCAACTTCCACTGCATGTTCTTCTCCCAGTTGTCACAACTTTTTCCCCAGTCTTTACACTCTTCACATAATTGAGTCGCCATCTCCGCCATTTTTTTTTATTACTTATCTTTGTTTTTCTCTCCATTACTCCAGACAATAAGGAGGAAATCACCGTCGTCGGGATTTGGATTCCCCAAAAAACAGCGCCACCAACCTTATCCTCGTCGGGGACAACGAGGCTTCAGGGGGGGCATGTAAGGAGACCCGCCCAATTATTGCTTATGCCTTTATAATGTAGTGATCTACATTTGTATGTTTCTTTTTGTTATTATATTTCTTTTGGAGGTATCCTTTCGATGTCTCCTTTCGATATTTCCTCTTAATGTTAGGTGCGTACCTCTCGCGCGGTTCGGCTGGCCAGCCATATTGTTGTTCATTTTTCCTGAATTCGGTTCTTCTGTGTTTTGCTTTTGTTTCGATTGCATTAGAGTTGTGTTTTTAATAAAGAGATATTCTCTCGCGTCCGTTGTACGCCGCAACGAGAGTTCCCTAGGCAGGGGAACTAACTTACATGTTACAATAAAGTACAACATACCGAGGAAAATTCTATCACAAAATTAGTTTCTATCCTATTTGAGCTGGGGTTTTAGAACATGTCGTCGCAAATCGCGAACATATTGTCTTCCTTTTTTCGTGTTTTTTTTTTTAAATGGAAGTATATGGTTATAGAAAATTATGTTTGCTTCATTAACCAAACTCATTCGGACAAAAACGAAAAAAAATAATTTTTTATCTTTGTATATTAGAAATTTTTAAACGATTGACTCGTATCACTGAAAGTAAAAACGTGCTTCAGATCTGTCTCAGATCAAATGTAAGTTTTTATTGATTAATCTGTTTTACAATTGATTCCTGGTTGCAGTTCTCTAACTAGTTTTCCTGATTTCGGTATTTTCGCGTCGATTTTTTCAGATCCTGTGCGTGAAATGTTTGAAAATTTAAACTACTGAATGCAAACTATGAAGAAAGTTATGAACGAAAATTCAATTTGTGATAGAATTTTGCACGGTACTGTACGTATATCGTATTCAATCACTCAAGTTAAATGACTTAACTTCCTTTTCTCATAGTTGATTATTAATGAGTCAATACTAATTTTTACTAGAAAAACGTGCTCATTCCTTTTTTTTTTAAATCGTATAATGCCCCGTAATGCGACTTTATGTTTATAGGAACATATAATTGAATATAGAAAAATGTTAGAATTCTCGAGGCATCTTGTTAATGAAAATTAGACTTTTTGAGAAAAGTATCATCTGTAGTGCAAAATCATGAAACAATCTTAAGTTTCTTTTTCTAAGTTTGAGTTTTTATTACGCTGAGTCTTTCAAAAGATCACGTTGAAATGGTAAAAAGGTGAGTATATGACAGAGCGATTGAGGGGCAAAAGCGAGAATTCTTGGTTCAAGTTTAAGCTTGGTTCCAAAGCTTTGTTTCAAAGTTTAAACTTCTTTCTGGTTTAAGTTGGTTTCAAACTTCAGCACCGACGAAAGCAATTACTTTGAGCCGGTAGAGACCCCGCTCCCTGCTCCTAAAAACTGTCTTTTCTCCGGTTCATACTTTCATGACATATCATTTCAACCAAGGGTCATAGCTGTTAAATTTTGTGTTATTGAAAATGATCAATGTTTGAGAATCAATTAATTTTCTTGTTTCACATGAAACAATTCGAACACATTCGTATGAGATTTATTGATAATAAAAATTAACATACTCTCGAATGAAATTGCACGAAAAATTAAGCGGAACTGATCTGAATTGTCGACTCACTAGAAGGATACTGTTGGAAACATTGAATAAACCAGAGATCGTCTTTGAACTTCTAGAGAGAAACACAAACAAAAACAATAAATACAGAAATACTATGCATACTTTTTCCGTTAAAGATTAGGGTGTCAACTGAGACTTTATTGAGCCATCAAATATAAATCGAGACATTTCAGATATAAATCAAATCTTGGTGATCTCGTTTATCTTACTTCATTTCGATAGCTTTTGTTCTGCGAGTGCTTCTTTCAATGCGAGATATATCTCTGGATGCATAGTTGCGATGACATCCTGGACCTCTCTGCATTGAACAATCTTTCGGAGGATCTCAGCTGCTGGACATTGAGGTTGTGGGGTTTTCTGATGAAGGCGACCTTATTATTTTAACCCATTACAACGTGATTTGATTTTTCAACGGAAAAATAATAATTTCATAGAAATTGTACTATTTTCCAAAAATCAATTTATTTTTAGTTCGAATCGTTCAAATTTATCTCTCAATCTCTATATCAGCCGAAAAACTTTCGTTCGTTTTTTAGCCAATTTAGCAGTGCTTGGATTAAAGGAACAAAGTAAATTTTAAAATGTCGAGTGAACCTTAATTTTGTGCTCGCTTTGCACGCTCGCCAAAAACTCCCTTTCGTTCATTCTCGATGAGAGGGATAGATGGCTGAGAACCGGATATGAAAATCAACATTGAAAGAGATCTCAAATTTTTCACGACAATGCCTCCCTCGCCTAGGTCATTGACTAAAGTTGCCAGTTATAGGAGAGCAGTCTCTCGAATTAGCTTTCAATTTTCTATGAAAAAATTTTGTTGTAGACCTATTAAAAAAAACTTGATAGGTCCGATGATTCGTAGTAGGCTAATAATCGGAACAATATTTTTTAGAGTTCTAAAAACACCTTCCCTACTGGCGTTGATGATGTGAAATATTACTAAAAGATCAAACCGATTTTGTCCCATTAAACTATCAAAACAATCCCGATCTATTCTCGCTTTTCGGCAGCACTTAAGGTAATAAATAAATAAACGTATCTTTGTGTTAAAAATCATCCAACCTATTACAACTATTATTATTTTTCAATCTCATTCAGATTAGCCAAACTATTGATTAGCCAAACTATTGATATTCATCATGCAAGTCGCTTTCATTAGAGATTTACCTTGAATTTACTATGGCGCTCCGAAAAAAAATTAACAATTTTCAGTTCTTTTCGTGTCCATTTCAGGTTTTCGTCACGTTTGCTTCGTTCATGATACTCATATCTTCACCTACTATCAGAGTAAACCCTTCATATGTTCCGTGCTTTATACTGTTTTATTTGACGGTTGATTTCAAGATAAACTATCTTTTTTGTATATAACAACCAAGCCGTGTTCTGACAATCGGTACAAATGCAGTGGTAACAGAATTTTATAACAAATAACATTGATAGCATTCCGGGCAAGTTGGAAAGTGTTAAGTCTAACGAGATAGGCGAACGTCATCGATGAGATCAAATAGAACAAGACAAGAGATCAGTAGTCTAAACGGGTTTCGCTGCAAAAAAAAACTATCATTCACTATGAAATCATAACTACTATCCACGGGGTACGGGCAAAATAGGCAAGAAGCTCAACAAACTAGAGAAAATAGAAAGTTTCATTCTTTAGATATGGTTAGAAAATAGATTTATAACTGAAACGAAAAAACAAAAAAAAACTAAAATAAATCAAATCGCACAAGATGTCCGGCTTCATCCTGATAATAGAATAACTTTTCGGAACGGTAATAACTTGACTTTCTGATATTCTTCAATGATTAAATTTTTCTATGACTTGATGAAGTCAGTTTGGATTATTTTGATTTTCTTACGGCATGCGGTAAAGATGTTTTGGGATTGTTAAGATAATCTGTTTTATTATAATAATAAATAAAAAAACGTAATATCTATGAAATTGTATATTACTTCATAGAACTATGGCTGAGAAAAAATTATTGACAAGAATAATGTTATATCTGCTGTTACGAAATTTCGGCTAGAGTTTCGATATACAGGCTAGATGTACAATATATAAAAAAACTATACATAAACTACGCAATATTTTTACATTCATCATTCTGTCTGAAGCAATGTAATATATAAAACTGTTCTTATCATATGATGAAGGAACTGATTCTGTAAGATCTGAACAAGTCCTGTCCATGAATTCTTTAATCACTATTGCCAAGTTTCCCAAAATTTCAGTCCAGATTTACTCACTAGAGAAAGTTTTTTTTAGCTGGTCTCTGGCAGATTCGATTCCATACTGGAAGTCAACAAAGCATTCGGATGACTCGAGTTTGTATTAATAGGATTAGTGTTGTTACTAGATTGGTTTAAGTTTGGACTTGGCTGAGCAAAGTTTTGTTCCGCGTTGGAAGTCGGCGGTTGATTCGTTGCCGCGCTCCCAGGACTCAGGTTTGTCTCTAGTGTAGCCTGGGGAGAGGCTGTCATTGCGAACAGCAACGGAGTCGATTTAGCGATTTCCTCCATTTCTTCAGCTAAAATAGCATATACGCATCAAAAACTTCTAAGTTGTCGATAACTTTAGTGTCATTTGATCCTTTTCTAGGAACGAGATATCCATCTCTTTTAAGTTAATCAGATGAACGCTTTTCTGCGACGAACTGCGGTTGAAATGTGTGCAGTATTTAGTGGAAGCTGGTGATTAAAAAAATCAATTTATACCGCTTTTTGGATCACAAACGATCACTGTCTCCTTACTGTACACGCAGTACTGCTGGCACTCTCCTTACTGTACACGCAGTACTGCTGGCACTCTCCTTACTGTACACGCAGTACTGCTGGCACTCTCCTTACTGTACACGCAGTACTGCTGGCACTCTCCTTACTGTACACGCAGTACTGCTGGCACTCTCCTTACTGTACACGCAGTACTGCTGGCACTCTCCTTACTGTACACGCAGTACTGATGGCACTCTGCTTACTGTACACGCAGTACTGCTGGCACTCTCCTTACTGTACACGCAGTACTGCTTGCACTCTCCTTACTGTACACGCAGTACTGCTGGCACTCTGCTTACTGTACACGCAGTACTGCTGGCACTCTCCTTACTGTACACGCAGTACTGCTGGCACTCTCCTTACTGTACACGCAGTACTGCTGGCACTCTCCTTACTGTACACGCAGTACTGCTGGCACTCTCCTTACTGTACACGCAGTACTGATGGCACTCTCCTTACTGTACACGCAGTACTGCTTGCACTCTCCTTACCGTACACGCAGTACTGCTTGCACTCTCCTTACTGTACACGCAGTACTGCTTGCACTCTCCTTACTGTACACGCAGTACTGCTGGCACTCTCCTTACTGTACACGCAGTACTGCTGGCACTCTCCTTACTGTACACGCAGTACTGCTGGCACTCTCCTTACTCTACACGCAGTACTGCTGGCACTCTCCTTACTCTACACGCAGTACTGCTGGCACTCTCCTTACTGTACACGCAGTACTGCTGGTACTCTCCTTACTGTACACGTAGTACTGCTGGCATTCAGCATTTTTATATAACCACTTTCTGTGGAGAAGGTGGTGAGAAATCAGTTAAGAGATTCATATTAGTAATAATGATCGGGCAAACTGCCAACTGGCAAAAAAATTCTAGGGCGACCAACCTATCTCCCCTTCCTCACTCGAAATGAATGTATCAGAGTTTTTACAGTTAAAACTGAAAAAAAACCTCAATCCTCTATACATATAAATAGAACGTTTCATTAGCCATAACTCAGCCTCAACCGGTTTGTAATGTATAAAGTGAAACTTTTAACCTCCTTAAGCAATCGACCTATTGAAAAATCAAGACATATTTAACCTATGCTGGCTCACTTATTTAAGCGACAATGTAATTTCGGTTTCTTTCCAGAAAATGTACTATGATCTTGGGAATAGTGTAATTTATTAAGTTTTGCATGGGTGATTCAGATTTTTTATATTCTTAAAAAAACTGTTTCTAATAACCTATTGATTTATTTCAAAAAGTCTAATTCTTCTCAAAACCTTCAACGAACACTAGTTTGAGCATCGAAGATCAAAATATCATTGTTGTTGTTGTTGTTTTGCCCATAGGTCCTGTCGAGAGGAGTCCTTTTGGGATAGGTTGGTGAGGATCCTTTTGAGTCCGGAGAGATTTTCTCCGTCTACACTCACACCGCAGTCGGCGATGCTCTTGGCGAGACCCATTCGTTAACCGGAGAAGGGCAAGAGGTTATTTCAATGGCGCCTCGACTCGCCATTGAAAGTATAGCGGAGTATCGGCTGATGTTTTGTCCGGTGGCATGCCCAGGCCGGTCCGGCATCGCCCTCCTTTGACGAGCTATACTACCCAGTTTTGGTCCGCGGCGGGATTTTTCCCGCTACCTCCAAGCACGAATTCTCAAAATATCATAAGCTGCCCTTTCCGCGTTTCCCAACTCTCCTCTCAAATTTCCTCTTCTAAAAAAGACCTGATGTTATGTATGTTTTATATAAGTGAAGATTGGAAAAGGGATAAGTGTCAAACTTTGTGCAGTCTCGACGGGCTCGTTGTTCTTCTTGTAGAGAGCGTATGCAGCGGCGAGTTTTCCCTCCCAGTCCCCCACCATCTCGGCGTATTTCTCCTCACTCACTTCCACTCGCTGGCGGCACACCTCAACCCTAGCAACTTCATCAGTTATTTGAAAAAAAAATAAATAAAAAATAAAAAAGCCAGAGCCCGAAACCAAAAAAAAAAGGCGAAAAGAAAAGAGGCAAAAAAAAAGGTGAATGAGAGAGAGAAAGAGAGAAGTGAGTGAGTGTGACTGTGTGCTTGAGCTTTTACCGAGAGCTCGTGGACCCCCTTTCAACGTCAAAGGAACCGCACGGGCAACAATCATCATCATCAGCAACTTCATTATCATGACCTTGTTGTTGTTGTTGTTGCCGGCAAGCATTCCGCATCGAAGACTCGGTTATGAACACTCTCTTTAATGAGAGAAGTTCTCGTGTTCTTCGGACAAGATGCGTCCGGAGAAGGGTTTTGATGTCCTTTGCAGTCCTGAGACTGTCATGCTGCACCTTGTGAAGGCGCACATCGTTGTAGCAACCTGTTCATGCTATAGGCCTTGTGAGTGGGTGGTCAAGCCGGCCTAGCATCGTTTTGGGTGGGAGTAGAGACGTCTCGCCTGTCGTTGACCGGAGATAGGCAAGAGGATATTTGACTGGCGCCTCGACTCGCCATTGAAAAGTATAGCGGAGTATCGGCTGATGTTTTGTCCGGTGGCATGCCCAGGCCGGTCCGGCATCGCCCTCCTTTGACGAGCTATACTACTTATCATGACCTAAAACTTGGTCACTTCATTCTCATGACCTCAACCCTAGGCACTTCATTCTCATGACCTCAACCCTAGCCACTTCATTTTCATGACCTCAACCCTAGCCACTTCATTCTCATGACCTCAACCCTAGCCACTTCATTATCATGACCTCAACACTAGCCACTTCATTCTCATGACCTCAACCCTAGCCACTTCATTCTCATGACTTCAACCCTCTAGCCACTTCATTTTCATGACCTCAACCCTAGCCACTTCATTCTCATGACCTCAACCCTAGCCACTTCATTCTCATGACCTCAACCCTAGGCACTTCATTCTCATGACCTCAACTCTAGCCACTTCATTCTCATGACCTCAACTCTAGCCACTTCATTCTCATGACCTCAACCCTAGCCACTTCATTCTCATGACCTCAACCCTAGCCACTTCATTCTCATGACCTCAACCCTAGCCACTTCATTCTCATGACCTCAACCCTAGCCACTTCATTCTCATGACCTCAACCCTAGCCACTTCATTCTCATGACCTCAACCCTAGCCACTTCATTCTCATGACCTCAACTCTAGCCACTTCATTCTCATGACCTCAACCCTAGCCACTTCATTCTCATGACCTCAACCCTAGCCACTTCATTCTCATGATCTCAACTCTAGCCACTTCATTCTCATGACCTCAACCCTAGCCACTTCATTCTCATGACCTCAACTCTAGCCACTTCATTCTCATGACCTCAACCCTAGCCACTTCATTTTCATGACCTCAACCCTAGCCACTTCATTCTCATGACCTCAACCCTAGCCACTTCATTCTCATGACCTCAACTCTAGCCACTTCATTCTCATGACCTCAACCCTAGCCACTTCATTCTCATGACCTCAACCCTAGCCACTTCATTCTCATGACCTCAACCCTAGCCACTTCATTCTCATGACCTCAACTCTAGCCACTTCATTCTCATGACCTCAACCCTAGCCACTTCATTCTCATGACCTCAACCCTAGCCACTTCATTCTCATGACCTCAACCCTAGCCACTTCATTCTCATGACCTCAACCCTAGCCACTTCATTCTCATGACCTCAACTCTAGCCACTTCATTCTCATGACCTCAACCCTAGCCACTTCATTCTCATGACCTCAACCCTAGCCACTTCATTCTCATGACCTCAACCCTAGCCACTTCATTCTCATGACCTCAACCCTAGCCACTTCATTCTCATGACCTCAACCCTAGCCACTTCATTCTCATGACCTCAAACCTAGCCACTTCATTCTCATGACCTCAACCCTAGCCACTTCATTCTCATGACCTCAACTCTAGCCACTTCATTCTCATGACCTCAACCCTAGCCACTTCATTTTCATGACCTCAACCCTAGCCACTTCATTCTCATGACCTCAACCCTAGCCACTTCATTCTCATGACCTCAACCCTAGCCACTTCATTCTCATGACCTCAACCCTAGCCACTTCATTCTCATGACCTCAACTCTAGCCACTTCATTCTCATGACCTCAACCCTAGCCAATTCATTCTCATGACCTCAACCCTAGCCACTTCATTCTCATGATCTCAACTCTAGCCACTTCATTCTCATGACCTCAACCCTAGCCACTTCATTCTTATGACCTCAACTCTAGCCACTTCATTCTCATGACCTCAACCCTAGCCACTTCATTTTCATGACCTCAACCCTAGCCACTTCATTCTCATGACCTCAACCCTAGCCACTTCATTCTCATGACCTCAACCCTAGCCACTTCATTTTCATGACCTCAACCCTAGCCACTTCATTCTCATGACCTCAACCCTAGCCACTTCATTCTCATGACCTCAACCCTAGCCACTTCATTCTCATGACCTCAACCCTAGCCACTTCATTCTCATGACCTCAACCCTAGCCACTTCATTCTCATGACCTCAACCCTAGCCACTTCATTCTCATGACCTCAACCCTAGCCACTTCATTCTCATGACCTCAACCCTAGCCACTTCATTCTCATGACCTCAACCCTAGCCACTTCATTCTCATGACCTCAACCCTAGCCACTTCATTCTCATGACCTCAACCCTAGCCACTTCATTCTCATGACCTCAACCCTAGCCACTTCATTCTCATGACCTCAACCCTAGCCACTTCATTCTCATGACCTCAACCCTAGCCACTTCATTCTCATGACCTCAACCCTAGCCACTTCATTCTCATGACCTCAACCCTAGCCACTTCATTTTCATGACCTCAACCCTAGCCACTTCATTCTCATGACCTCAACCCTAGCCACTTCATTCTCATGACCTCAACCCTAGCCACTTCATTCTCATGACCTCAACCCTAGCCACTTCATTCTCATGACCTCAACCCTAGCCACTTCATTCTCATGACCTCAACCCTAGCCACTTCATTCTCATGACCTCAACCCTAGCCACTTCATTCTCATGACCTCAACCCTAGCCACTTCATTCTCATGACCTCAACCCTAGCCACTTCATTCTCATGACCTCAACCCTAGCCACTTCATTCTCATGACCTCAACCCTAGCCACTTCATTCTCATGACCTCAACCCTAGCCACTTCATTCTCATGACCTCAACCCTAGCCACTTCATTCTCATGACCTCAACCCTAGCCACTTCATTGTCATGACCTCAACCCTAGCCACTTCATTCTCATGACCTCAACCCTAGCCACTTCATTCTCATGACCTCAGCCCTAGCCACTTCATTCTCATGACCTCAACCCTAGCCACTTCATTCTCATGACCTCAACCCTAGCCACTTCATTCTCATGACCTCAACCCTAGCCACTTCATTCTCATGACCTCAACCCTAGCCACTTCATTTTCATGACCTCAACCCTAGCCACTTCATTCTCATGACCTCAACCCTAGCCACTTCATTCTCATGACCTCAACCCTAGCCACTTCATTCTCATGACCTCAACCCTAGCCACTTCATTCTCATGACCTCAACCCTAGCCACTTCATTCTCATGACCTCAACCCTAGCCACTTCATTCTCATGATTTGCTTACCCTGCCCTGCCTCAAAGCCGTATTAAGCAGAATTTCCACAGAAAAGGGGTAATAAGTATAAATATAAACTAAACGAGTGAAAAAACAAGAGAAAGAGACTACGAATCAGTGGTCTATGAAGAGCTACCTACAGGAAACTTGTAAATTACTTGAGACAACAGAACAGAAGACAAAGATTTACATCGTTAAAGGGAAACAGATTGTTAAAAAAGCATACGTAAAGATTCAGATGACGCCAAGAAGCGGAGATATTCGTGAGCCGCCGGTGACAAGAAATACTATTTTATCGAAATAGAGGTTTTTATTTTCAATGAAGTCCTGCTTTTTAATGAGAAAAAAACCGCTGAGCTTTCAGTGTTTTTATTCCATTTGTATATGTGAAATTAAGCGTGCATGACAATGGATAACTGTCACATATGTGGGATCGGTGTAACTTTGAAACACAGGACCGCTAAGAAACGTTAGACATCAATTTATTATCTCTTTGAATGCGATACATTTAGTCACAACCACCTTATGGAGTTGCTCGTCAAAGTTTGCGCTGCTCTGCTGAAGATGGCGCTTCTTGGATTCAAAGGCTTCTTGCAGCTTCTTCAGCTCGTCCTCCAATTTGTTACGGTGAACTTCGAGATTCTGAGCCTGTCGTTGCAGGAGAGTCAGTCTCTTCTGGGGAACAACCACTCGCGAGTCAAACACCGTCGTCGAGTTGAAGAGGTCCACCACGAGGCGGTGGTTGCGGTCGAATCTCAACAACGCCAATCTCACTTTGAGCCTTAGATTTCATTGCATTAGTGGAATTCATCCGCATAGACATATCTTTTTTGGTTTTTCCTTGATTTCTCATCACTTTTCTCCACAAAACATACCTAGAGGATCTCCCTACGAGTGTAAATAACTATAATCTTAAAGATTATAGAAACAACGTTAACTGCTTGTGAGTCTTCTCATCATTAAGCTATTTTAGTACGCCAAAAGGACTATCTTTTGAACAGTTCCAACTAGAATGTACAAAGTACTCCTTCAACGAAGGAAGTTGAGGCTAATTGAGAACACTAAACTTCTGATATGCCGATTGTGAAAGGAGCTTTACCTAATGGCATGCATTCTCCTGGCAGTAAGCTCGCTTGGCTGCTGCTCTTCCTCTTCCACTGGGGTCCTGAGAAGAAAGGGTTAGCATTCAGGGAACGGAGGTTAACTTTACTTGAAAACTCAATTCTTACACTTAGTTTACCAATCTCTGAACTCAAGCTCGTTGGACTCCTATTTCATGAAATGAAAAATTTACCCCTTTTTCCAATATTTTTTTTTCGAAATTCGGAGCTTTTTTGTTGATGCAGCCGACCGGATCTTCTATTCGGCAATAACTCTATCAATCAAAGAGATTTAGTCAAAAGGTAATGCGATCATAAGAATTTTCACCCTGTAATAACAGACATTGATGTAGACTATGATTTCTTAGTCTAAAAGTTCTCGAATATTTCTTAGAATGAATTCTTTCTCATTCCCTGCCCTCGAGATGGTCGCATCTGCTCCCCTCTCTTTCTTCATTTTCCCGTGAAACCATCGTTCTTCTCCCCTCCAAATGATGATTTCACTTCACTCTACTTAAGTTTTCGACTCCTCGTCTTTCTGCTTCTTCTACTCTAATTTCTTAAAAAAGTCGTGTCGGCTCCCAAGCCCCGCATCAAATCAACTCCTGCTCGTCAGAGAAAACACCGTCCTTTTTATGTGGTATAACTGAACTCGCACATGCGACAGTCCTCTTTGTAAACATTCAATATCTATTTACAAGGAATAAAATCTATCATCTGAATGAACTCAAACTGAAAATTCTCATTATACCGATTTTTTCAAAATTTTCAGAATCCTCACTCAAATTTGACCATTTCCTTGAAAAATTATAGCCATGACTGTGCAGGATTTATACAATGAAAGACTTTTTTCATGAGGGATTATTTCGACGGAAACATAGTTAAAAGTTGAGATGAGCTTGTTAGTACTCTCTTTCGATGGTGCTACAGCCCACGATTTCACATCATCACAAGGGACCGGTTCATCCTGACCGGTATCGAGCGCGTCTTCAGGTGGTGGATCGAGGGATGTCTCTCTGCACAAGTGCATTCGAGATAGCGGGCTTGCATGTCGAGGACCAAAATTGGATTGTATAGTTCGTCAAAGGAGGGCTCGAAACACACTGGCAACAGTGGCCATTCGTGACTCTACAGCCTTCAGAGCCTGTCACGGATGGAGCCGGATTATCCAGTTCAGAATCGAGCGCGACCTCAGGTGGCGGATAGAGGGACGCCTCCCTACGGAGAGTTCGTGCTGGGAGGTAGCGGGAGAAATCCCGCCGCGGACCAAAACTGTTTAGTATAGCTCGTCAAAGGAGGGCGATGCCGGACCGGCCTGGGCATGCCACCGGACAAAACATCAGTCGATACTCCGCTATACTTTTCAATGGCGAGTCGAGGCGCAGTAAAATAACCTCTTGCCCTTCTCCGGTTAACGAATGGGTCTCGCCAAGAGGATCGCCGACTGCGGTGCGAGTGTAGACGGAGAAAATCTCTCCGAACTCAAAAGGATCCTCACCACCAACCTATCCCAAAAGGACTCCCCTCGACAGGGCCTATGGGCAAGACAACAACAACAAGGAGGGCGATGCCGGACTGGCCTGGGCATGCCACCGGATGAAACATCAGCCGATACTCCCCTATACTTTGTAATGGCGAGTCGAGGCGCCAGTAAAAAGACTCTTGCCCTTATCCGGTTAACGAATGGGTCTCGCAAAGAGGGTCGCCGACTGTAGTACGAGTGAAGACGTAGGAAATTTCTCCGGACTCAAAAGGATCCTCAACAAACTATCTCAAAGGACTCTCCTTGACAGGATCTATGGGCAAACAACAACAGCTGGTTAGTACCTGACGATTGCCGTGTTGCCTGAATCTGCCTTCGCTTTGCTTCCTTTCACTTTCGCCTTTATTGCCGTTGCGACAGCGGAAGATCCATTAAGCTGTCGCATTATTTTCTCGTACTCGGCCTGTAATCAATGATGAGCTGCTCTTCTGTGTAACATTCCGAGTACAAGTCACTTCTTTGAGATCACCAGGGGTCTATTTCTAATTGAATATTTTGCAAACAGTGATACAGCAATAAAATATTGTCTTTCGATAAAGTTTGTGAAACGGATACGAAGATATTTGTGAAGAGCCCCTGTGTCCCTGTATAGGGTCTCTATATTTGTGAAGAGCCCCTGTGTCCCTGTATAGGGTCTCTATATTTGTGAAGAGCCCCTGTGTCCCTGTATAGGGTCTCTATATTTGTGAAGAGCCCCTGTGTCCCTGTATAGGGTCTCTATATTTGTGAAGAGCCCCTGTGTCCCTGTATAGGGTCTCTATATTTGTGAAGAGCCCCTGTGTCCCTGTATAGGGTCTCTATATTTGTGAAGAGCCCCTGTGTCCCTGTATAGGGTCTCTATCTAGTCTTTCACAGTTTAAATTTTTAAAAATAACAAACTGATTCTTTACAAAAACGGATACAAATTTACAGTTCTAGAGGCTGCTTTAAAATCTGGATACAGCACTTGATAATGATGAAAGAGGTAAACGAAAAGTGAATAGTTGAACAGTCATTGATGTTTTTAAGCACTATTTCTCAAAGTAAACTAGATTTATTTTATTTTATTTATGTTGCAAGTGTTTTTTGTTTAGATTAGGTTTAAGTGGAATTTCATCGAAATAGGATAAAAGCGAAAAAGATCAAAACTTGAATTGCTTTCTTGTTAACATACGTTCTATTTCCTATAAAATTAATATCTTAGAAGCCCTAGCTATCGAGTACAAAGCAAGTATAATGGCAATAACAGAGACATGGGCGAGTTCCACGACAATACATGATTCTATGCTTTCTTGCAACCAAACTTATGCAGTCTACCGTAGCGATAGGGACGGTCATGGGGGTGGCGTAGCTATACTCGTTGAAAAGTCCATAGCATCTTCACTCATTTTATCTGAAAGCCATTCTACTCAATGTCAATACGTAGCCGTCAAGCTCCACAATAAACGTAGTCATGATACAATACTACATTGTGTTTACAGGAGCCCCAGCACTACATTCATCGAATTTTCAAATGCTCTTACTTCCATTGAGAACATATTCTTAGCGAACGACTGCGAACATGTTCTTGTCGGCGATTTCAACTGTCCAGAAATATCATGGCCCGATGGCTGGACTCCTCCTTCACTCTCACTCGGTCATCACTCTCGCTCTCTTTCTGGACAGTTCTCCCACGAGACTCGGGAACACTCTTGACCTGGTGTTTTCTTCTTTACCTGGAGGAATATCAGACTGTTTCGTAGCTCCTCCTCCTCCATCATGTGACCACAACATAGTTCTTTTCAGAATTGCCTTCCAACAAACCAGAATAACTAGAACACCTCATATGTACAACTATAAGAGAGCCAATTTCTCGCTCGCAAACTATCTGATAGATAGGACTGACTGGTTTACTCTATTCAACTCATGCAAAGATTCAAATGAGGTATATGAGACATTCTCATCTACAATCCATAGAATCATATCAGAATGCGTTCCACTTATTAATATGTCTAAATTCATCGGTAAACCTCCTCATATCTCAAATCAGTCGTCGCGTGGCTAGACTTTATAAGAAAAGAGAAACTATTGGATTATCCCCATTTCTCCGTATGAACCGTAAACTGAGAAAAGCCTATGACGCTCATCGGAGAAATAAGGAGAAGGCTCTTCTAAAAAACGGAAATCTGTCAAAACTGTATCGCTACACTAATGCGAACATAAAGGAAGAAACCGGGATTGGTCCAATAACTGAAGAAAATGGTGAAGTTATAACCGAAGATTTCAGAAAAAGCCTCTTATTTGCGAAGTACTTTCATTCTCTATATGGAGGTGTGAAAGAGGTTAGTGAATCTAGAAAGGATTTATCCAGACTTCCGATCCCGTCCTTCTCTATCGATTTCGTTCAAATACCCACGCATCTGGTATATTCTCATCTGAAGCGACTCAAATCGAGAAACAACACATCTCCTGACAATATTCCTTATATATTCATCAAGTATACTGCTCTATCGATGTGTGTTCCTCTCTCACTCATGTTTGAACGTTTTCTACTTCATGGAGATTGCCCTTCAGTATGGCTAACGGCTACCGTTAGACCAGTATTCAAGAAAAAAGGTGAGAAAACCGATGTCAAAAATTACAGACCGATTTGCCTTACTCCTTCTACTTCAAAGATTATGGAGAAAATCATTGGCCATAAGCTATTAGAGTACCTCAATGAAAACCAACTTATTAATAAACATCAGTTTGGTTTCCGACCTAAGCACTCATGTGAACTTGCTTTGCTAGAAACGCTTTGTGATTGGCACTCTAAGTTGGACCAGAAACATTTCATTAGCTGTGCATTGATAGATTTCTCCCGCGCCTTTGATGCGGTACCTATTGATCTATTAATGGAGAAAATTAGGTCCTTCGGTATAAATGGATGTCTTTTCAGATTTTTGGAGAGTTTTCTCCGAAACCGTGTGCAAAGTGTCAGAATAGGGAACAGTGAGTCTCCTAAATACTCCACTCCGACTGGGGTTCCACAAGGGAGCTGCCTAGGCCCCATACTTTTCATTCTGTACATAAATGACATTGCCGAACTTCTCCCAACTGGATGTCATGTTACTATGTACGCCGATGACGTTAAACTCCACTCCATCGATGCCCCAGAATGCCTACAAGAGGGGATTAATCGAGTTTATGAATGGTCGAAAAAGTGGAGACTTAGTATCTCTACCTCTAAAACAGTTGTGATACGTCTTGGCTCAAATCATCCTGTCTTTCCTTTTACTCTCTCAGGGGAACGTTTGCCGGAATCCAACGTAGTGCGTGACTTGGGCGTTGAATACTCCAACTCACTAGATTTCTCTCAACACATGGAAACAATGTGTAAGAAAGCAAATGCCAGAAGTGGTTACATTCTGAGGACATTCAAATCTAGAGACCTTAACTTGTACAAAAAATTATTCGTTTCTTATGTGAGACCTATAGTGGAGTACTGTGCTGTAATATGGTCCCCACACATGAAGAAGTATATTGAAATGGTTGAGAATGTTCAGCGCAAATTCACCAAGTGGATATTCAGAAGAACCAGTCAGGCTGCGCTGAGTTATGAAGACCGCCTACAATCTCTTGGTCTACAGAAACTTCAAATAAGAAGAAGAAACTTAGACCTTGTGATGACCTACAAAATACTCACGGGTAAAACGCCACTTTCTGCAGACTCCATCTTCTGTTTATCCGCTCATAACTACCTAACTAGATCGAAATATCTACATCTCAGAGTTCCACGTTTCCGTACAGTTCATCATTCTAATACTATTGCTGCTCGAGTTGTGGAATTATGGAACGCATTACCATTGGAGGCGAAGAAAGCCGCTAGAACTGAATCATTTAAAAAAATTTTCTTAGTAGCTTAGATTGAAATCTACATAATGTTTTCGCTTTGTTTTCAACGTTTTTAGTTTGACCTTTTCCTGTTCTCACCTTAATTCTGTTTGAGAACAAATTTTCTTCTTTTTTTGCTTTCTTTTTCTCACTTTTCCCGTAAAAGTGACATGCTTGTGACTTAGCTACATTGTGCAATGTACTTGATGCTATTTCACTGTGCAATAAAGATTTAAGTGTCACAAAAAGTGGACGTTCATTTTTTGTAGACGTTAGACTAAAATAGGTGGACTTTTCACTTATTGAGGTAGTAAAATCTCGAAGCAGGTGGTAAAATAAGTAGCAAGCATCCTTTATAAAGAGACCTTGAAAACCAAAATTGCTCTAATTTCATCAAACATTTTGTATCCGATTTAGCTAGTTTTTGTATCGGCTCCTGTATCGGATACAACTGTAAACTGTATCCATTAATTTACAGGAGAGATTAGAAAGACCTGTAAAATATCGGTTCATCCAAACTCGCATTTTATCGCTGTATCACTGTATCTAAATTATCGAATAAGAAATAGGCCCCAGCTCTCTTGAGAATTTTGAAAAACGACCGTTCTTTGAGCAATGGAGTATAGAATAATGAGAAAGACTAGAGCACGGAAAGAAACTGAGAGAATGCTATGACGACTAGACAATAATAAACATCCGTACCTTTAATTTCACCATAAAAAAGTTAGTGTGCTCATGAGGTAGTTCACACTAGTGCGTGTTCTTATAACTGATAAACGTGGAATTGCAACTAATACAACCATCATAGCGCTGAGTTGATGTTAGTGATTACTTTAACATAGTGAAATTAAAGGCGCGGCAGAAATATTGTATAATTATAAGTATTGCAGTCAGAAGGAAAATCAGTCAGAGGCTATTTTTTTCCGATTGAAGCTGTCAGTCAAATCGTATTTTGAAAGGCGAGACCTCTAATGAAATAAGAGCTATAGAAACAGTTGAGTATTCTGTTCTCAACACCATTTCCATTTCTAACACTTGCATTCCATTCTTCTTAGCGTTTCAAGCTTACTGCTCCCTCACCATTAACCTTATTTTTAATTTGTTCAATCTGTGACAAGAAAAGAAAACTGATCGTGCAAGCAGAATAGTTTTTGCTTTGGAACATACCATTTCCAAATCGTGTTCTTGTTGATACAACGCCCGTTCAGGAGGCGAAAGCTTCTCCCACTTCTCCTTGATCAAATCTGAGATTTCCCAGAGCTGCAGGTTTGAATTCTCTGCTCTGATGACCTGCCATTGTTTGCGGGAGAAGCGGATGTAAGGTGAAATGGGCACTTCGGGTATTTTTCTCCCTTCTGCCTGAACAAAGCAATTTTTCCATGTTTGAATACCTTTATTTTTCTATACTGAAAAAAACTAGAAATTCACTCGAAATAAGCAAAAAAAATGTGGAAATGTGTTGCTTTCAACTAAAAATAAAATTGTCCTAGTGAAGCACCTTCCCGACTTAAAAAATTGCATTTAAAAAACACTATGTCTTACATTGCTAGGTCGGGCTGGATTCTGTGGATGTCGGAACATCACCTGAAAACAGAGCGAATAGAAGTTTTTCGGTGAAAAAATATTCTAAGAAAAGTGGAAAGTGATTGAAATAGATGAATTATTCGCTCAATCCTAGTTACCTAATAAGCATGAGACTCTTCAGGCAATTACCGAAAGGAGGCAAGAGGGAGGCAAGAAACCGGGAGGCATGAGGGAGGACGCGCGTTTTATTTGTATATTAAAATATATTTTTACATTAAAAAACGCTTAGGCTTAGTAAAAGTTTACGATAACGAGGCCGTACGGCTTAGCTAACGAGGCCGTACGGCTTAGCTAACGAGGCCGTACGGCTTAGCTAACGAGGCGTCCTCCCTCATGCCTCCCGGTTTCTTGCCTCACTCTTGCCTCCTTTCGGTAATTGCCGACTCTTCATGCTTAATCTATACGTTTGTGATAATACGTTTACCGTACACATTGAAATATGATTGCACTAAAAAGGGAGTATAAAACACTTTTTGAAACATAGTGAATTCGTTTGTTTTCTTTTCCTCTCCAGTGTCTCATCATTTGATAAGGTTGCTCTTTTATACAGCTTAAATTGGCGTTTTTGTTGAACCTTTTTTTTGCGAAACGTTTCATTAATTTTTTTTGTTGTTTAAAATAGAGTTTCAGATTTTTTCAAGTTCTGTTTCTGTCCATTCGTTCAAATGGCTGGGAGGTCAGTGTCGGATCAAATAGCAAGTATCTCGTCTGATGAGAAACTCCAAAAAAACCTCAAGATAGTAGGTTTTTTGGCACTTTTTGCGTTTAGCCCCCCCCCCTTACCAGAGGTTCCTTGGGTCACACGTCTGACTTAATTACATTTATAAAAAATTATTTTTACATCAAAAAATTTCTACATTAAAAAAGGCTTAGGAAAAAGTTTACGCTAACGAGGCCGTAAGACTTAGACTAACGAGACCGTATCAAAAAAATGCCAGTCATCTGACCCAATTGAACCTCTGATATGGGGGGCCCTAAACGCAAAAAGTTCCGGTTCTTTTGGGTTTTTTTCAAATCTTGTAGCATATAAAAAGTTGGAAAACAACGTTATGAAGGGACCACAATTAGCGGAAGCGAGGAAGGGGCACTACAAAAAGGAAGCTTTTTCATTATACGACATATAAACTGTTAAAAAAAAGACATATAAAAAAAAACTTAGTCATATAAACTGGCAAAAACTTGAAATTGTGAGTATTTTTTTGCGATCTTGTTCTTAAGCCGTACCTTATCACGACATTTTTGGTGTACCCGCAACATTTTTTACCCCACACTTTTTGTTATTTTTCAGTCATTTTTTACATAGGCCAGGTGAAAATTCCGCTAACCATGCCTTACAGCATAGGAACGAGACCGCATAAAATTTTCTCACAATAACATTGGTTTTTGCCGATTTGATCGTGGGTGTTGGGTTCGAAGGGTCGCGAGATCAGTGTCGGTGATTCAAGGCGTACAGCCTTGTTAGCGTAGCCTTCACCTGATTTCAAGCGAAAAAAACAGTTTAAACTAACACTCTCACATGCAATCCCCCGTTCAAAGTGGAGTGCGGCCCTTCAAGTTTGAAAAGCCATAAAATTCTACTCTTATAGAGTTTCGCCAAAAACGGGCAACTTTTTGCAAGTTTCAGCTTCCTTCCAATTACAACTTCGAAATACCCAAAACTATATGGAAGATTAGGTCAACAAATGCGCAATGCGGTCAGTTTGTTGAACAACAAATTGTTGACTACATTGACCTCCTGCCTTTTTTCAATTATCGAATTTTTTTGCTAAAAAAGAAGCTTTTTCAAAGCTCAAAAGGACTTCCATCAAGAGAAATATATCCCAGTACATATACACGTATTTTTTAAGCGTCCAAAACATAGGTAAGATGAGTCTTGATTTTCGATCGCTAAAGTAGGTTAAAAGTTTTAATTTCAACTTTACGAAACCGGTTGAGGCTCAGTTATCGCTAATGAAACGTTCTACTTATGCGGAGGAATGAAATTTTTTTCTCTCAATTTTAGCTATGAAAACTTTGATACATTCATTTCGAGTGAGGCAGATGGTCGGTCCCCCTAGAAATTTTATTCGCCAGTTGGCAGTTACCTATGGTTCGAAATACCGTCGAAGAATAATAACTTCTTGCTCTCGAAATAAGCTTCTTTTTTTAAAAAAAAAAACAAGTCTGACGGTTTTTTTACCATTTCGAAAAGGAATTGGATATTTTTAGTTGGTCTGCAGTTTCCGGAAGGTTTGCTGATGTACGCTTTTGTAATCTCCGATATTCTGGAAAAGTTCACAGGATGCGAGACTATCATCATGGGCGACGTCACTTATGGAGCATGTTGTGTTGATGACTACACCGCCACTGCTATGGGTTAGCTGTTAACGCCCCCTCGATGTTCTAGTAGCAGTCTCATGATTGATTTAGATCCTTTCAAAAAGATGAATGTACTGTAGGTGCGTACAACTTTAAAACATGTGTAGGTGACCTACACATGTTTTAAAGTTGACATATAGAACACTCTTTAAGAATTTCATCACCGATCAAGCTTAAGGATTCTAGAAACACATTTGTGTCACGCTTGATTGATGTCTGGAACAACTTGCATAACGAAATCGTTACATTGAAACAGGGGTTAAATGGAGCCGCCCAATTTGGGTTTACATGTATCCGCCGCTCAAAGTTGGGAGTAAATAAGAAGAGGGGATGAAGGAAAGGGTAAGAAAAGAGGGGAGTTTTTTGTCAATAGTGTGTGTACATGTATCCGCCCACCGGACCGATCCGGTCACTATTTAACCCCTGCATTGAAATCATCTCAAGCTTTTAAAACTTCTATCTCATATCTTTCTAGAGATGAAATCGTGCCTCGTTCTTCAATCCGAAATTAGATTTAGTTTTTTTTCATTGTTTATTTTCCTGTATAACTATGCCACAGTTCATTTTTACCTACTACTCTTCTCAGTGTGAACTTGCCACCTTCTTTTTTATTACTATTATTACTACCTTTATCGAAGCTCAAACTCCCGGTGCTTGCTTGTATGTATTACCTAAACTGACATCATTTATTTGACAGTGATCCACTTTGCACAACTGTAACACTAGTATGCAATTTGGAATAAAGGTTGATATAATAAATAAGTCGAAGTGTTTATTTCAAAACCGTTTACGTATTCATATCGATCATACGACGCCATAGGTAAAATATGTCTTGATTTTTCAATAGGTCGGTCGCTTAAGTAGGCTAAAAGTTCAATTTTATACTTTAAGAAACCGGTTGAAGCTGTGTAATGCTTAATGAAACGTTATATTTATTTAGAGAAATGAAGATTTTTCTCTTTCAATCATAGCCACCCCGTCGATGACCATAAAGGCGGCCCGCAATATTTTGAATAAGATGCGCATGCATGCACGTACTTGAGTATTGCTGTCAGGGTCACACCCTCCCCCTTCTCCCATTCCCTTCTCCTCCTTTCCCACCACAAAAAAAAAATCTGAAAAACTCCCGTTATCGATTTTCCAACCAATAATTCCTATTGGATATAGGAGAACTCTTATCTATGAATAATTTTCAAATCTGCCGCCATTTCATCCACACCAAGGGACCATTTGAAAAAAAAACAAAAATTCGTCCAAAATTAATTCCTTCGTTATCCATTGGCTGATAGGGGTGTTTAGCTGTGAAAACTCAAATACATTTATTTCGAGTGAGTGAGGGTCGGTAGGTCAATCAATAGCCCTACAATTTTTTTTGGCCACTTCGCAGTTTACCTATGTACGACGCTAGGATGGGCAAAATACCGACTTGAATTGAAGTTATAGACACACCTCTCGTTTCTCGCACAAACTTTGTTTTTTACTTCCGCTATGGGCAACTACGGCTATCAAAGTAAATATCATAACCGTGAAAATTAGTATCAGAAACGTATCCATCCCCAGGGGACACTTAGTATGTAGCTTATCATTGTTCAATTATTGATTACTGAAAAATAGGTCTGAATTACTGTTGCAATAATAAGCGAAATTGAACTGTTGCAGGATGTGATCTACTAGTCCACTATGGACATAGTTGCCTGGTGCCAATTCAAAATACGGACTCCATCCAAATGCTGTACATCTTCGTCAGCATAGAGATGAACCTTTCGCATTTTATCGACTGTGTTGGGACCAATTTCAAAAAGGTTGTTTATGTTTTTGAAATCAATTCTAACCTTTGTCTGTTGAAACAAATCTTGTTCAACTTTAACTCATTTTTTTCGCTGAGTTTTTTCGTATACTGTCATATTTTAAAGCAATATCTCATCTAAATTCGGCCGAGTCGCAAAGATTTCTTCGTCTGCTGGAAAGTTTTCACTTCTCGACCAAAAGCCATTGGAGTTCGACTGTGCTCAAACCTTGTTATTTGTCTCTGACCTATTTTTGTTTCAGGAAGGTCTCATAGTCTTGTTCAGTACAATCCAATTCATTCCATCTCTACAGGTAAGTTCTGTTTCGACAGTATTTACCGTATCCCTGCATGAATTTCTCAGTCCCTCTGAAATCTCTCTCTCTCTTTCTCTCTCTCTCTCTCTCTCTCTCTCTCTCTCTCTCTCTCTCTCTATCCTCTCTATCTCTCAGCTTATATCCAGATTTATCTTCAATCTCTCCTTCTCTCCTTTTTATGTATCAGAGAAAAACGTTTCAAACCAATTTGCAAGAGAAAAAGTTTCAAAAGTAGAAATGAAGAAGATTTTGTTTTGTTACAGAAAGTGCGTGCAGAATTGATAGCCTCTGGCTATGATATACTTCTGCCGCAAGTGAAGCCGCTCTCTCCAGGAGAAGTACTTGGCTGCACCAGTGCTAGGCTACCAAATACCACGACTGCCACCATGTTCGGTTCCTGAAAATCTTGGTCGTACGAGCAAGTAGGTCTAATCAGATCTATTTTGTTCTTTTATAATCTTAGTTTTAGGGTTAAGATCAAGTTTGAAGCGTAAAAATCAGAAGTAAAGATTTGATTCATGAATAGAGAATCGAGACATTAATTTTTCTCAGATACCTTGGAGATGGCCGGTTCCATCTCGAGTCTTCTATGCTACACAATCCAGAAGTGCCCGCTTATCAATACGACCCGTATTCTAGGAAGCTCACCAGAGAAACCCTGGATTTCGAGGCCATCAAGAAGGTTTTTTTTAAACCAAAACCAGGGTCACAGTATGCTGTCACAAATTCTGTTTTGGAATCAAGAGGATCATCATATCCGAAAAAAAAGTATAAACGAGAGGCGTGTCCAAAAACTTTCAAATTTCGCGGGCTCTGGAATAGTTTCAAATGCAAGAAAACCCAATCAGACAAATCCTATTATCTGAAGAGCTATCGATAATAATCCTACCTTTTCTGTATTACTCAGTGTATAATTCTTCGTTTAATTTATTTAGTAACATCTTGTGAAATGTAGTCATATTGTGTTCTCTCTAAGTAATGCTTTCTCATCTTTAGGTGCGAATGGAAGCGGTGGAAGAAGTGAAAAGAGGAACAGGGAAGATTGCCCTGATTCAGGGAACTCTCGGCAGACAGGGAAACATCAAGATTGTTCAAGTTGGTCGCTTCTCTCATGTTCTTGTGTTACTGTATACTGTATAAATACTGTATACTGTTACTGTATACTGTATATACTTCTTCGTGTTACTGTATGAATTATGGAGACAACGCTAAACATAGCTGCACTTTTACCGGAAAAGACGTCGAGTGATACCGGCCTGAGACATATTTGTACGCGCCGAGCGAGTGGAAAGCGGCGTGGAGGAAGGCTTAGAAGATTGAAAAGGGGAGTAGAGGAGAAGTAAAGTAGAACCTACCGTAGGATAAGAGAAGGTAGATCAATTTCGGCGAGAACATGTATGCGCTAACATAGCTGGTCCGGTTACTATTCAACGAAGAATTATTATACTTCCACCAAATAATTGTGGAATGTTCACCAAACAAGGCCACAAAATTATTTTGAAGCTTCCAACAGACGAGCCCACCGAATACTTTTTTTGTGGTTTTTTCTCAAGTTTTTTCTTTCTTTTTTTTGTTGACTTTTCTTTTTTTTAAAATAATAACATTTCTTATTTTTTTCCCGGCACTTTTACTTGAGGGGGGTCAGGTTACTTTTCACTCATTTTTTCGCTTGGGTTAGGTGAATATTATGTTAACGAGGCCGTATGAAACAAATAGCCACAATATTGTTGCTTGAACCGTTCTAATTAAGTAAATTTTCTCAGCTTTTCTAAGCTATTTTTCATTGTTTTTTTTTTACTTAGGCTAAGAGCGTTTCTTACCACACACACAATTTTTTTCGAGCGCATGTTCAAGTTCAAGCGCTTTATTCTCGATGTCATGGGACATGAAGCGCCATTATATCGAAGAGCTCCATCTGGTTCTCCGGACAGAAGAAGTATGAGAATGTTGACTGGAGTGTCGATTATGGTTTGGAAATTATGGCCTCAAGGTATCCAAAGCCTGCTAGCGACCGGAATCCTCCATTGGTGATAGAAATGAAGAGTGAGAAGTGAGTCGACCACTATCAGCCACGACGAATGGAAAGATTGCACGAATTCGAGCGCATAGGTTTTCAAAACTTCCGAAAGTTTAGAATGTTTTCGCAATGAGTTATTAAGTTCCCTGAGGTTAAATTTCCGTTAAAAAATCGTTAAAAAATGTTCCGAGTGCATAGATCTCAACGTTTTGGTGAGCGCATAGATTTTTTTCACACACAGTGCGGGTGAGAGAAACACCCTGCTAAGGCTTAGACAAACGTTACGCTAACGAGGCCGTACGGCTCAGGAACGAGACCGAATGAATGAATGTCTCAAATTATTAGTTTTTTTTCACATTACTGAATGTTTCGAAAAACAGAGAATTGTTCGATTTAATACAGTAGTACGAAGACTCTGAAATAAACCCTCTCAAGTAAAGCGCTGCTCTCTGAAGTAATTTTTTTCGAAAAAAAAAATGAAACAAAAAGAAAACACAACAATAAAGAAAGAAAAAAAACTGAAAGAAAAAATATTTGGTAGACGTGTTGTCACCTATATTTTATGGACTTGTTTGGTGGTCTTTTTAGATAGACTTGTTTGGCGGACCTTCCACATTTATTTGGTAAAAGTCTGTTGTTGTTGTTGCCGGCAAGCATCCCGCATCGAAGACTTGGTTATGAACACTCTCTTTAATGAGAGAAGTTCTCGTGTTCTTCGGACAAGATGCGTCCAGAGAAGGGTTTTGATGTCCTTTGCAGTCCTGAGACTGTTATGCTGCACCTTGTGAAGGCGGACATCGTTGTAGCAACCTGTTCATGCTATAGGCCTTGTGAGAAGGTGGTCAAGCCGGCCTAGCATCGTTTTGGGTGGGAGTAGAGACGTCTCGCCTGTCGTTGACCGGAGATAGGCAAGAGGCTATTTGATTGGCGCTTCGACTCGCCATTGAAAAGTATAGCGGAGTATCGGCTGATGTTTTGTCCGGTGGCATGCCCAGGCCGGTCCGGCATCGCCCTCCTTTGACGAGCTATACTACCCAGTTTTGGTCCGCGGCGGGATTTCTCCCGCTACCTCCCAGCACGAATTCTTCGTAGGGAGGCATCCCTCTATCCGCCACCTGAGGTCGCGCTCGATTCTGGACTGGATGATCCGGCTCCATCCGTGACAGGCTCTTAAGGCTGTAGAGTCACGAATGGCCACTGTTGCCAGTGTGTTTCGAGTGGTAAAAGTCTAATTTTTCTGGTAAAAGTCTAATTAACATCCCTGTTTTGCCCCTAAGCATATAAACCATTCACCATGGAAGCATTTATAATATGTTAAACCGATGCGGAGTTGACTTAACATAATTGAGCTCATATGGATAAGATATAAATTTCAAGTTATTATTGCGGATGAATAGTTCTTAATTGCTGATGAATAGTTCATAACTGAAGATACAAGCTTTGCTTTCTTTGCTTTTTTTTGTGTGCTTTCCTATTTTCCTAAAATGAAATGTTCCTCATTGTTCTTGTCATATTTAGATCTCACTTTTCATAACCTTCACTGAATTCACTTTTCTTGTGACAGTGTCATCTGTTTCGTCACTTAACATTATGTTTTGTTTCAAGCGGAATAAAGAATTGAATATACAGTACCGTGCAGAAGTATACCAAAAAGTGTATTTTACAGTGTTTCTTGCATCTTTGTGATCATCATTAGTGAGTGACTGTCTTGCATCTTTGTGGTATAGAGGCCATCACGATCATTGCAACAAACAGAAACAAATAAACAAGAACATATTTCAGAAATCTCGAAAAATACTGTTTTCAGAAAAAAATTGCTGAGCTGTTCTGCTTTTTCAGAAACGGCTCCATTTTGTAACAGTATGATGTGAGTCACGAGCTACAAAACATATAAAAAAATTGCGCCAGTGAGCGCAAAAACAGAAAAGTTATACGACAAAATATACTTAAATATACCTTTTGGTTTACTTCTGGACGGTACTGTATATATGAAAGATCAATCCGCTCATTATCAGAATGCATTTTTAAAAAAAATCATTCGAGTAATTTTCATTGCTCTACTTATAATTTTCGCCGGACTTGTGACATTTTTCTAATAATAGGTTATTTGTTACTGAAAAAGATTCTCTGGGAAGTTTGCTTTGTTTCTCGGCTTCAAGACAGAACTCTTAAATATACGCTTCTCCAAGGATTTGCAAGTTCGAACCTTTTAAATGCGGCCCTCACAACTTGAATGCAGATTGAAGTCAATACAAAAACTGCGTTTCTTCCAGGATTTGGAAACTCGTCTGAAAAAAATCGGAAGGCCATTAATCCGCATTCTACTATCTGAGATATTCCCCGAGAAACTCAAACTATTCCATCAAGTATCAGGGTTAGGTGCTTATCAGTTAAAGAACATGTTTTCAATCACAAAAAATCAATCGAAGGTTTTTTCTACTTCTAGAAATTAACTCATCTTTTATTTTATAAAAACTTTGGGAAGACACATTGCATTATTTTTTTTTAAATTCTTACTAGGAATGTTTCAAAGCTTGAAAAGATTTGAGATCGTAGATCGTATCTTGAGAATGATCTGGTTCAGATACGTGCAAGTGGCCTGTCCTCGTCTATCAATCGATAGATCGTAGATCGTATCTTGAGAATGATATGGTTCAGATACGTGCAAGTGGCCTGTCCTCGTCTATCAATCGATAGATCGTAGATCGTATCTTGAGAATGATATGGTTCAGATACGTCCAAGTGGCCTGTCCTCGTCTATCAATCGATAGATCGTATCATGAGAATGATATGGTTCAGATACGTGCAAGTGGCCTGTCCTCGTCTATCAATCGATTGGGGCTCTTTCTTCCCACGCCCTTTACTTTCTCCTTGATCTGGTTCAGATACGTGCAAGTGGCCTGTCCGCGTCTATCAATCGATTGGGGCTCTTTCTTCCCACGCCCTTTACTTTCTCCTTGATCTGGTTCAGATACGTGCAAGTGGCCTGTTCGCGTCTATCAATCGATTGGGGCTCTTTCTTCCCACGCCCTTTACTTTCTCCTTGATCTGGTTCAGATACGTGCAAGTGGCCTGTCCGCGTCTATCAATCGATTGGGGCTCTTTCTTCCCACGCCCTTTACTTTCTCCTTGATCTGGTTCAGATACGTGCAAGTGGCCTGTCCGCGTCTATCAATCGATTGGGGCTCTTTCTTCCCACGCCCTTTACTTTCTCCTTGATCTGGTTCAGATACGTGCAAGTGGCCTGTCCGCGTCTATCAATCGATTGGGGCTCTTTCTTCCCACGCCCTTTACTTTCTCCTTGATCTGGTTCAGATACGTGCAAGTGGCCTGTCCGCGTCTATCAATCGATTGGGGCTCTTTCTTCCCACGCCCTTTACTTTCTCCTTGATCTGGTTCAGATACGTGCAAGTGGCCTGTCCGCGTCTATCAATCGATTGGGGCTCTTTCTTCCCACGCCCTTTACTTTCTCCTTGATCTGGTTCAGATACGTGCAAGTGGCCTGTCCGCGTCTATCAATCGATTGGGGCTCTTTCTTCCCACGCCCTTTACTTTCTCCTTGATCTGGTTCAGATACGTGCAAGTGGCCTGTCCGCGTCTATCAATCGATTGGGGCTCTTTCTTCCCACGCCCTTTACTTTCTCCTTACGAGTTAGCAGTCGCATTAGAGGTTGGCTTTTAAAAAAAAAAAACTATACGACTACCTAAAGTTTAGTGAATACTGACACTTCTAACAAATACTAATGCAATAAATAAACATTGTTTCTCCAATGGAAAATATAAGTTTAAAATTTGAACTTTGTTCTAAATTTTTCTTTTCATTTTTGTTTGAGAGTTTCAGAAAAAAGTTCTGCTGCCGGTAAATGAGCAGTTTTCTCAGGCGGCTCCTGTTCCATCTTCTCACTACCCGATGGATTACTATGCAAATGAGCCTCTTGGGCCCTGGGGGAACAACCATGAGAAGAATCGTGTCGTGAGAGAGAGGAAGAAGAAGCACATACTCATTCAGACCGAGAGTCCGGCTGTTCAAGCTTCATCCTGAATCAGTTTTGATGGAGGATAGATCATGGAGTACGGTATATGGAGGATAGATCATGGAGTACGGTAGATGGAGGATAGATCATGGAGTACGGTAGAGACGGTCTGTTTTTTGCCAGTGGGTGTTCATTATCACTGAAGAGTTGATTGAGGGGCTCTGTGTTTTTAGTTGAGAAAAGTTCCATAGACAGTAAAATCGGTCTAGATAGGGTTCAAATGTGTCTTGATATGAGTTGAATAATGTCTGTATAAATTTTAAGATAGTATGTATGTAATAAGAGCAAGTCAGGTAGGTTTTAATTGCGGTTGCCACAATTTGAGAGCAGATCTAATCAATAATAACTCGGTTCTTGATGAGCGAGCGAAGAGTATGAATGTTCAGCTAATCAGCCGACGCTTTTTGAGTCGATGAAAGTGTTAACGTGGTACGGAATTAAACGGGTATTTGTTATTTGTTTGAGTTTGAGTTTTATTACGCTGAGTCTTTCAAAACATCACGTTGAAATGTTAAAAAGGCGAGTTGATGACAGAGCGATTGAGGGGCAGAAGCGAGAAGAGAACTGTAGAGGTCATTGGCGGTTTCCAATGGGAGTTACTAGATGGTTTCTAATGGGAAGAGAAATTCGAAGGGAGAAGAGAAGAGTGGCGAGTCATTCATTACATGGCAACCGCTCAGGAGGACGAGAAAAGGGAAGAATTTTTGTTTTTGATGTTGTTGTTGATTTTGAGAAGTTTTTCGCTCTTATTCTGTTAATTACTCACTGTTTCTTTGTTTCGTTTTTCATAGTTAAACGATTCGTATTGTTTTTTTTTGTTGTTGACAAATTCGGAAATGCTGAATATATTAATTTTTTACGGAGTAAAAATATATATACATATAGCCTAATTAGATTTTTAATTATAGGATGTATTGACTGTTTATCATTGCTGAATGATTCAATGACCTTAAAGATAAAGCGCTCAAAGTTTCATTTCGATTCATGCGTTTATTATGAAGTTGTGGTTTAAAAAACCGAATTGTATATAATTTTGATGGCTACTGTATAAGATATGGAGCGAAGAGAAGACGCACTATAAAGAAGGACTTGACAGCATTGGATGGTTCATAGAAACTTCGGAGGTAGCAGGAAGCAGAGAGAAATGGCCCCACTCAACACTGGAGTATCTTCAGAAGCTTCTCCATTCCTTCTTTCAACTCTTTTAAACTGTATTTGAAACGCAGCTCAAGAAAATTCGAATAGTATAGGGTTTTGATATCTAAACAAGTGTATAATAATTATTAAAAACTTTTTTAAACCTTTGGCTGATGAACTTCCTTCTTCACAAGATCAGTTAATTGTTAGACGAGTCTATATACCAATATTAATCTTATTTCCTAGGGAGATTCAGAGTTAAAGTGTATTTAGTATTATTCTCAAAACCATTTCCATTTTCTATCCCTCACTCTAATTACTAAAAGTTGAATTAAGTCACCCTCAATTGGTTTTCTATGTAATCCAAAACTCGGCAAATGAAATGAATTTTTTCATTGGAGTGTAAAAAGGATGGAATGTGCAGCCCCGTGAGCAAATGGACGACTCGGAAGAGTTCCGGGACAAAGTCAGCAAAAAGATGGGAGAAATGCTCCTGAAGGGAGTAACGATGCTCGACGCTTACTGTGATGACTGCCGGGTACTTGTTTTGAAAAAGTTTCGGGGCGAATGCTCATAGATTTTTCGGGGGGGGGGGGGTGTTTCTCAATCATTCGGGGCGAATGCTAATCGAATTGTTTCCAGATTTCACTGTGAAATCCAGAACAGTGCGTTTTTAACATAGTCTTCTTAGGCTGACATTTAGCAAAATTGTCATCTTGAAATGCGAGCGACTAGAGTAATATTCGCCAGTTGTAGGTAATGGAATCAAAAATGCAATACTCATTATTCAAAGTAGTGCTAAATTATTCGGACAGCCAACAAAAACGGTAAAATGACCTAGTTTGACAAAGAAGCTTTTTTCACAGTTCGATTAGAGTTTCGGTTTATTTAGACGAGAATAATCGTGAGGGAACATCGTAAGACGAAATACAGCTAGAAGGATGTGATATTCCACTCGATTGGAGACGCTGGTAATCAACGTCAGAGCATCGAGCTCTGCTGATAGGAAGTAACATTGGCCAACGAATACCTTCCCCCCACCAGCAACTGCCAGCCGAACTACCATCCCAACTGAGATGGACTACTACAGCTCAAAGACTGCCTGATTCTCGGCGACTTAAATGCACATTATGAAGACTGGGATGTGCTTATCGACGAAGATCAGCGAGGAGTAGAACTGGCCTCGGCAATCGACAACTCAGACCTGATAGTGATGAATGACTTCAGTCCAACATGCGGCAGCTCACCCGATGTTACACTCGCTTCATCCTCTCTAGCCTGCAGCATAACTTGGATGAATTCTACCGCATTGAGCAGCGACCATCTTCCAATAATAGTGCGACTCTAGAGACAAATCGTTCGAGAAGAGACTAAACGACGATGCTACACGAATTTCTCCAATGCTGACTGAAAAAGACACATGCGAAATGGAGCTTAGAGAAAACTCTGACTTAGAGAAAATCTTCGAAGCTGAGCAAAAATTACGCGAGGTGATACTCTCCGCCGACCGCCGCTACGTGCCCAAAGGACGTATTCCCTGCATCCGCCCCGGCTTCCCTACTGACGCCGCCTTGCTAGCAGATGAGAGAGATAGACTCCGCGATGAAAATGCCGGTGACCCCAAGTTCCGAGAACTGAACAAGATGATCCAGCAAAAAGTTGACGAATACAGAAAAGACAAATAGCCAAACGACTTTGGACCACTGTCTGATCTATTGTGAATCCCACTCAAAAGGAGAACAACCGCGCTATCAATTTTTCCGGAATCTCAGTCTACAACCGAAAAGAAGCTTCCAACACTTTTAATAAACAGTTCACCCCGGCAAGCAAAGTCCGTCCATCCAAGTCTGCTAGACGCGCAAGAAGAGACCTTCGCCGACCCAAGATGACAACTCAGCCCGTTTTTACAGAATCTGAAGTTTCAAATGCAACAAAAGGAGGCGCGTCTAGCAAACTTGGATGTATGGACTTTGCTTGCCTTCTTTTCGGTTGTAGACTGAAAAGAATTACTATGATCCACCTCAAACACCTCGGTCCCAATGCTCACCGCTTCCTGACATCGATATACAACAACAGCCTGGGAACCATTCAAAATCCATCTGTTTGGAAACTGGCCAAAGTAATACCTCTTTTGAAAGCAGGGAATCCAGAAGAATTTCGTCATCTTACCGTCCGATCTCCCTCCTCTCACCAGTCGCAAAAGTTCTTGAAAGTCTGCTTCTTCCATAGATACAACAAGCGATGCCTCCAGCAAACCATCAACACGGGTTCACCAAAGGATGATCTACTACGACTGCTCTTCACATGTTCAACGACTACATTGCCAGAGTAATCAACGAGAAGAAACCTGCGTACGGTGGCAGTTGCCTTGGATCTCAGCCGAGCTTTCGGACAAAATAGGAAGATGGATCTGTGGCTATTTGAGAGGACAACAAACCTACGTCGAATTTTGAGGAATCCAAAGCAAGAAACGTAAACTCCGTGCTGGAGTTCCGCAAGGTGTTGTTCTGTCACCAAGTCTGACTCTCTTCAACCACTACCTGTCACATATGCCTTCACCTCCGGAACGGATCGAACTCGTCTCATATGCTGATGACTGCACTGTTTTTGCGAAAGGGCCCGACATCGCCCCAATATGGAACAAAATCAACAGCTACCTCGACGAACTAGCACAATGGTTCTACTCCAGACGACTGAAGTTAGCAGCAGAGAAAAGCGCGGCAATGCTATCCACGCTGAATAGCAGGGAGATCAATCAGCAGCTCGACATCCGTATAGATAACATCACTGTTCCAACTGTCCGTTTCATCAAAATCCTAGGCGTCACCTTCGACACGATGTACTCGTTCGAATCTCATGCGAAGAAAACTAGGACGACACTCCGAAACCGGAATGCAGCATTACGTGCACTTGCTGGAGCTTCCTGGGGAAAGGAAAAAGAACTCTTGGAAAAGAAGAAAAAGAACCTACAAAGTCGTCGGCCGATCAGTTATCAACTACGCCACATCGATATGGTCTCCGAATCTCTCCGAAAGCCATTGGAAAGAACTTCAAGCTGCCCAAAATGTTGCGCTGAGAGCGGCAACAGGATGCGTCAAGATGACACCCATAGATCATCTCCACATGGAAGCCTCATAACGACATGCTGTGCAAGCAATTCCTCCTTCCGCTACATTAACGAGACCACATGATCACGACACAACCAAGATGCCACCTCCTCCCAGACAGTTGAAGAGGGCGAGATCCCTTTTCAGAAAACACCAAAAAAGCATCGCTCCATTCCTTGACGAAGATGAGGAAGTGAAAGCAGAAGAAACGTTCCTCGAAGACATAAAGAAGATACACACGTATACAGTACAACGGTGAAGAACAAATACTCACCGCCTGTGGTACTGGGAGGATACCCACCACCGCCTATCTCCAGAGAAGAGAGAAATCTTCCGAGATCTACAAGACGAACAATCGCCAAGCTCCGGTCTGGATATAGCCCTTTTCTGCGAAGCTATATGTCCAGAATCGACTCCACAATCATGGACAGATGTCTGGACTGCGACGAACCCGGACACACAACGACTCACCTTTTCTCCTGTCCAGATAGGCCGACTAGTTTGACGGCTTGGTCTCTCTGGACCGACCCAGTATAAGCTGCAAGGTTTCTAAAACTACCGATCACCGAAGACGATGCCGAATAGAAGATCTATCGGCTACAACAACAACAAGGATATGATAGAAAAAAGGATATGGGAATTATAACCAGAAACGGTTTACTATGAAGCAATAACCTAACATGATGCGGTAAATAAGGAAAGAATAACAGAAAATGTCATAGTTCTTAGACAGTATTTAGTACGAAGTGAAATATCTCTGGCTCATCAAAAGTATAAAAAAATAACAGAAAAAGGTTTCAAAATAAATTTCTTCTTACACCAGAAGTATGTCCGCTTCCTCTGAGTAATAATAATAATCTTCCTCGCGCTTGTTCCCGCCTCGCGGCAGGGTACGCGCTCCCCTGAGATGCAGGACAGACCTATCCTGGTAGAACCAGTGGCTGCCTGCTAGATCACTGCTAGTGTGATTAGCAGCAGTGGGGAGAGTCAGATTCGTGCATGAGCACTACCAACATTTCTTAACCCCCTTGGTTTGGGTGGATCTGTCCGGGGTGGGAGTCGAACTCGAACCGCTTCCTCTGAGTATAAGTGTGCATTTTATGTAATATTTTGTACCGATTCGAAATAGTCTCAAGAATTTTGTAAAGAAAAGTTGTAAATCAAGTTTTTAAAACATCACAATTTGAAGGGGATTTTGATGGAAGATCGGAACGGCAAACGATTCTGCATCGCATGTGATCTGCGATTAGAAGAACAGCGGAATGTGACCAAGGAAAAAAGTAAGTGTTGTTCTGAAAGCGTACTCACATTCTTCTGTTTAGCAATGTCACCTCAATTGGTCAAAGGGCGCTTTTCTAATCAGTAGCAGTTTATTGTGTGAGAAAAGTCATCGGGGTATTTTAGCACGGCTCGGTACTAATCCGTTACTAATGATGATGTTATCATCACCTTACAGCTTACACGTAAGATGTGTATAGTTACAGTGAACTCACCTATTGCAACGACCTCGTATGAATAGCTACGCCGAGACTACTCTGCGCACTTTCCCCTTGAATGAGAATGTGCACAATAGAAAGCAGCAAAATTAGCAACATTGTGAACTTCGCTCAAAAAGGACCCAGGAATTGGCAAATACTCAACAGGTGTGCGATCTACTTCATTTGTTGAGTGCGCCGATCGAAAAATTCAACTTTGGAGCTTATTGACCATCCATGACTGTCATACAATTTTCACCAAAAAAAGCGAAACTTCGATAAAAATAAGAGTTTGAGGTTGAAAAATCTTCTTTCCGCGATTTCTCGGTAAATTCCGTTATTTCCACTAACTTTTTGTCAATTCAATTCAATTATTTATTCCTTGAAGACATATGCATACAATGGAGATTTGTCGCAGTTGCGATTTCTATTAAAAAAAATTGTCAATTAAAAACAAATATCTCATTGTTCAAAAAAGCTGATGACGTTATTAGACGATCTCAAGGACTAAATTTTTAGAGAGAAGTTTTCGAGAGAATAATTTTTTTCTGCGTTCATTATATCAGCACTCTATATTCATATATATTCATATTCTTTATTTCCGTGCACAAAAAGGTTGGGGGTAAATGGAAAAGAAGAATAAAAGGGAGGCGAAGCACGGACTGGTTCTGCCTGGTAAAAGCCGGCACCTGAAAGGCTGTTAGGCAGTGGTGCAGTGGTACTTTACATTAAGATATTTAATTAAAAGTCAATTTGGGAACTGTTTTCGTTGCAATATCAAGATAAAAAAACTTTTAGTCTTTCACAATCGGTTTCGGAAGAAGTGAACTAAAGGGAAGCTTACTAAGGCTAACGGCAAACGCATCACTATTAGTTATTGAAACTGTTTCATAGGGTAGGTTGTTCCATACATTAATGGCTCTAGAGGACAAAGGTTGATTTATTAGACATTTTTTTGATTTTAGGAGTGATAATCTCAAACAATGAGTATTTTTCAAGTTCATAGAAAGAGGAGATATTTTGAAAAGAGATAAGTAATCTATTTTTATATTGGAATGTACACATTTATGTAAAAATACAACGTCATGTACTATTCGCCTGTATTCAAGTGATTTTAATCCTAAAATTGAAAGACGTTGAGAATAAGTCAGGTCCGATTGACCATTTCTTTGTAAAACTTTTCTTGAAAACTATCTTTGAACATGCTCGATATCATTAATTTGGCCAATCAAAATAGGCGACCAAATTTCACTGCCATATTCTACAATGGGTATAATATAAACAGTGAATGCGCGAGTAAGAACTGGTAAAGAAGTAGTTTTGAACGCTTTAAGGAAACGATTGACTAATGACTCAGCATTTTTTTGTTTTAGGGAAATATGCTCGTGATAAGAAAGTTTATTGTCGGTCACAACTCCTAGGTCTTTGATAACATCAGAAACTGGAAGGATTTGATTGTTTAACAAGTAGCTAGTGGGCGAAATGTTGTTTACCAAAATGGACTACAGTAGATTTGGTAATAGATAACTTGAGGTTCCATTTATCACACCAAGAAGATATTACAACTAAGGCCTCTTGGAAGGTCAGACGAAAGGTTAGGGACTACAGCAAATAGTTTTATATCATCAGCAAACATGCAGAAGCGTATAGTAGAAGGAATAATCAACTTAATGTCATCAATGAAAATAAGAAACAAAAGAGGACCTAGTGTAGATCCCTGAGGAACCCCGCTTACCATAGGAACAGGGGGGGACATAACATCATCCACGATAACTTGTTGAGATCTGTCTTTTAAATAATTTATTAACCAAGCTAAAAGTTTACCGGTAATCCCAATTGCTTCTAATTTTACAATTAGTAATCTATGATCAACGCTGTCGAAAGCTTTCGAAATGTCCAGAAAAATAGCATCAACCGAAAAACCTTTACTAAGAGCAATTGAAAATGTAGGAATGAGAATCGGCAAGGGCAGTTATAGTAGAACGGGCCCGGCGAAAACCAGTTTGAGATGGTGAAAGAATATTATTTTGTTCTAAATAGGATGTAAGAGAATCATAAAGTATTTTTTCCATAACTTTCGAAACGGAAGAAGTTAAAGAAATAGGGCGATAGTTTAAGACCGATGAAGTTGATTGCTTTTTATGAATTGGTTTTACGATCGCCGTACGCCAGGTATTTGGTACAATTCCTGTTAAAAGGGCTGTTGTTAAATAGAATTTTGAGTGGCTTAAATGAGAGCGAATTTACATTTCTTCAAAACTAAGTTGGGGAATATTATCGGGAGTGGTATTGACTTTATTTTTTAGAGAGTTAAGAGCTTTTAAGATCATTTCATCCGTAATTGTTTCAAGAGTGAATGATGTAGAACACTGCGGTATTTCCCAATTCAGAAAGGGGGGTAACCGATGGAGATGCGAAAACGGATTCAAAATGAGTGGCGAATTCAATAGCTTTCTGTAATGGGTTTATAATTGTTTCGCCTTGATGACTTACAAGAGCAGGGATTGAGTGAATTTTCTGTTTAAATCTATCATTACAATAAGAATAAAACTTACGGGGGATTTTTAGAAGAAAGTAAGCGAGATTCTTTCAGAGTTTCGAATTCATGTAATTCTCGTGAAAGTCTTTCATCTAGACGAGCACAATATGCAGAATGAGGCGCTTTTTTAGATGCACTTTGAACTCTTTTTAATAGTCTGCGGATATGGAGAGGGTAGGGATGAAGTTCATCCCCCCATATAGAGAGGGTAGGGATGAAGTTCATCCCCCCATATGGAGGAGGGTAGGGATGAATACAAGTTACTAATTTATCTAATAAATTATTGAGAAAAGACACAAGAAGTCTAGAGTGAAAATGAGAGATGAGTGGTCACTTCTGCAAAAAGGGGTTGAAACGTTACAGGAGCTAACTATTGGTTGATTACTGAGAACTAGATCAAGAATATTATTTTCTCTCGTAGGTTCAAGAACGTACTGGGGTGAAAGAATTGTCGCAAACCCACGATAGAAATAGAGCATTGGAATTAGAGCCATTAGAAGTAAGATTATTCCAATCAATATTTGGGAGGTTGAGATCACCTAAAATTACAGTAGGATGCAGGAAATTAGTACTAGAGCAGGATTCCAAATAATCTAAAAGAGAAATGGTAGTTTTGAAAAGGGACAACAGGGAGATCTATAAATATTGATAAGGACGTATTTTGGAAGAATTAAAATTAGAATAAACATCTACACAAATTGCTTCACAATGATCTCCAGAGAATTTAGAGATGAAAACAGGAGACAAATGAGAGGAGACTAATAAAAGAACCCCTCCACCTCTAGAGCATTTATCAGTTATTATATCAGACCGAAAACATGAATAGGAAGTTTTTACCGTTAGCATTTCGTTCACCTTCATCATCAGTTAACCAGGTTTCAGAAAAGGCTAAGATATTATAAAGCTTAGAGTTAAGTAGTAAATGTAAATCATATAATTTATTTCTAAGAGATCTTGCATTACAAGAAAAACAGTTCAAAAAGTGAACTTTAGGAAATTGAACGTTGGATGACGTTGAACGTTGAATGAAATTGAACGTTGACCCTATAATTGAATGACGTTGGATTGAGGATCGACCGATTGCAATTCGGGCCGCGACGCAGTTCTCGCGGCTGTGGACGGACCAAGCTGCGATGGTTGGCTTTGCAGCTGCAGCAGTCGACGGACCTGGGGAGAATTCGCAGCTGCTCAAAGTCATTGAAGATGCCCTTCGAGTAGCTAGCCAATGAGAGTGATTTCTTAAAGTTTGCCTTCCGCACTTCTTCTGCCAGTTTTGTCCCGCGCCGGCCGATTCAGACGTCTGTGTAGAATCCGCTATTTGCCTCCTAGCTCTCCACAAATATCTGTCTCACAGGTGAAATATGTCTTGATTCTTCAAAAGGTCGATCGCCCGATTGAGTTGAAAGTTTCTATATTTGACTTGACGAAACTTGTTCGGGCTGACTTATCACAAATTCAACTACTCATTTAGAAACATGAATGAGCTTTTATTTCAATTATATCTTAAAAACTAAGATTTTTTTCTCAATTTGAGGTCAGTGAGGGATTTGAGGTCATTAGGTCGCTTTTTAATTTTTTTGTTAGTTTGCGGTTTACCTAAGGTTTGACTCGAGTGTATTCCGGATGCTGACACTTGAGGCTCAGGGCTCTTCTGAATTCATTCTTGAACCCAGTCCCCTCCCCGCTCCTCCACTTGAGGCTCAGGTCTCTTCTGAATTCATTCTTGAACCCAGTCCCCCCTCCCCGCTCCTCCACTTGAGGCTCAGGTCTCTTCTGAATTCATTCTTGAACCCAGTCCCCTCACCGCTCCTCCACTGAGGCTCAGGGCTCTTCTGAATTCATTCTTGAACCCAGTCCCCTCCCCGCTCCTCCACTTGAGGCTCAGGGCTCTTCTGAATTCATTCTTGAACCCAGCCAGTCCCCTCCCCGCTCCTCCACTTGAGGCTCAGGGCTCTTCTGAATTCATTCTTGAACCCAGTCCCCTCCCCGCTCCTCCACTTGAGGCTCAGGGCTCTTCTGAATTCATTCTTGAACCCAGTCCCCTCCCCGCTCCTCCACTTGAGGCTCAGGGCTCTTCTGAATTCATTCTTGAACCCAGTCCCCTCCCCGCTCCTCCACTTGAGGCTCAGGGCTCTTCTGAATTCATTCTTGAACCCAGTCCCCTCCCCGCTCCTCCACTTGAGGCTCAGGGTTCTTCTGAATTCATTCTTTAACCCAGTCCCCTCCCCGCTCCTCCACTTGAGGCTCAGGGCTCTTCTGAATTCATTCTTGAACCCAGTCCCCTCCCCGCTCCTCCATCCGAATACGAGGCTAACTCATCATGTACAGATTATAGCTGCCAGATGTCTGGTTTTTTAGGATTTGCGCATGACGACGATTGGATTTTAGTAGACCAAATTCCTCCAAGGGTACGTATGGTGGCTCAATGTTCGTATTTTGAAAAAAGATTTCAACCTTTGCTTTGTTTTGAGTGATTGTTGTGACAGCATGTCTTGTAATCGTCCAGCCGGTTTCAAATGATAATATCTCAATCGAGCAATGACATTGTTATCATATGTGCTAGACTACGTCGATATGTATGAGTTTTTTCATTTCCTAAATTCGATGACTACCATTGAAAAAAGCGACTGAAAAAATATGAAGTTGTCCTAAATTGAGAGGATATGAATAAGTTTTATTTTTTCATAATTTCATAACCTATTTTTTGAACAACAGTCTCGGGATCATAAACTTGATTCGATAAAATTTTCTAAAGCAAAGTTAACTTGAATTCCAGTCATCAAATAATAAATCATCATTGAAAATGACGTCAATATGTACATACATATAACAATCTTTTCAACTGGAAAGATAAGATTTCAAAATCCTTGTATGGTCTAAACTTAAAGTCTAAACCATTGGAGTAGTCTTTTGACAAATATTTTTCTTAAATATCAACAAATACGAATAGAGATAACCGTAGTTATATACATACACCCTTGGAGGCAAATGGTTTCTATGCATCGTATCTTCACACGGAGATACCAGAGATGAATTCACGGTGTTGTAAACAGAATGCTCACAATATCAATTAGAGCGCATTTATGACTTAGTGGAGGGCATGGCTGAAGCAATGCAAAACAAATGACGCTAGAAGATTATGCGAAGAAGATCATAAGCTTTTTTAAATTTTCAATTAGATTACTACCAGCAGTTTGTGAAACATGACTAAAACACGTCGAGAGAGAGAGAGAGAGAAATAGAGCTGTCCATCAAGAGTCGTACTTGAGTACCTGCGGCTTGGAAGGGGGCCGTGAGGGCGGCCCGAACAGCTCTTCCGCCCCTAGACAGAAATGCCACGACATTTTTCTGGACGACCTTGTCGAAGAAGAGATGCGCCAATTTGGCGTGAGCGGAGGATCGGAACTGGAAAGAGAGTCGAAGTGAATGCGGCATTCTGCTGGACTGTGAGACTGCGGGACAGACAGTGAGGAAAATCTCCACGTCGTGTCCAAGAGGCGGAAGAGGCCTCCCTCCGGATCCTCCGCTACAGACTAGAAAAACAAAACTTTCGAGCAGGTTAACACAACATAAACATTCCTCTTGAATAAACGCCCTGATCCTAACCTTTCAACCCCAAATAGAAGTTCCCAAAAATAATCCGGAAAGTCATTCAATCAATAGAGAAAGCAAAGACTAACATGAACAACAGCAGGGCGGATATATGTCACCCGAGAAGTGTAGGCTGCGTTGATTGGAGGGAAGCCCTACCTGGTAACATAAACCTCTATCATGTTGGAGGTAACCTGTATGAACTAAGAACTTGAAATTACACCGTCGGATGTTTGAAACGAGAATAAGGTGAGAGGTAACCGAGTAGAGAGGGAAAAAGAGAGAGAGACGAGACGAGATTGTGGGTTGAGAGGTAACCGAGTAGAGAGGGAAAAAGAGAGAGAGAGACGAGACGAGATTGTGGGTTGAGAGGTAACCGAGTAGAGAGGGAAAAAGAGAGAGAGACGAGACGAGATTGTGGGTTGAGAGGTAAACCGAGTAGAGAGGGAAAAGAGAGAGAGACGAGACGAGATTGTGGGTTGTGAACGGCTATACGGTGAAGAGAAGGCAAAGCTTAGAAATAAGGAATAGAATAAAATTTATAATTAGTTTACAAGCTAAAACATTTGTGAATCTATACATTAAAAAAGTCCAACAATTAGCTAGATTCGAAACTATCGAAGTTTTTCGCTGTGAAATATCTAGTCCTTACTCGCGCTTGTTCCCGCCTCACGGCAGGGTACGCGCTCCCCTGAGATGCAGGACAGAACTATCCTGGTAGGGACCAGTGGCTGCCTGCTAGATCACTGCTAGTGTGAATAGCAGCATTGGGGAGAGTCATATTCGTGCATGAGCACTACTAACATTTCTTAAACCCCTCAGTTTGAGTGGATCAGTCCGGGTGGGAGTCGAACTCGGGACTCTTCGCACAATAGTCGAACACACTACCATTATGCCACGCCCGGACTGCTATGAAATGCTATGAGCGATTCTGAGAAATGGATAGAAAAAAGTAGAAGCTATTCAACCGGCTTTCATTACAGCAGTTCCAGGCTAGACTTGGAGTTGAGACTTCATGTTCAATGTCGAAATCATTCTCCTGAGTTGCACACCTCAAGTTCAGCAAGTAGGAGATGTGGCCCTTCTTCCAACACGTTCCGATCTTCTGCACCAGGGAACGAACTGATGATAATGTTCTACTTGAGATACCACATCGAACATTGCTCCCGAGAAAATCTCAATATAGTTAAAATTAGTGAATAGTTGAAGCCAACCTAAAGAAAATCGTCAAATTAAGGCATAAAAGATTCCAATGGATCCAAGGTCTATACTAAACCTACCCATCACGATGCCAAGAGCGCTACTTCACCTTCACATGTCTGATACAAAGCCTAAACTTACCCGAGCCGTCAATGAGCGAGATCCCAACTCACCCGACGATTCTAGACTCTGAGTAGGCCATGGCGTGTGAGGCCCTCATGCTCTGAACACTTGCCCCTTCGCCAGCAGCAAAGATCGCAGTGGCAGGCGCATGCTCTCTACTCCTTAAGCTTGTTTTCCTGTATAAGAACTCTAAACAAACACTAAAGATATAAATAACATATTCAGCCAGTAACTATTCAGTCTACGAGGGTGACCATAAATTACATGGACAAATGTAAATGTCTGTATTTCCTTTCAAAACGAGAAATTCATATCTTGGTATCATAACATACTTTATCACAACATATAACCAACAGTTATGCACAATCATGTTCGATATGACCGCCTCTAGCGCGAAAAACATGCCTTGAGACGACGCTCGTATCCACATGCCAGTGACCGCAGGTAGTCGTTGTCGAGTTTGTCCCATGCCTTCAGAAGGGCGGCACGCAGAGAATCGAGAGTGTGGTGGTGGATAGCTCCAACCTTTGCCTGAATGACGCCTCAGACGCTGAAGTCGAGCGGGTTCAGGTCGGGGGAATTCGATAGCCATTCGGAAGTGCTTATGAAGTTTGAGGTTTGTGTGCGCAACCACTCTTGTGCGATTTTGGACTTGTGGGCAGGTGCCGAGTCCTGTTGAAAGGTCCAATCAGCTCCATTATAGTGTGTCCTACTCCAGGGCTCTACCACGTCTTCGACGATCTTCTTTACGTAGAAGTTGGCATCTATCTTCACACCAGGATCGACGAAAACCAACGGCATTTTGCCCGTTGCGCAAACACCTCCCCAAATCCTTAGGTACTGTGAGTGGCTGCTTCTTCCGACTGTGATTCCATGCTCAGCTGCTCCATTACGATTGTGAGCAAGTATTCTGTCGTTTTGAGAATTCACCGACATCTCAATGGTGAATATTTTTTCATCAGTCCATAGCGTACGGAAATGCTCGGCCCGCGCACATCGTTGCAACAGATCTTTGCACCATTGATGTCGAAGAAGCTTCTGTCGAGCATCCAATCAATTTCGTTTCTGCATCCTGTAAGGGTACATCCGGAGACGGTGTTTGATTATCAGTCGCGTTGATTCACGGGAGATACCGACCGACGAAGCGAGCTTCCTCATGGATTGTCGAGGATTGCGTGCGATGCGTTTCCGGATAATGCTCCTAATCTGGAACGTGTCGGATGTCGGTGGACGACCTTTTCCTGCACGGTCCTTGCCATCGGCTGTCTCCCGAAGACGATCGATGGTGGCGTAAACAGTTGTTCGTGGAGCATTGAGTCGTCGCGCGATGTCTGCTCTCGTGTGGCCGGAGTTGTGCAGTGCAATGATCGCAGCACGAAGAGGACTTGATTTCACCATAACTGTACAAATAAAGCTAGAGTCATGAAACTTGAAACAAGAAACAACCAGTCTCAGAGCATTATCATGGTAAATGAAAACAAAGATCGGTCAACTGTGTCGCGCAATAGAGCGCGTTAAAAATTTGTCCAGATAATTTATGATCAACCTGTAAATGAAAGACTTGCAATCCAGTCAATAACTTTCAGGTACGACTTTATTCGGAGAGCAGCCAACTCTAGTTGTCTGAAGTTTTTGTGTCTTATTTGGTTAATCAATTTACTCTTAAAATCACAAGTCAACGATGAATAAAATGGAGTTGTAGGACTTTCATTTAATGTACTGAGTGTCTTCTTATCGAGTGGCTGCATGAAATTAGTATGTTGAGCCACTAAACTAAACGTTTCAATTGCAGTCAATTGAATTCATTAATTGAGAAAGATTCGAAGCTTTTTCGAATAGTTCAACAATTATGCAACAAAGTAATTATTTGCTTATATAAATAACATAGTTTGAGCTTGTACCGTATACCCTAAAAATTGCTCACATGCAAACTACAATGTGAGGTATACGGTACGAAAAACTCATTCAACAAACTACAGGATCAAAGTGTCTAGAAACAAGCTCCTTCGGTTGACAGAAAAGTCCTTGTTAAGACGAGTCAGTATCAGATCCGCCCAAAAGATAGTGTAATTAAAAAAAGATACAGAGAGACATAGAACTTACTTCAACTTTTCCAACGCTTGAGATGTAATTCTCTCGATATCCCAAGTATTTTTTGCCATGCACTTTTTTTGCCATTTTTTGCCAACAAACCGAAAAATTATTCTTTTTTCATTATATACAAATGGATTATTCTTTTGATGGTGATTATCCTTTCGTAAATAGAAAATTCTGATTGAACTAAAGAAAAGAACTGAACAGCTTTGAAACAAATGCATTTTAGACAACACTTCAAACATTAGAGACAGAATTGATAATAATTAAAAGAAATTTGATCTCTTTACAATTATCAAGTGACGAGCAGATCACAGTTTCATCTCATTACAATAGTTGAAAAGCGATCAATTTTCCGCGAGATCTTTCCAAGTAATTAACAACGTTCTCTTCAAACCTAGAATAATTCTAGAAGAAAACTTCGTAGAAATTCTAGAAGAAAAAACTTTTGGAATAAATAACTTCAAAATTGATCCAACTATTAAACCAAGATTGATTGGCGAAACCCATATATTCTCGAAATCACCGAGCAAAATATAAGTCACTGATAGAATGAATAGAAATCATTCAACATGAATTGGATTTTTTCATTCAGCAGAAAGAAAAAAACTTAACAAGAACATAACTTCAATGTGCAGGCATATATGCTTATATATGCAGATATACCAACGTCATGGCGTAGACCAGAAATGTGCGCTCTGCAGTCTAATGGTTACAAACCCTTGAGGGCGAAAAAATCTGATTCAGTTGGATTCCGACCAGAGAGTTAGCCTCTAACGACGAAAATCCCATTCATATCTCCCAAGCAATTATCACTTGAAGAAGACCGCTGATATTAGTGGTGGACTGATGAGAAGAAAGCTAGGAATGAAGGACAGAAAACTTTGAGAGATGTGTTATTTTAGGCCCTTTGCAAAGAGAAGGGTCGCTTTTCGAATTTTTGACAAGTGCTGGTGAACTATTTTCCTTCCTATTCAGGGGTTAAATAGTGACCGGATCGCTCCCGTCGGCGGATACATGTACACACACTATTTTTTAAAAAAAAACTCCCTTTCTTTTCTTAACCTTTTCCTTCGTCCCCTCTTCTTTTTCCTCGAAACTTTGAACGGGCGGATACATGTAAACCCAAATTGGGCGGTTCCATTTAACTCCTGTTCCTATTCATACTGCGGAGCATGAAACGCTTTCCCTTACAATCACCACTATCGTCCGACAGTACATCATTCTTCCACTTTTCGATTATACAGGAATTTCGATTCGAAGGCTTTGTTGCAAACCCCTAAGCATTTTTTTACAGTTTTCAAAATGATGAGCATTCAGAGGTTAAATAGAGCCGCCCAATTTGGGTTTACATGAATCCGCCGCTCAAAGTTTGTAGAGAAAATAGAAGAGAGGATGAAGGTAACGGGTAAGAAAAGAGAGGGAGATTTTTGTCAATAGTGTGTGTACATGTATCCGCCGACGGGCCCGATGCGGTCACTATTTAACCCCTGTCAATAGTGTGTGTACATGTATCCGCCGACGGGCCCGATCCGGTCACTATTTAACCCCTGTGAGCATTAGTCTTTCTGTTGATCTTCAACTACTTAGTAACACAGTTCAAAGGCAATGACGCTTGGTGAGAATGACATTGATTAAGCATTCGCATAAGTAACTCCTTGTCACCGTGTGATAGTTCTACTAATCTTCGTCTTTCTATCGACTTGCCCTTTGTCTGCATTTAAACTAACAACCAGGCACGAGTCTCACAAAAGACAACCTCAGAAAATCCGGCAAATCCTTGTTTTGTGAACAACACTCCATGGTTAACTGAGAGCGACGGTGAACATCAAGAATCATCCTGGTAGCACCTACATTTCCCTTTCTATTCTAGCGAACCTTTATGCTTTCGACTGAGTGATGTCTTCTACAAAAAAAAACACCCTTGAAAATTGTAGAAGCCTTCATCGAGACTCGGAAGGGCTATTACTCGTCCCATTTCACTTCCTAGGCCATGAGTCTCCCCACCCTGGTGATGAATAGGTCTTCTCCTTGAGGTGAAAGCTATTGCCATTCCTCCTTGGTCGTTTCAAACTGCATCTGTAGCAATCGCTGGGCTCCGGGTGCATCCGGAGAGTAAACTGTCTGAAGACAACTTCACTTATCAACGTTTCTCTCATTCTCGATTTACTACAGGGTGACCATAAATTACCTAGACATGTTTTTAACGCGCTCTATTGCGCGACACAGTTGACCGATCTTTGTTTTCATTTACCATGATAATGCTCTGAGACTGGTTGTTTCTCGTTTTAAGTTTCATGACTCTAGCTTTATTTGTACAGTTATGGTGAAATCAAGTCCTCTTCGTGCTGCGATCATTGCACTGCACAACTCCGGTCACACGAGAGCGAACATCGCGCGACGACTCAATGCTCCACGATCATTTGTTTACGCCACCATCGATCGTCTTCGGGAGACAGCCGATGGCAAGGACCATGCAGGAAGATGTCGTCCACCGACATCCGACACGCCCCAGATTAGAAGCAACGCATCGCACGCAATCCTCGACAATCCATGAGGAAGCTTGCTTCGTCGGTCGGTATCTCCCGTGAATCAACGCGACTGATAATCAAACACCGTTTCAGGATGTACCTCTACAGGATGCAGAAACGACATGGATTGGATGCTCGACAGAAGCTTCTTCGACATCAACGGTGCAAAGAACTGTTGCAACGATGTGCGCGGGCCGAGCATTTCCGTACGCTATGGACTGATGAAAAATATTCACCATTGAGATGTCGGTGAATTCTCAAAACGACAGAATACTTGCTCACGATCGTAATGGAGCAGCTGAGCATGGAATCACAGTCGGAAGAAGCAGCCACCTCAAGTACCTCATGGTTTGGGGAGGTGTTTGTGCAACGGGCAAAACGCCGTTGGTTTTCGTCGACCCTGGTGTGAAGATAGATGCCAACTTCTACGTAAAGAAGATCCTCAAAGACGTGGTAGAGCCCTGGAGTAGGACACACTATAATGGAGCTGATTGGACCTTTCAACAGGACTCGGCACCTGCCCACAAGTCCAAAATCGCACAAGAGTGGTTGCGCACACACACCCCAAACTTCATAAGCACTTCCGAAGGGCCATCCAATTCCCTCTACCTGAACCCGCTCGACTTCAGCGTCTGCGGCGTCATGCAGGCAAAGACTGGAGCTATCCACCACCACACTCTCGATTCTCTGCGTGCCGCCCTTCTGAAGACATGGGACGAACTCGACAACGTCTACCTGCGGTCACTGGCATGTGGATACGAGCTTCGTCTCAAGGCATGCGTTCGCGCTAGAGGCGGCCATATCGAACATGATTGTGCATAACTGTTGGTTATATATTGTGATAAAGTATGTTATGATACCAAGATATGAATTTCGTTTTGAAAGGAAATACAGACATTTACATTTGTCCATGTAATTTATGGTCACCCTGTAACACGAAATTTCGCATCCAATTTCAAACATATAGGTTCTGCTATGTTTTTTAAGTGAAATCTCTGCTTAGGCTTAGCTAATTTCACGCTAACGAGGTCGTACGGCTCAGTAAAAGGAAGTATGGAGGGGGGAAGGGGGGGGGCGAAAGGTCTTGAGGCCCTCGATTTTCTTATTTTTCACAGTGAGTTTTCGGGAAGTTTAGAGGTTAAGATGGACTTCTTAAAATGATTTTAGGAGGTGAGTTGTTCGTGAGTATGAGTGCTTGGTGTGTCGTAAATATGATAAATAAATCAACTGACATGTGATTGTAAAATGCACTGCTGATGATGCTCCATCGCTGTGTATTTGTGCTTTCGTTGAAGATGAGCAATTTTACCCTGTACATGGTCCAATTAACAAACGCGTTGGCTTTTACTCGCATGCAACGATATTATAGCGACTGTTAATTTTCACCATTCATGAGTGCGTAACAGGCGCAAAACTTAATCTTTACATTTTTAAATTCATTGGATAACTTCTGGCTTATTATTTTTATTTATACATTCTATTACATTTTTGAAACAAATTGCGAAAACAACCAGAATACGGTGAATACAGGAGAAATGCTCTACAGGCTAGGAAACTGCAGATTGAGTAGTTGTAATACATCGAGAGAACTTATTCTTGCTCACAATTCAAGTACAATGGGGGGTAGAAACATTATTGTAAGCAAGACTAATTCACGATAAGATTTCATAAGTCCGCCAATAAGTCATACCATAAGTCATACCCACCGATATATTCTGAGGCTGCTAATTCATCTTTTAATATTCACAACAACAAGATTTAGAGATTTAAGAGACCTTGGCGTTCGTCAACTCGTTTCCACACAAATAACACAGAGAAGCTGTCGAACTCGTCGCGTTGAGGTCCATGTGAGAGTAGGAAAGATGCCAAGCCAGCACCTCCAATCAATACTTTTCTCTCACCACACTAATTCGCTTCAGGCTCTCAAGTGCGTTTGAAAAGTATACAGAGGCTTTACGAAAGGTGAAATCGTTAGAGCCGTATTTGGTCCGATCAACAAAAAAATTTATCACTCTGAAATTAACTATTATGATATAATGGTTCTCTTTCCAATGGAAAAGTTTGATGTTTTGCTGAATATCGACTTGTTGAACCGTTTGTTGACTTTCATTAAACAATCAGCTGATGCAGAGAACCCAAACCTGGAGGCTGGTGAACTGCCTGCCACACATGGAGACTCCACAAGTGATGCTCTCCGGATCGTAGTCTACTTTCCTTAGTCGCAATCTCTCTTCGATTACATTGTCTGACATCGAATCTTCCGAACAGTTGCGGATTGTGATCTGAAACCGCTTGCATTGACTCACTCTTTCAGTAAACGATTCATGTTTGCAATGCTCATGCAAAGATCTCTGAAGTCTTCCTCAGAAAAGAGTATATCAATACTGTGCACATAAAACCTTCCTCGCTCTTGCAAGTTTCTCTATTCATTTCAAAGGCAAAAATTCGCATAAAAAACGGATTATATTCCCATGAAATTTAATTTCGCCACTGATCTCGCAAACTATTCATGCATTTTCCGCAACCTCTTTTTTTGAAACATCATAAAAGCCTTTGCGCCATAATGGTGGCGAGTCTGATTATTACGCTTCTTCTTCTTCTTCTTCTTAGCGTTGTCCCGCGCCGGCCGAGGTCGGAGTAGGGTCCGCTGTACGGCTTCTAGCTCTCCAGAAACATCTGTCCGTTGCGTCTTCCGAGTGGAGTCTAGCAAGGCGCAGGTCTTGGTTGAGCGTATCCATATATCTTGTCTTCGGTTTGCCTCGAGGGCGTTTGCCTGGTACTTCCATGTCAAGGGCGTGTCTTGCGATGTTGGTCGCGTCTCTTCGCATCACGTGTCCATACCATCTAACTCTCCCTTCTCGCATCTTGTCTTGTATTGGGGCAACGCCGAGTCTCCCTCTCACAATCGTGTTACGCACACAATCTAGGCGAGTCAGTCCTAGTGTCCAGCGTAACATTTTCATCTCATTCGTGTGGATAATGTTCTCGGTTATACGCGTTGTAGGCCAGGTCTCCGTCGAATAGAGAAGCACGGGACGGATTGCTGTTTTATACATCTTTCCGCGTATGCCAGCTGTGATATTCCTATCACAGAGGACACCTGCAGCTTCTCTCCATTTCATCCAAGCTGCATTTACTCTTTGGCGTGCCGCTGCATTTGTTGACGTGTCTGAGGAGATGACAGAACCAAGGTACTTGAATTCGGAGGTCTTCGGGAGCGGTTCACCGCTGATGTGAACAGTTCCCGTCGTTTGCACTCCGATTTCCTGGTACTCGGTCTTCTTGATGTTGAGGCGTAAGCCATGCCTACTAAGAGCGTCATTCCATTCTTGGGTGCGTTTCTCGATTTCGGCACGTGTAGGAGCAGCAAGGAGAATGTCGTCGGCGTATGCGATGGTTGACGGAGCCGGAGTCAGTAGAGGACGCGTGACGGTATCCATAACCAAAATGAAGAGAAGGGGAGACAAAGCACTCCCTTGGTGCACTCCAACGTTTACTGCGAATGGCTTTGTGATGCCGACCGGAGTTCTGACAGTACTCTTTGAATCATCGTACATCGCCATTGTCCATCGAATGTACTCTTCAGGAACCTGATGATCGCGCAATGCATATGAAATAAGATCATGGGGGACTCTGTCGAACGCCTTTTCCAAATCGAGGTAGGTCAGATGGAGAGGTGATCTTTTCTCTGCGTGCTTCTCGACGAGTAAACGGAGTGCAAATATTGCATCTGTTGTGCCTCTTCCGTTCACAAACCCGCATTGCTGAGCTGGAATATCGACGATATCTCGTATGCGTGAATCCAGTATCCTCTCAAATATCTTCATAGTGTGGTTGAGAAGGCGTATTGGACGGTAGTTGCTGCACACTCTGGCATCGCCTTTTCCTTTGAAGACTGGAACGGTCGTGGAGTAGCGCCAGATATGTGGAATTTGGCCTTGCTTTACGATGGTGTTGAACAGGTGCACGAGATGTGCTAGTCCAACATCACCCGCAAGTTTCCAGGCTTCGGTGGCTATGTCGTCCGGTCCAGCCGCTTTCCCAGTCTTCATCTTAGAGAGTGCCTTCTTCACTTCCTCGGCCGTGATGGTTGGCACGGGTCCTTGTATGGCGTGGGAAGTAGGGATGGGAGGGTGCTCAAACTCTTGGCCGCTCATTTCTTCGAAATGTTCGCGCCACCTGTTTCTGACTTTTAAAGGGTCAGTGACGAGCTTCCCTTGTTTGTCCCTTATCGTGGCTGCTCTCTGGATGTCCAAGGTGTTGCGGTGTCGAGCCTTGGCAAGCCGATAGATGGCTTTATCGCCTCCTGGTTGGTTCATCTTCTCATAGAGATCGTGGAAGTAGGAGGCTTTTGAAACTGCGACAGCTCTTTTGGCGGCTTTCTTGGCTGAGCTGTATGCAGCGCAGTCGTCAGCCTCATTTGACGTCCTCCATCTCTTGTAGGCATTCTTTTTCGCCTTGATCGCATCCTGAACTTCGGAGGTGAAAAACCAGGTGTCTTTCTCGATTCTTGGCTTTCCGGGTTTCGTCTTTCCGAGGATGCTTGCGGCGGGTGCTCTGATGCTGTCTTCAAGAAGCTTCCAATGTTCATTTATGTCCTCTGGAAACTGCTTGTAGAGTGCAGGAGGGAGTAGATTGCGATGGATGATGTGCATGAGAGAGAGACGTTCTGCTTTCCCAGTCGAGCGCCACCATTTGACACGTGTGCATTCAGGATTACGAGAAGGCTGTTTCTTCGACTTCAATACGCTGTAGTCCATAAAGAGAGGGTGGTGCTGAGATGCAACATGGTCTGATGGAATGACCTTTGCATCTTTCGCGTTCCGCAGCTTTGCTCTCAGGATTAACCAAAAGTCAATTTGACTCTGATTTCTTCCGCTCTCGTATGTGAGTCCGTGAGATCGTCTCTTTTTGAAAAAGGAGTTCACGACTGCTAGATCGCATCGAGCACAGAAGTCAAGTAGCCGTTGACCCTCAGCATTGATCGTTCCGATTCCATGTCCTCCATGTTCTCTCTCCCGACCTTGTCGATCTGAACCGATGTGAGCGTTAAAATCTCCGCCGATTAAGATGTCTTCATGAGACTCTCGGAGTTTGATAACTTCCTCTAGAGAGTCGTAGAAGTTTTCCTTATCAGCGTCGCTACATCCTTGTTGAGGTGCATATGCTGAGACGACAAGGAAGTGATTGTTGGACGAAGAAATTCGGACGGCCATGACTCGATCTGTAGAGCGAATGACTTCGGTTACATCATCAGCAATTTTCGAGGAGAGGATAATGCCAACACCATTTCTTGTTGATGACGTGCCATGGTATATCAGCTTGTATCCGTCTCCTATCGGCTTCGACTTGCTTCCTCTCCATTTCGTTTCCTGTACAGCAGCAATGTCAACCCTTCTTGCTTCTAGCATTGCGGCCAGCTCTCTACTGCGTCCCGTCAGTGTTCCAACATTCAATGTGACAAGGCGATTTGGGCTGTACGCCGCGCAGACATACCCCGCCCATGGGTAGCTGCCTGTCCTCGCATATTTGACGGTCCTAGCGGACAAGGTAAGACCGCGTCGCTTCCGGGGGACGCCCTAGCTTTGGTGATATATCTTGAAGAACTTGAAGCCATGGTTTACAACAAGGGTATTCATGCGATCGGCCTGTTGAGTGGATGGTCAATCCAGCCTGGCATCGCGGAACGTGTTTGTCGGGAGTTCCTGCTAATCCTTGACCGTAGAAAAGCAGAAGATTAATCGAAAAGACGCCTCGACTCGTGTGGCCTGGACTAACCCCTCTCCGCCTGGCCAACTGGCGGATAGAACCACTGCCGGAAGTGGACTCGTCCAAAGGGGGGCCCAATTTTAGTCTCACTCAGAACGTCGTGATTCCGGCAATCACGGTAGTAGGGCTGAGTGAGTTTACACCTTCCAACCGACTTTGAGGTATTGGGGCTAGGGAAGGGTCTCAAAACTTTGAGGTATTGGGGCTAGGGAAAAAGTCTGATTATTACGCGAAGGGTCTCAATTCCTAACTCCCCTTCCTCCTTAAATATCCACCAAAAGCGAGGAGGTTATAAGAAATTGCTCTGACCTTCGTTTTTATCTGGCTGCTATTACCTGCTTATGTCTGCGTCTCATCTCAAAGCAGCGCGTACCCTTTCGTCTGGCGGGAATGAATAGGAGGTTGGTATTTATATGAAGATCAAGCCTAGGTACCAACCATAGCGTCGGGCGCGTACTTCTCAGCCAGCCGCGAGACATAACTGCCATGTGGTTGGCGGCCGCCTCTCTTCTCCGACCTCCTATCCGCATACACATCTTCGTTTTCGGAACTAGTCATCACTGCAGTCGAATGTTGCTGGAAATGTCGCTTGAAAAGGTTATATTCAGAAATTTAGATTGTTGTGAGCATTCCCTTGAGCAGTGTTCTAGATTCGATCCATTCGTGAGAATTAAATTCCAATAAGTCAACGTTGGCTCTGTGTAATGAGTTGTGACGATGTGCTCTAAGAGTTTTTTTTATCTGTAAGATTATCCACAAAATTTCCTTGGAATAATACTTTCCGAGAATTTCCTTTTTCTAAAAACATAAAAAAGCAGAGAATATGAGCTAGAAATTGGTAACCTTTCTCTTTCTCTTCAAAATTGAAGGTTCACTGGCAGGGACAAGCCTTCTTTTCAGAATCTCTTCTGAACGCATTTTTTTCGTTGGTTAATTTCAATTCAGCACCCCTAGATACAAAATCGATCTTTTTTAATAATAAAAATCCTTTGTCCTTATCAAAAACCATGTTTTTCTAGATGCAACCGGAATACTTCATCCGTTTCGCATCCCCCTTTTCCAAGTGCGGAGAATAGAATTAAGATTTATAGTCAAACACAACTCCTCTGTTTTCTAGAATTTTGCAATCATTGAAAAAATTCACTTTTATTGCATGCTTCGGAAACCTAAATTCAGAATCATGTTCTTTCAGTCACAAAAAGTGCAATCGATATAAATGAACTCACTGACACAGTGACTGCTCTCTGCACTCTCCGCCATATTCCTAAGAGCATTTCAACGTACAGTATCGAAACACCAATCCTAGTGAACTTTAAAAACACTTTCCCAATCTTGCTCCTTTTAAAGTATTAATTTGGGCTTCAAAACCAATACTTAACAAATGGACACACTTCAATCAGTTATAACTTACTATAGTAAGTTGCAAAAAAACTTTATCTTTCAATCATTGCAAAATGTACTTCAAATAAATAAATAAATCACAAAATCTTCAAACATTGAGTAAGGAAATATTAATAAATACTCAACTAAACAGCCTTACAGCAATGATCCTCCGCCAACACAAATATCGAGAAGTATTAGCAATATGAAGCGATGCCATAAGTTATTAACATGAGTCTCAATTTTTTGATCGATCAAGTATTACAATACAGCGATGGCATCATAGATAGCTCGCCGGTGATAACCCTTGAGCTTCTGGAGAGAAAGAATTCACTCGACCGAGTGTACTTCCACCTCGGCCGACAACGACACAGCATATCATAAACGAGCATAATAAAGCTGTAGCATGAATTTTGCAGGTAAAAAATAGTTTTGATCCAGACTTTATCTGCATCATAAATCGAAAATCGATCAATTAAGAGAAATTTCTACCGGGTTCCATCCAATTACTTCTGCACTTTCATGGTACTCGGAGGGCTTCATGGTACTCGGAGGGCTTCATGGTACTCGGAGGGCTGGAATCAATTGCAGTTTTTCTCAATCATGTTAATCACATCTCACATTGAAAAAAAGAATTTTTTAGCAGAAAAACATCTCACCCCCAGTACAAAAAAGGTCTTAGCTTTTTAATAACTTTCAATTCAATTTTTCGACAATTTTGTTGATAAAAATTTATTTTAAAACGTAAAACCGGATTGTTTAAAGGCTTTTTTTCAACACTGGGAGTATGAAAATACATGTTTGAAAAAATCTTCAGAAAGACCTTAAAAAGCTGAATAGCATGTCTCTGTTAGTATCGCAATCTCTCCTTTTCTACCCATATGTTCTCATCATTATTTAAGTTTAAATGTCCTTCAAGCGAGCTTTCCCGTCACCATCTCTTTTTTGCTGTTTTTGTTGCTATAGTTATTGCTTTTTCAATGATGACTATGACCCTAATCATACTTTTTTTTAATACTAAATTCTCAAGATCATTTCTTTCATGCTGCACATGAAAAAACCTAACTTCTCTACCTCCTTCAAATAATTGATATTGGTGTTTTTGTGACCTTAGAGAAGATTTCTCCGATATCAGACTCCAAACCTTCTTCAGCCAAGCGAACTGAAAACGACAGCTAAACATGATGATAATAAATAAACACGAGAGCAATGAATAATATCTGCACAAGCTTGCAGCTTTGTAAACAAAGTGAGAAAAGCAACGAGTATTGAACAAATGTCTTGTCTTGCGTAGTCGAGCCCTCTTCTGAGCCCTTTTCTCTGAAAAAGGGCACATTTTCCCAGATCTCAATCTTATTCATGAAATTTTTCGCAAATGCTTTCAAAAGTCTTCTCCAAGTGTATTAGACTGGGAGGGGGAAATTTTACTTTAGGGACCCACCTTACTTTCAGGTGGTTAAATTAACCCCTGGGAAGCAGACTGTTTATTGCTTTGCAAACTCTGAGTAGAAGTATAATATATCCGAGTGAGACACTCTATTCAGTTGTCTGAGTATTCATCCATGCTAGGTTTAATCGCGGTGTTAATTACGCTAATTATCGAGATATTGGTGAGAAGAGAGGCAAGATCAACTAGGTTCGCCAAACCTAATATAGGATATAGAGCTTATGAGAGATGACCAGTCATGGTTCATCCCTCTCCGATTCAGCTTATGAGAGATGACCAGTCATGGTTCATCCCTCTCCGATTCAGCTTATGAGAGATGACCAGTCATGGTTCATCCCTCTCCGATTCAGCTTATGAGAGATGACCAGTCATGGTTCATCCCTCTCCGATTCAGCTTATGAGAGATGACCAGTCATGGTTCATCCCTCTCCGATTCAGCTTATGAGAGATGACCAGTCATGGTTCATCCCTCTCCGATTCAGCTTATGAGAGATGACCAGTCATGGTTCATCCCTCTCCGATTCAGCTTATGAGAGATGACCAGTCATGGTTCATCCCTCTCCGATTCAGCTTATAAGAGATGACCAGTCATGGTTCATCCCTCTCCGATTCAGCTTATGAGAGATGACCAGTCATGGTTCATCCCTCTCCGATTCAGCTTATGAGAGATGACCAGTCATGGTTCATCCCTCTCCGATTCAGCTTATGAGAGATGACCAGCCATGGTTCATCCCTCTCCGATTCAGCTTATGAGAGATGACCAGTCGTGGTTCATCCCTCTCCGATTCAGCTTATGAGAGATGACCAGTCATGGTTCATCCCTCTCCGATTCAGCTTATGAGAGATGACCAGTCATGGTTCATCCCTCTCCGATTCAGAACATTTTCTCTTAAATAAAAGTATTTATAGTAGAGAATTAGGGTGAATCGATAACTGACTATCCAGCGTAGTCTTTCTCGACGAGCTCACGAAGTTGATTGTGTATGTCCTTCTCGCACTCTGCCGCCCTCTCAATCTTCTGCTGGGAAGCGAACGTCGAGCCGAGGTGAGTCGTCCCTTAACACGAAAACTAGTATGCGATAGGTAAAAAAATACTCAAGGATAGCCGTTCTCTCCCGAGAATATCAAATAAAGGCTGTTTAACACAACAAAAAAGAAAATAGTGTAGTTTATAAACACCAAATTAGAGGAAATTCGGAGAGAGAGCGTTTGATCAAAAAAAAAAAAAAACACCAAATTAGAGGAAATTCGGAGAGAGAGCGTTTGATCAGAAAAGAACATGCCATGCAAACATAGAAGCAATATCTTTTTTGATATCACATAGATTTTACCCAAGTGCAGATTATAAAAACATTATTATGAAATAGACACACTCACCGACACAGACATTGGTCAGGTAGGCTAGTTGAGAACCCAGCGTTTCTTCAACGAATTTTATCGCTGAGCGCACATTTGCGACGCCTTCCTCTTGTTTTGCCTTGAAAATAAATCTCTTAGTTTATAATGAATAATATATCAAATTCAGAGATTATACATCTGCTGAATATTTTTTTAACTCGAAACACACTGGCAACAGTGGCCATTCGTGACTCTACAGCCTTAAGAGCCTGTCACGGATGGAGCCGGATCATCCAGTCCAGAATCGAGCGCGACCTCAGGTGGGTCAAAGAACACAACCTCATGCTCAGTAAACAATTCACCGCCAAGGCCAGGCTTCAGCCCAACCATCCATCTCACCGCATCTGCACTGAAGCAAAACCTCCCAGGGCAGTCAGAGACATAGACATAGTATTAGGTGACACGGACTATAAAGTGGCCCTCAGAAAAATACACACGGAGACAGTCAGAGATTTTCTTAGAAATAGTCGACCCAACCCAGTTCTGGGAACTAAACCTCCTAGAATACATAAGTCCACGTCCCAACTATCCAGAGAAAATCAGATAACTCTGTCTCAATTGCGAAGCGGCCACTCTAGTTTCCTTAACAGTTACCTCCACCGAATAGGTGCCAATGAATCTCCCCTCTGCCCACTGTGCAGGATAGAGCCGCATACTTCGAGACATATTTTTTCGTGTCGCTGTAACCCCACTTCACTTAGCCCTATCGACCTTTGGAATAGGCCGCACTCGGTTGTTGATTTCTTGTTCAATTAAATATCTCCAAAAAAAAAGTGAAAGAGAGAAGAGAAGAAAAGAAAGAAGAAAAAAATAAGAGAGAGAGGAAAGAGAGTGTGGGCTTATAACGCTGGAGGGTCGAGAGCTTCAACGACTTCCTCCAGTGTCTCGCGAAGGAAGATCTACCCGTTGGGCAAGACAACAACAACCTCAGGTGGCGGATAGAGGGACGCCTCCCTACGAAGAATTCGTGCTGGGAGGTAGCGGGAGAAATCCCGCCGCGGACCAAAACTGGGTAGTATAGCTCGTCAAAGAAGGGCGATGCCGGACCGGCCTGGGCATGCCACCGGACAAAACATCAGCCGATACTCCGCTATACTTTTCAATGGCGAGTCGAGGCGCCAGTAAAATAACCTCTTGCCCTTCTCCGGTTAACGAATGGGTCTCGCCAAGAGGATCGCCGACTGCGGTGCGAGTGTAGACGGAGAAAATCTCTCCGGACTCAAAAGGATCCTCACCAACCTATCCCAAAAGGACTCCCCTCGACAGGACCTAAGGGCAAAACAACAACAACAACAATATTTTTTTAAAGTTCTCACAAAAAATTCTTTTTATTTGTGTTGAGGTAGCTCGAAATATGGACTGAAAATTGATTACTTCAGAATTGAGATTATGAATTAATTGATATGACAACAATAGTTATAATAAAATTAAATAATCAATCAATGTGAAAGCCAGCTTTCTCCCCATCATAAACTAGCAAACCGGTCAGGATGTTGATGGTCAGGCAGAACCATCTGTTAGGATGTTGATGGTCAGGCAGAACCATCTGTTAGGATGTTGATGGTCAGGCAGAACCATCTGTTAGGATGTTGATGGTCAGGCAGAACCATCTGTTAGGATGTTGATGGTCAGGCAGAACCATCTGTTAGGATGTTGATGGTCAGGCAGAACCATCTGTTAGGATGTTGATGGTCAGGCAGAACCATCTGTTAGGATGTTGATGGTCAGGCAGAACCATCTTTTAGGATGTTGATGGTCAGGCAGAACCATCTGTTAGGATGTTGATGGTCAGGCAGAACCATCTGTTAGGATGTTGATGGTCAGGCAGAACCATCTGTTAGGATGTTGATGGTCAGGCAGAACCATCTGTTAGGATGTTGATGGTCAGGCAGAACCATCTGTTAGGATGTTGATGGTCAGGCAGAACCATCTGTTAGGATGTTGATTTTCAGGCAGAACCATCTGTTAGGATGTTGATGGTCAGGCAGAACCATCTGTTAGGATGTTGATGGTCAGGCAGAACCATCTGTTAGGATGTTGATGGTCAGGCAGAACCATCTGCTAGGATGTTGATGGTCAGGCAGAACCATATGTTAGGATGTTGATGGTCATGCAGAACCATCTGTTAGGATGTTCATGAAGCAAGCCGATTTGTTTACAAAAAACAAGCTTTTTTTTCAAGTAAACGCTTCCACAAAGTGTAAAAAGCTGAACCGGATTCTAAGATTGGGATGAGAAAAAAAGACATTCAGCTACAATGAACGGCTGAATAATTTCCGAATTCCCGGTAAATTCTGTCCTTTCAGAGTCCTTTGGTGATAGTGGATCGACCGGCTACGCCCAATGATGTCGAAGATGAAGAGGAGCGGACTGACTATTCGAGAGACGGAAAAGATCAGCGGAAGATTGCGGAGAAGGCGACCATCCGCACCCCGAGTGAGGGAGACTTAGAGAGTGAGAGCGAGAAGAGTGACGCGCCCGAGTGGGATAATGTCTGCTTCTCCATCACTTGTCAGTTCTTCCGAGTCTCTATCATAGTGAGCATTGGTTTTCTGAAGTTGCTACGAGTGCATGGAATGATCGAAACACACTGGCAACAGTGGCCATTCGTGACTCTACAGCCTTAAGAGCCTGTCACGGATGGAGCCGGATCATACAGTCCAGAATCGAGCGCGACCTTAGGTGGCGGATAGAGGGACGCCTCCCTACGAAGAATTCGTGCTGGGAGGTAGCGGGAGAAATCCCGCCGCGGACCAAAACTGGGTAGTATAGCTCGTCAAAGGAGGGCGATGCCGGACCGGCCTGGGCATGCCACCGGACAAAACATCAGCCGATACTCCGCTATACTTTTCAATGGCGAGTCGAGGCGCCAGTAAAATAACCTCTTGCCCTTCTCCGGTTAACGAATGGGTCTCGCCAAGAGGATCGCCGACTGCGGTGCGAGTGTAGACGGAGAAAATCTCTCCGGACTCAAAAGGATCCTCACCAACCTATCCCAAAAGGACTCCCCTCGACAGGACCTAAGGGCAAAACAACAACAACAACAATATTTTTTTAAAGTTCTCACAAAAAATTCTTTTTATTTGTGTTGAGGTAGCTCGAAATATGGACTGAAAATTGATTATTTCAGAATTGAGATTATGAATTAATTGATATGACAACAATAGTTATAATAAAATTAAATAATCAATCAATGTGAAAGCCAGCTTTCTCCCCATCATAAACTAGCAAACCGGTCAAGACAACGGGCTTGAGATAATAAGGCAAGTGAGAGGATTAAGGGCAGATAAAGATAGACATTGAGGAATGAGAAAAGATCCAGAACGTCCTGAGAAGGTGAGGGAAAGATATGGGGCCCTTGGAAAATCGAGGTCTTCTTATGATATCAGCTAACTACCCCAACCTTGGTTATCTGCTTCTCCTTGGACAATTCATTCAAGACAATTTGGGTGTTCTTGATGATCTCATTTATCCGCTTTTCTGTTTGTGACAACTTGGCCAGTCGCTGGTCCAATGTCATCGAAGAGACATCTAATTCCGGCTCTGTCTCCATTTTGATTCTTGGTTTTTCGAAAGTGGCACCTGGAACAGCACTCTGGGCAAAGCTTCGGACTCGCAGTGAGTAGAGACATAGTACCAGTCGGGTATGAGTACCAAGGGTTGAGCCTTTTAAGACCTTTCCCTCCATAACTTACCCCACTTGCAACCAGAACAAAAAAGGACTGAAAAAGCATATTAGATTGAACTAAGTGTATTAGTCTTGAAACTAGCAAGGAATATAAACAACGGACCAAATGATACCAAGAGAACTGTACAGTATTCAGCTTCAATTAACAGTGTGTGAAACAATATTTGATAAAAAAGGATACGAACTCCTCCGAATTTCGAAAAATTTCCTTTATGCTTTTATCAACTCTGAGAAATTTTGCAGTGGATTTTTTCCTACCACTCAACCACATGTAAATGAATGAAGTTTATAAAATATTTTTCTTTATTACAAAATCAATTTTTGATAAAGCTCATTTATATGAACAAAAAACTCTAATTTTGTCAAGGAAGTCGATTCCATGATCTTTTGTTTAATGCATGCATTTACAGTTTTGAGAGATTAGAAAACGGGCAAATTTACAAAGAAAGAATGAGCCGCAGGCACTTTAAGTCTTCGAAATGGGAGACTAAAAGGCTTCTCGTTATTTAAACAAGACTTCCATCTCCTAAGATAGCTCACGGATGGGTCAAGGATCAATTTTATACCAATCGATACTTCAAAACTAATGCGAAAATAGAACATCTGAACCCTTGGGCACGCAAAAAATAATTAATTTTGTATGAATAAATTGTTCAGGTCGAAACTTATAAATCAGACGAACATTCAAAAAAAACATCAAATAGATGAATTCAAAGTTGCAGCCATACTTTAGTGAAGTTTCTCTCCCTAGGAACAAGGGTCCGTTAAAAACTAAGATCTCTCAATAACACAGTTCGTGAAAAGGACCAGATACGAACAGGACTCGGCTCTTCACAGCCCTTTTTAAAAACAATCGCCAAACTTACATCCCGGTTTTTCAAATTATTGGAGCGAAACATCACAGTTGGAATAACATATTACATGGCCACGGGTTTTCTCAATTCTCTGAATGACCGGGATCAATGTCAAAAGGTCACAAAATCAATAAAGCGCAACTTTTGGTGACTTGTGAGTACACTTATGTAGGTAATTGCATGTGATATGTATTCATTTAATGCATTTTATTCAATTGCTTTGTTTATATATTACTTTATACTATCTGTATGTTAATTCAGATATTATGAAAACATTAGCAATTAGAAGAGGCTTTTTTTTATTAAAACACGGATCTGTTAAAATGCTTTTCCTCCATTATACGGTCTACACGGAAGAGGTGGCGGCGGTAAATCCTCTATCGGTGTGAAGCGGAATCTGTCCAAAGGGTGACTTTCTCGCATTGGCTGACTCGGCACCGTCGCAGCCCTTGAGGCAGATCTTGGCGGTGGTGGGGGTGGAGCGTCGTCAGACTGCTGTTGAGCTGCCACGACGCGCCCTGCCGTAGGCGGAGGAGGAGGCGGCGCGACCGGACGTGGACGCGGCGCTACACTCGGACGTGGGTTAGCAGGCGGCCTAGGCGGCGACTCTCGAACATCCTCCGAGGAGCCTGAGCGCCTGATCGGAGGGTTTTTTACAAACTCCGAGCGTTGCGGTCGCATGGTCTTGAAGGAGTCTTGGCGGTTGGGGGGCGCAGAGGAAAAGGCCGGCTTGAGATTGGCCACTGGAGGGGGCGGTGGAGGGGGAGGGGCAGACTGCTGAGACGACTTCTGAATCTGTGACTGCCATCTGAATCGTCTCTTCTTTCTTACAACGAAATCTGATTACGTCCAGATAACATAACAACAGCTAATGAACTTTGTTGACTGGTTCTTGTAATGTAGCTGAAGTTTGGCACCATCTTCTTCGTACTACTTCAGCATCGTATGTATCTATTTAGTTAACAGGTTTTAGCGCTACGTTGACTCATCCGGAGTGAGCGCAAGTAAATTTTTAACGCATCAACAAAAATGGATTATAAATATAATTCAGGCTGTAAAAAAACAACTTTTTTCTGGAAAACGGATAAAACTTCTTTTCACTACGCATAGTTCACCAAAGAGGCATCATCACTACGCATAGTTCACCAAAGAGGCATCATCACTACGCATAGTTCACCAAAGAGGCATCATCAGTCATTTTTTACAATAACTTTGCTCGATTCAATACAAAATTTTTTTAACGCACCCATTGATGGGTTTGGCTTGAGAAGGAGGCGGAGGCGGAGGAGGGGGCGGAGCTGGGTTCTGCGACGACCCAGGAGGAGGAGGAGGAGGAGGGGGAGGGGGAGGAGGAGGCTGCCCCGAAGCTGCAACTGCAAGAGAAGCCGGAGGCGGAGCTTGTGTTCGTCCTCCCAGAACTGGACTTGAGCCTCAACTTGTAAGAGTGCTACCTTGTTTTACTGTATAACGAAAGTCGTCAGAAAGTGAAAAAACTCCACCACGCTCTGCAGGTACTAATCATTTTCTGTTCAATCAGCCTTTCCTCCCTCCCCCGCCCCCAATCTACCGTCTTTCTCTGATTTTTACCGTCCACTTGAAGGGTGGTCAGTAACAGCTTACTCGACGTTACCATTCTGTGATCCGAGCCGCGCGCTAGAAAGAAGAGTGAAACAGGCTGTATGTGTGTGCGAGTGTAAACCAACCAAAAGACTTATTTTTGTTGTCACTCGGTTTGGAAGGGAGTCCGTTCGCGAACAATCCGCCCATGCCAGGGGAGGCAGCCTTCATGACTACTCCGCTGGAAGGGGGCCCTCCACTTGCAGTAGAGAGCCCTCCTCTCTCCGGGGGGCTGTTCCGCGTCTCTCTCCCTCCGCTCCCAGCTCCAGATACGACCTTAAAGGACGTATCTGACCAAGAATTTCAAGAAACTTGATCTACAACATTCGATCTAGCTTAGAACACTAACAACAACGAAAAACGTTTCTTGGTCAATTTATTCTAACCGAATCACCCACTCCATTTTATTTTTCGAAGGTTTCATGTTATCAAAACCTAATATATATATATGTATACGAAACTGGCGCTTTATTAATTAAAAGTATCAAATCTTCAGTATTCTATCAGCGTTCTATTCAACCGTCGTAGGAACTTTTTTGGATAGATTTAATTTCACTTTATTTTTGATTATTGAATACAGAACATTTATTCAAAATAACTTTTCTATGAGAAACCTTTTCTCGATAGAATTTTTTCAAACTTTATACCAATCGATACTTAAAAACCAATAGATAAAAACTAGATCAATACTAATACAAAAAAACTTGCCCCGAAAATGTGCTTTCTGAGAAAAATTTTCAAGAACCTTTCCAATGATAGGAGCGGATCGATCATTTGTTTGCACTCTCCTTAATGTTTTTCCTTTCGAAATATCAGTCAACAGCTTCGATCTGAAAGAATTTGAGTAATAAAATTTACTTTCATGTTTTTGTCAATTCAACTTTTTTAACAAGTTCTAAACAGAATATAACGTAGCCATCCAGTCATATTGTCACTTGTGATCAGGCATTCGACAAAAGAAGGTGAGTTTATTACAAAAATCAGGCATATGAAAAAAGGAGGTGAGGGTGGATGTATATTGAACCACACATTCAATTTATATTGGTCTTGTTCCTAAGGCGTACGACCTCGTCAGCGTAACCTTTACATAAGCCACAGAAAAAACAGTTTTAAAAATTACCTGAAGTTCTAAATCATAGCGCAAAAAACTATTTAGAAAACTGCAAGTATGTAGTTGAATTTACATCCAACCTCACCTTCTTTTGTCAATTGCTAAAAAAATTGAATGAAATTCGTAATATTTCAGCTTATTTTGTCAACTTATTGAAGACAATACTTTGATGTTTTTTAACGCTCTAGGCTTTTTGGAGAAGAAAAGCGCCGAATTGTGGTGATGATCGACTCATATTCTCAAGAGTGCGAAGTGCGTTGACTTTTTCAAGGCTTTTTTCTATTATTTAACCATCTTTTTCGAACATATCTAGCCTTCAAAAGCCTCACTTTTCTCAAAAAAATTATTGATGTTTTTTTCTGCTCAGTATCAGCTAACGGGGCCACTAATTACAGAATTCCTTCTCTATAAAAAGAGTTAAAGCGGGCGCTTAAACAGTCGAGAACAAAGTTTCATACGCAAAACGAGTCCCTTGAATCAAAAATGAGTTTTTAACCTAATTTATAATTTCAAGAGAAAGTCAAAAAAGAATTCTGAAAAAACGGCTCTAATCGACTTTAGACGTCCCATGAGGGAATTAGACGTCCCATGGTGTTTTAGACCTCCCTGGGAGTTTTAGACGTCCCATGGGAAAAATTTTAATTTTTCGACAAAGTTAGTCATGGAATCGACAAAAATTCAAGGAAATGAGAAATTTTCTGATGCGGTCTGAACCGTACGGCCTCCTTAACGTAACCTTTACCTAAGCCTAAGCGAAAAAAACAGTGAATAATAGCTGAAAAAAGCTAAGCCAAATTACTCAAATTGACTGGATAAAACAAAAACAGTGTGACTAATTGTTCTATACGGCCTCTTTAGCATACATTTTACCTAATCCTAAGCGAAACAATCGGTGAAAAGTATTCTGCCACTCCTAAAAATTAATGCAATTTTTTTAAATGTTTCACATGGGACGTCCAAAACTCCATGGGACGTCTAAAATTCCCAGGGACGTTTAAAACTCCATGGGACGTCTAAAACTTCATCGGACGTCTAAACTCGATTAGAGCCAAAAAAAAACTCTTCTTAGATCGAAAAGAAGTGATTTTTTAAAAAATTTGTTCCGAATGAATTCTTCGATTTTATTTTTTTAAAGTCCAGCACGAAAAAAACAACAATTTTTTGACAAATTTGCTACTCAGATATATCAAGACCTTGAAAAGTAATTCCATGTAATTTCATGCCAAAACAGACCTGTCAGTAGTCAGAACTGGCGGTTTAGAATTCGTGACTGTGGGAGGTGGCGGGGGAGGAGGCGGGGGTCCCGGCATATTCCTGATTCACAAAAACATATTAAACAGTTTCCAGGAGAAGTGATTTTCCTCATTCTTGCACTCACTTATCTTGAAGCTCTTCAAATTCGAGAAATCTATTCAGATGACAGAACAAACAGACTTGAGCTATCAATAAACAATGCGTCATGCTTGGCTTAGAAGAATGCAAACAAAATAACAAGCAAGTATTAGTGGGCATGAACATAGAACTGAGAATTTTTTTCTTAGTCGATGTTTGTGAACACACAGACAAGAACCGCTTTCTAATTTACTGTTTCTCGCACACTACAAATGCAAATTCTCCGTGTAGTAGTGACGATTTGGAGGGCGAAACTGGTTTTCGGCTGTCGTACGAAACGTTATCTTGCGCACTCCTCTGCGCACTGAGGTTAATTGGAGGTTTTTGTCTTCAATACTCCATTCTGTTGAGTTTCAGGTACCTTTCCAGCCTTGTCTTACCCGAGAGAATAGATTTCTGCAAGTACGCATTTGGTTTGTCAACTGAATCGCGATTTTCCCTCGAACGGGGTCATGTCATGTGGATGATCTTGCAGAAATTGCGTTCGCATTATCGAGAGACGGGAACAGAATAAGGGAGAGTGGTAGATTTTGAGCTGGAAAGAAAAGACTGAACGCTTGAACCGAATAAAAAATTTTCACTTTTCGTCTCTTCAAACTCAAATCGATTACTTTCTAACTTTCGCTCTCTTTACCGTCGTAAAGTTCCGCATTTAAAGTTTCTGTTTTCGGGGTTAAACCGTAGTCTCCCGTTAGCATTAGTCACCGAACGATTTCGCCACTTATTGCTACGTAATTTGTGATGATTTGTAGCCAGTTGAGATGGAAGTCAGAGTATGAGAGGACGTTTGCCTTCAGTAATGTCTGTCTTCCTTCTGCTGATCGCTCTCTTTTTGCCACTCGCTTCGACGAATCCTTCGCCCGGAGTCAGTTATTTAATATACTTTATTTTTTATTGGAACTCATCCATAACCATACTATCCTTCATTCATAAATGATTATCTTCTTCCAAAAAAAATGTGTATCAGATCAAAAGGAACAATTCTTTTTCGGCCCTAGCCGTTACCTTCCATTCTTCCCTCACATTTCAGCCATCTCGCACTTTTTTTTTTACTCACTTTCGCACTATGACCGCCGACCTTCTCATTAAATTGTTTCTTAAAACAAGCAGAAAAAACATAATAATCTTCCTCGCACATGTTCCCTCTTTCCAGCAAGGTACGCGCTCTCCTGAAATGCGGGAAAAACCTTTGAAAAACTAGTGGCTTAGCGCCAATTTTCGTATAAGCAATACTTAGAGTCGGATTTGTCCAAAGCACTACCATTATTTTTGAGCCCCTTGCTCTGAATGGTTTTGTCCTGGTTGAGAGTCGAATTCGGGAGCCTTCGCACGATAGTAGCGCACATAACTGTTATGCTACGCCCAGACAACCAGATGTTTTTTTTTAAAAAAAGAAGATTGTTAGAGATGTAAAATTCGCCAGAGAAATATTGGCGGCTTGGAATATAAAAAGTTAACGAAAATAACAGAATTTTGTCCCAGGCTTTTAAAGGAAATTTCATCTTCTCTGCAGATTAGAGAAAAACCTCGTCTGAATAAAAAAAATCTGATCACCCAATTTCACAGCTAAGACGAGTGCACTTGTCGAGAAAAATTTTAAACCTGCTCTTGGAGCCTGGACTGGAATGGGAGGGGCTAGAATAAAGAACAAAAAACTCTTGAAGAGTTGGGCATTATCAGAGGTTCTCATTGTTATGGCTCCATATTTCACTCGAAGAAGGGCCTTTTTGTCGTTCTCTGCAGTCGGAGCGACCTAAGCCTGTGATAATATATAACTAATTTATCTACATTTTCAGTGCAAAATTGTGGCGACAAGCACAGAATTAAGAAAACATTCACGAAAAAAAAAGGATGCTGTTTTTTCAGCATTCGTCAAGAAAACGTGTAGATCATAGAAACCAATGATGCAAGAACGGCAGACTTTGGAGAGAGAGACCGGAAGCGTGTAAAAAAAAGAACATGTACGAACAGAGAAGTCAAACACTAGCCTTTTCTGGACAGCGCATAGGTTATCAAGGGGTACAAAAAACCTCCCGGCACCCCGCCCTGAAGGGAAATTTTTTTGCGTTAATGTTTTTTTTAAACTTTGTAAGCTTTTAACCAATGCAGATATAATTTCTCCTGCTTTGAGGTGTTTGATTAAGTATGAAGCAGTCTATTTATCTTGCATTTAAGTTAATGTCAAAATAAGTTAAGAAATCGCTTCTAATAACGCTCCGCTGGAAACTACAATGTTTTTCATTAACTTCCTAAAAATTAAATAAAAAAAGTACAATAAGGAATCAAAGTTCTGCACGAAATCCGAGAAAAATCTTTACCCTCCGGCCTCCCGCCTGCGAAAATTTTTTTGAAAAATTTAAGTGACCTATGGGACAGCGCATTGATTTTACGCGAATAAAGAGTTAGATAATCACCCTGATAAGAATAGTTAATCGCTGAGTCTTTTTTGTTAGTTGAAACAGATGATGTATCACATACCTGCATTCACCTTGAGTTTTTATCCCAAAAGATGGAGGTTTAGAGATATTGAGCATTCGATTTTCAGTGGGGAGATGGAGTGGACGAGGAATTGAGTGCGGAGGCCGTCGTGCACACGGCATTCGTGCAGACCGGAGCGGAGTTGCATCACTTTAGTGAAACTACCCAGAGGGAGCGCGAGATCTTCAGCAAGTCTAGAGTCAATGAAAGGTCCGTGACAGTTTCTTCACTGGTCAGTGAAATTTTGGTGACCTTGCATCAACAGTTTATTTTAGAGTCAATCTAGATCATAGGTAAACCAGGGGCCGTATCCACGAATGTCGCAGGAAGCTAAAAAAGCTTCCCGAGCCTTCCCGCGGGCAAAAACGGAAGGCTCGGACGAAATTCCGTGTCCACCAATTACGCGGGAAGCTCCCGCGCCTTCCCGCGGGCAGCTCTTACCTTCCCGCACCTTTCCAAATGTTTAGGTGCGGGCCAAGCCTTCCCGCGACTAATTTCTTCCATAAAAACCGTTATTACTCTACTATTTTTCAATTTTTAAATGTCAACCTCCAATCTAAAATCGATAAAAAAGCATATAATACTATTCAGAAAACCTTCGGCGGTTCCGGAAGACTCCCCTGCATCTCTCCTCCAATTCAACCCAGAGTCCGTCAAGTTCAAAGAAGTGTCAGTCATCGACGTTTTTCATCGTTTTTCAGAACAACGTTTTTCAAAGTCCTAATGCTATGGCAAAAACTCTGTTTAGTACGATTTGGTTGAATATATTTTAAAGCTTCAAGCTTGTTATCAGCCATGAGCTATAGGATTCCAGAGCTTACAATTTAAGACCACTAAATCTTGCTTTTAAAATTGAAAAATTAATATGAACCATAAAGCATGATTTTTAATCAAAAGGTTCTCTAATTTTTAAGCAATTCAGTTTTACAATCTGAGCCTTCAGGGTGAAGTGCTTGGAAAACTTTTGCTTAAAACCTATCACATCCCATACATCTTCTGACACTAGTAAGTTTCTATGTGTTTCCACTGCAGAAGTCATCTGATTGGTCTTCAATGCTCATCGAAAAACCCTCTTCCATTCAAATCCCTCTTCCTCTCATTATTTTATTTTTATTTATAATCAATAGTGTGTCTTCTTCTTCTTCTTAGCGTTGACCCGTGCCGGCCGAGGTCGGAGTAGGGTCCGCTGTACGGCTTCTAGCTCTCCAGAAACATCTGTCCGTTGCGTCTTCCGAGTGGAGTCTTGCAAGGCGCAGGTCTTGGTTGAGCGTATCCATATATCTTGTCTTCGGGTTGCCTCGTGGGCGTTTGCCTGGTACTTCTATGTCAAGGGCGTGTCTTGCGATGTTGGTCGCGTCTCTTCGCATCACGTGTCCATACCATCTAACTCTCCCTTCTCGCATCTTGTCTTGTATTGGAGCCACGCCGAATCTCCCTCTCACAATTGTGTTATGCACACAATCTAGGCGAGTCAGTCCTAGTGTCCAATAGTGTGCATCATTCTGATAAGATAGAATCAGTCGGATCGGATGGTCATAAAAGTCGGTATATATCTGATGTATGCTGCTCTAATAAGTTAACCGTTCCAGAGCGTTCGGAGAGTCGTGCTCAGAGATCGTATCGCTCTGCAACCAGAGAAGTGACTCGGCTGCAGAGATCGACGGAGTCATCGGGGATTCATCCTACCTTCACACCTCTTACTTCGACAAGGGGCAAGTGGAGAGGGGAGAATGCTCTTCCATCCAACTCCTCTTCCTGGCAAGGCGAACCGGCGCTTTCAAGTCTCCTATGATGGTGCACACTTCAACGGGCGTAGTCACTCTCCAGGTCATTCTTTCAACACATATCTATTGAATTGTGAACTATAAGAAATAAGAACAACGTTGCTACAAGTGACGGGTTAATAAGATTATCTAATTTAATTCGAGTTTAGACGGAGGGTTATGCTTCGCCTTCTCCCTACCGTATCCTTCCCTTTGTGGGAGCTCGCCTTCCTGTCAACGGTACCCTCAGGCATGAAATTCACATGCACAACCCGCACTTTCGTCCCATTCGGATTGTGGACATCGCATCGTCAGGAGGGGGGGATCTACGTGCAGCCAGCAGCCTTGGTGGATGCGTCAGACGCCTTGCCGCGCCATCTCTGGGGAGTATCGGGATGTTTAAACGGGTTAGAAACAGGGTTTTTTTTAGTTGGTCCGAAAATTCTACAGACCCCGCCAAATTTTTTGTATACGGACACTAGCCTTACATCTGGAAAATTTTTTTCAAGTTTTAGTTTTATGAGATAAAAGGTTTTGAAAAATTTTGACACTTATGAGATACAAAAATTTCACATAAGGGGCCCCCTTATGAGTTTAAAGACAGACGCCCGCCGAAGGTCTAAAAGAGACGCCCGCCGGCAGGCGACCGGACATGACTAAATAACTCCTGGTTAGGTATATGATGCGGTTGATTGCTGAAGTTTTTTTTTTCCAAAGTTTAGATTAAAGAAGGCATGCTAGTCAAGGATAGGATACAAAGTGCAAAGTATCTGTAAATTTGAGCAGATGGTTCGCAAATCAATTTTCCGGTATTTGAACGATGGAAAAAGTTTTGATGATTCTTATTTTTGGCTTGTAGAAGAAAGTTATTACTTGGTCCGCTGATATAAACTCAATTCGTGGACCTGTCATTCATAACAAGGTTTATTGAATGACTTGTGATTCTTTATCATCTAATTAAATTCAATGAGCTGGAGTTCATTGAATAGATTTCGTAATCGGATAGTTTAAAGGAGCTGCGTCCCTTTGAAACGCAACATGTCGCGACGATTCTTTTGGTCGGCAGAGAGGAAATGAACACTACGGGATACTTGATCATCAGAACTGAAATCATCGATGGGAACAAGGCGCTGCCACTGCCAAACTTTTGGTATTCTATCCCTTATGAAGTTAGTTTTGGTTAGGAAATTCTAAAGATAGAGGTTTGTAAGGGATAGGAAAGTAACCTTTTGTCCACAATTAAGATATTTTAAACGTGAATTTACACTTCATAGATTTTTTTTAAACTAGAAATTAAGCTTCCTGATGACTACGGTATTCTCACAAGAAGAAGTTACGCAACTGTTTGAAGGTGGTGGCCAGAGAGAATGTGTACCCGACGGAGCACATCCTCGACTTCGGACTGCTGAGATTCGGAGAGCGGTCAAAGCAGCTCACATTCTCCGCGTATTCAACCATTGGGAAAATATCGGGTGCCTACGAGGTAGCTTTAAAACTATCAGAAAACAAGGATTTTGAAAATAGTTACCAAGAAACGGGGCTCTTTTAAAAATTTAATAAAGTTACAAAAGTCTTGCAAGAAATTTTGGTTAAAACAGGGGTCTAAGGAATCAAAGTTGAAAAAAAGTCACATTGAAAAGCACCTTGGAGAAATTTATCGATGATTCAACAATGACAATTTTCTTGTAACAGAAGTTGATCTGAATGTAAAGAAGACAGGGGTTTTTTAGTGTGAAAGAAAAAGGGACAGACGCCCGCCAAAGGCGGGAAATTTTTTTTCACATAAGGGTCCTCCCTTATGAAAAAAAAACAGAGGCCCGCCAAAGGCGAAAAAAATTTTTTTTTCACATAAGGGTCCCCCCTTAAGATTTGGAAAAACAGAGGCCGCCGAAGGCGGAAAATTTTTTTTCACATAAGGGGTGAAATATTTTTTTTTTTTTTTTTACATAAGGGTCCCCCCTACCTTTTTTTTCACATAAAGGTCCCCCCCTAAAGATTTGGAACACATAGGCCCGCCGACAGAAGATCTGTCATGACTAAATAACCCCTGTTTAAGATCTTTAAGAAGACCCGTCTCAGTTTTGGTCTTTCATACAGAGAAATCATCAGGTTCCAAATATTAGGTTTTTTGGAAAATTTGTTGTGGAAAAAATTTTTTTGAATGAAATTTTAGCTATTTTGAGGTTTCCAGTGTTTAAAAAAAATTTATATTCAAGCTTTTCCATGCTAATTATATGTAATTTTAATGATGTAATTTTAATGATATAGTTGTTCTCGATTAGGTGAAATCCGTGATACTGGAACCGGAAGAAGCAAACAATGCCATCTACCTCGAATTCGCTTCCTATCCGCCCATTTGGTTGTATTCTGATCGCGTTGGGTGGCCGGTTCGGATTTATTTCAACAATCGAATAGTCAACAACCCGCAAAACAATAGGCGAAAAATATAAGGTGTAATTTTTAACGAACAACATGATCAGCGTGCAAAAAGACC
>OZ057403.1:6211949-6330317 GCA_964056735.1 Allodiplogaster pararmata
TGTCCGGTGGCTTGCCTAGGCCGGTACGTCATCGCCCTCGTTTAACGAGCTATACTACCCAGTTTTGGTCCGCGGCGGGATTTCTCCCGCTCTCTCCCGGCACGATTTCTTCGTAGGGAGGCGTTCCTCTATCCACCACCTAAGGTCGCGCTCGATTCCGGACTGGATGATCCGGCTCCATCCATGACAGGCTCTTGAGGCTGTAGAGTCATCAATGGCCACTGTTGCCAGTGTGTTTCGAGAACTATTATATGGTCGCAGTCATGTACTTTGAATATGTTCTCGATGGTTAAAAGCGCATTGGAGAAGTCGGAGTTTGTAGTACTGGGACTTCTATAGAGGCAATATAGGATTGTGTCTCGAAGATGTTTGTTGATTAGCTTGACCGACAAGTATTGACAGTATAGAGAGTGACTGCTAGAGTGAACAAGAGAGCAAGAGATAGACTTGTCAATAAGTAGAGCAACTCCTCCCCCATTACTATCCCTATCACTACGGAAGACAGAATATTTTTGCTGGCATTATAACATAGAGTCATGCACAGTAGAAGAATCAGCCTAAGTTTCGGTTATTCCGATTATACTCGCATTGTATTGTGTAGCCAGTGCATCTATGATATTTATTTACTAGAAAGCAATTCCAGTTTTTAAAATCTAACGAAGTCTCAGATGATAAAGAAAATGAGTTCAGCTTAAATTGAGACTTAATGGTTTCACGAAGGGGAACTACCTATGGAGAAGTCTGAGATAAAACTCGCTGTCCTCCCGTCAAGAGAGGAAATTCTTCAATACCTCTGTCGACTTGTGCTACGTCTCCTACGCTCACGATTGATTCCTGAGTGCTTGTTTGATTGCGAGTTTTTCTCGTAGAGGCTCTGCCGACTCCGCGAGCTCTGCCAACTGCAACGCTCCTTCCACGACCACGACCACGCTTCGGAATGGGAAGAGGAGAGGGTAATGGGATCTGAGCATTTGTTTCAGGAAGAGATTCATAATTAGAGCTAGTAGGAGCAGTCTCAGCCATCGTAATTTGCGCGTTACTGAGTCTCCTATTCAGCTCACGAGGGTTACGAAGTTGAAACACTTCCGGCCCGTTTCCGATATCTCTCACGATGTGTAATAGCTTACCTTCTAATTCATTTCTCCGTCCGCATTCTCTGCGAAGTTCAGCGTCGAACTGAAGCTGATGCTTCATGTAATCTGGACGCGCGTATGCGTGAACGTTATTGCTACACCTAGGAACGCATCTAGAGCTACGCGTATGAAGTAAAAACGAGTCACGGATCTTTTTGTCTACAAACTGAACTTTAGCCGGTCTAGGTCGAGAGTTCACTCTATCGGCAACGTAGCTATGACTCGAATGTCTATAGTGACTAGATTTTTTTGAGTTTCTCATCGGAATTCACAAGAAGCCGAAGGATAGGATCAGTAGCTAACTTGATAATGGATGCGAGAAGAGTGTCGCCTTCGGCTGCGGTTATCTGTTCGGAGTCACCTTCGCTGATGTTGATGAGAACTGCTCGCGTAGCTTTCTCTTGTGCTTCGCTGTCACTCGCAAGAGAACGAGTGACTGCGGAAGTGACTGCAGCTCATGACATAGGGCCTAAAGACGAACTGGAGACAGGAATGGGAGGGTTTGAGTGAGCAGACATCAGTTTGTTCACCGAAGAAACAAGGCTCTACACTGTAGCGATCAGATTGTTCGAGATCGTTGCTTGCTGATTGACAACTTCTCTTAATCAACTGATTGCATTGAGATTTGCCTCTTGCATCTTTTCAATCATACAAGTAAGTCTATTCATAATGACGAGACTTTCTCCGGAAAGATCTACAGAGCTAGACATGCTACAAAGAATAGACAGTGCGTATTGGTAGTGAGAGAAAGGGAAGTATTCGAAAAATATTTTTGACAATGCGGGCTTGAAATATCGAATTTCTGTTGAAAATATGGTTTGAGTATGACGGATCGAAAAAAAAAAAGAAATTTAGAAGAGGAAAAAAACTGTTCGGTTTAGGTTGTTCGATTAACGAAAAAATTACAGCATATGAAAGTTTTCAGGTTCTACTGCGTTCAACTCAGCAAAATGCCTTCGAGTTTGGTCAGATAGAAAAAAATGACAGCAGAGTCATTCGAGTCAGTTTACCGGACTTTTTGATTGATGACTAGTTATACTGTGAAAACCGAATTGAAAGAGAGAAATAATTAAGGTCTATATTCTACATAAAGAACTCGAAAAGTGATTCAAATGACTCAAAAAAACAGTTCTCGAACACTTTTTTGAACATATTGGTCCCTTATGATGAAAAAAAAAAAACAGACTACGGCCGACAGAGGGTAAGATATGACCATTTAGCCCCTGTATGTAGTGGGCCCGATCAGCACTCAAAAGACAAGGTCTCATCGTTTGCATTTGGTCACTACTTGTTAGAAGAGAATCAAAAAATCGAAAATCATAGAAATTTTAGAACTAAATTGAGCGTTGGTATTTTAAAAAAATGTTGAGTTGTGAGGTTAAGGAATGAGTATGAAACTGTGTTTTTAGATAATCTACAGATGAGATAATTCAAACCACATCGTTTTTAGATAATCTACAGATGAGATAATTCAAACCACATCGTTTTTAGATAATCTACAGATGAGATAATTCAAACCACATCGTTTTTAGATAATCTACAGATGAGATAATTCAAACCACATCGTTTTTAGATAATCTACAGATGAGATAATTCAAACCACATCGTTTTTAGATAATCTACAGATGAGATAATTCAAACCACATCGTTTTTAGATAATCTACAGATGAGATAATTCAAACCACATCGTTTTTAGATAATCTACAGATGAGATAATTCAAACCACATCGTTTTTAGATAATCTACAGATGAGATAATTCAAACCACATCGTTATATCTGGCACGAAAAAGATTCTAAATATACAGATGATCTATGTAGAGTTTGGAACGACCGTTCAGTTCAAGATTATGATTTCGAAGTCTTACAGTTCGAGATCCGTAATGCGAATCCAGCGAGTGTGACGTTGTCGAGCATCCATTTGGGTTATCTGAATTGGATGCGCCTCTTCCATATGGGGAGTCGGCTCATTCCCGCTACGCCGGCCAAGGGAGTGGCGACGCCAAAATTCGAGCAGGGATTCAGTTGGCTCCACCCCTCCGTTCCCATAGCCAACATGGCAGATCTCAGGATCCCACCAAGGTCTGTCGCAAAATAACGAGCTATCGGGAAAGGCCGTTAGCTAGAAGTAGAGTTTTTTTTAAAACCAGGGAGCCGTGTTAAATGGTGATTTAAAATTGAAATGATCCTAGTTGTTATCAATCTACAACATTCAACTAAGAAAATGGTTATTTTAGCTGCGGAAAATGATTTTCTGTATTTAGTGAAGGTTCTCATGATGCATGAGATTGTGATAACAAGAACTAAATTGATGCATTTTCTGTGCGTCCCTTGTTAAAAGAAGTTTAATCTGTTGCAGAACGGCAGTGGAGATGGAGCTGATACTGCGCATTCCGCTGGACGCGCCAACCGAACCCCCCAGAATGGATTTGACCCTCTCGACAGACTTCGAGACCAAAACATATCCGATCGAATATGAAATTGGTCAGGGAAAGCTCATGCCCATTCCCGCGAGGATCAAATTCGGAAAATCCTTTCCGGGCAAAGTCTCTTTCCGGACGCTACAGGTTGGTTGTTTGGGGGGGTTAATAAAAATCATGGTAATAAATGGGTGATCAGAGCAGTGAGTAGATAGGGAAAGGAAGTTATGAGATCACAAGTCGACATCTTCATGGGTAGTACGTGAATTTTACACTATTTATTATTATAGGGATGCCAGTTTCCGCGTTTTTAGATACCCAACCTAATCGATTTTTCACTTTCAAACGATGACATTCAGGAGAAGAAGAGATTTATGAACTTTGAGGTGTTCAACACATTTGAAGAGGATCTGAGCGTGACCCGCCTTTCCTCTCTTCCATCGGCCTCCCATGATGCCGCCAGAATCTACTTCGAGGGTCTGCACCTCCCCAAACCCGTACTAAGATCCGGCCGACTCTCCAATCTCGGGCGCGTGCTCCTCATGCCACCACTAGACTGCGCCAGTGATTACTGCTATTTGGGACTTCAGATACCCACACCCGGTATGTGGGGTACTTTTCGCTAGATATTTGTACTAATAGCCAACTGGTAATATTAAATTATCGGCTAACAGCATGAAATATAATATTAAAAATTTATCTAGACTAAATTGAGCTTTGGAAAACTTTAGAATACATGAACCTTTCAACATTTAAAATAAAATAGTCTGCAGTATTCCGATAATTTGGCGTGAGTTGTTGTTGAGTTGGTAAAGATGAAAAGGGAGTTCGGTAAGAGTGCGAAGAAGAAGAAGAAGAAGCCCCTTCCAGTGGTGCTGCCAGTCAACGTTGGGTATGCAGATGTGCATCTTACAGACGGTCAGTGGTTCTCGCACGGCCTTTCTCTCCCCGCCAACTTGGCTGACATCGACGCCTATCTATATAAGAAGGCGCGCGCCAAGTTTGACGCGCTCGTTGATTCCGGCTGCAACTTTGTCAACACAACCGCCGTGTTGGACACGGACAAGGCGAAGAATATTCATGTTGGTCCCCTTTCATCAGCTTGGTTGCTGTATCGTCCTTTCTCTTTTCATGAGCGCTTTGAACTAAGCAAGACCTAGCAAGCCAACATATTCTCCACTGATTGCTCATCTGAACCCTACGACTCATCAAGAATTTCTCAGCATATTAAGCTTGGTATAGGCGGTTTTTTTTTAAAAAAGCCGTATGTATAATGATTCGAAGTTAGGTTTTATTTATTTACTTGTTCTTCTTATAAATTATTCAAAATCTGCATGTTTCATTCAATAAGAAGTCGGTGTTGGATGTTGCAAACAAGTATTCGTGAACCCTTTCCATTTGTGAAGTTCAGGTTGCTAAAATCGGCGCTTGTAAGACGTTCAGACAGTCCAACAAGGGTTGTTTCAGGTGCCGGTCGCGGCAGAACTTGTGTGGCCACGTCTTCTAACGCGAACTTCCATACATTTCCCGCTCACGGCTCTCGGAAATTTCACGGTTTGTTTATTTGAAACACCGAGGTCGAATCGATCCTGAAATGAAGGAATGCGTGGTTTTTCAGTTTAAGAGTTCAAAAGGACTCGAAAGAACGCATCTTTTGTCAAGAGAGAAGGCTTTTGAATGTAGTAACTAAGATTGAGTTGAGATTGTGAATCTGACCCTCGCAAATCCCTCCTCGGAGCCGGTTCTCGTGCAGCTGATTCCTTTGGTCATCTACCCCGATGCGGAGGCGGTCGTCGAAGCCTTCAAAGATCATCTTCTTTCTCCACTTACGCCTCATGTTAGTTTTCTTTTTCTTTCCCTCTCTCTCTCTCTCTCTCTCTCTCTCTCTCTCTCTCTTTTTTTTTTTTTCTTATTCTCGCTTTTCTATTTTCACTGAACTTTAAGTTTGAATTTTTTCGTTCAGAAGATTTAACTCGAATAGGAGAGAAAAGTATTACTTGTTGTCTGAAACATTGCTATTGATATATTATTATAGGTTGAAATGAACGAGACGCTGATGTTCTCGTTACGAGACACGGAGTTGTTCACGTTGAAGCCGGACTCGCCCGTCCCGAAATTGCGGGAGGAAATGGAGAAGGAGCTCGGAATGAGTGTACCCAGGTTTTTTTCTGACGATTTAACGAGGCTACTATCCAGTGTGCTATCACGAGATCTGCTATGCACATGATTGAGCATTGACGATGGAACGGGGATAAAGCCCGAAACGGTAGTCACAAATGAGTTTAACAGTACAGACCAAGGAGGATGTCAGTCAGGAGTAAGTGTCACAGTTATGAGTATGAGTGACAGCTGGATAACTCCAGAGCACAACTGAACAACTTCCACTTTAGGTTCACCCTATCTACAGTTCTCCAGCCACATATGAAAATACGCGTAAGGCTGGGCTTCCTCCCGAGTGATTACACTCTCAGATCTTCTATGCTCATCATCAGGTATTGATTGACTGGGATCGTCGCATGGTTAACGGGACGAATCGCACCAACAATAGAATTCGTAACCTCTATAGACCAATATCGTTCGCTGTCCAGTGTTCAGTTCATCGTCTTTGATAATGTATTTGGATTTTGATAGCATAACAGCTTTTTGAGATGGATCAATACGTGATGTATTTATGTTGGAATGCTGCGATTCATACTATAGTCCAACAGAAATAGTGTTATGAAGATAGTATACATTTTAAAGTTTCAATAATAGTTTCAGGTTACAAGAGTTGATAAATTATATTAGTCAGAATACATATCGTAGTCAGGTTTTTTTTAGTTGATCCGGAAGTTCTACAGACGCCCGTCGGAGGCGAAAATTTATGTATACAGACACTTGCTGAAAAAAATTTCAAGTTTCAGTTTTATGAGATAAAAAGTTTTTGAAAAATTGTCACCCTTGTAAGATGAAAAAAAATTTCACATTAGTTTCTCCCCTTATGAGTTAAAAGACAGACGCTCGCCGAAGGTGTAAAACATAAGCCCGCCGACAGGCGACCGGACATGACTAAATAACCCCTGATCGTAGTTGACTAACACCGTAAGTTTTTGAGAAACAACCTGACGATGGTGGAGCCTGTCGTAGTGTACGGTAGAGGAGCGAGGATAGGTGTGGAAGTGGAGGGACAGAGTGCAAGAGGCAAGAAGCCTCTACTCTTTGAAATCAGGAAGGATCATCTCAACGACTGCAGTAATCCTAAGCGTCAGTTTATAGGCTTTTGAAAATGCATTCTTCGTGTCCTTATATGATGCTGCGATTATCTGTTCGATTATCAGGCAAGGGAAGCTGATATCTGTTCGAACATACAATCTCGAGTATATGTGATAATTGGTTCCCGGATTAGAAAATGCACTTTTTATTTACTAAAGCAATGTTCTGATTGTGTACAGTATAGAACAGATGATTAATAACCTAAAAGTGGTTGAAGCATAAAGACTACGGTAGTACAAGGTTTACTGTAACTTTCCAGGTCAAACTCACAAACTCATCTCGACGCTGACCGTGCGTCGTCCTTTCTCGGTGCAGAATGTAGGAGAAGTGCCTTTCTCAGTAGTGAACATGAGCATCAACAACTTCGCCTGCGAGAACCGTGGATTCAAAATTCTCAATTGCTTCCCGTTTCGGCTACAGCCGAACGAGTCGTACAATCTGGAAGTGGCGTCAGTTTTTATAATATGTTTCTCTAGATCTCTATACTTTATACTCTCTTTCTTTCTTTCTCTCTCTTTTTTTCTGCCGCTCTCTTTCTCTCTCTCTTTTTTTTCTGCCGCTCTCTTTCTGTCTCTTTTTTCTGTCGCTCTCTTTTTCTATCTCTGTCTCTCTCTATCTCTCTCTCTCTCTCGTACGTCTTTTCTTCTCTCTTACATCTTAGGAACGAGGCCGTATGGAACAATTGGCAACAAAATTGTAGCTTTATCCACAATATTGTAGTTTTATATGCAGATATACAAAAAACATGACACGCCTCAAGGAGAGAGAGAAATCTTCCAAATTTTCAAGCCAGAGCTACAGCCGCGAAGAACATCACTCACGTCAGACTCATAAGGGACCAGAACGGAAAACTTCTGCGCTCGAATAGCGACATATGTCAGCGTTGGAAAGAATATTTCGAACGTTCATTCACCAATTCCTTCATCTCTCCCAACAGAAGGACCAGTTCCCATGATTACGGAAGAAGAGGTGAGAAAAGCGCTGAAAAGAATGAAGCCAGGAAAAGCCTGTGGACCAGACGATGTTTCATCAGTTGCATGGAAACTAGCAGGAGACTGTGGAGTTTACCACCTCGTCGAGCTATTCCAGAAAGCTACGATTCGTCAGGAGTATCCTGAAGATTGGAGCATGTCAACCACCATTCCAATCTACAAAGGCAAGGGAGATGTTACCGATTGCGCCAACTACCGTCCCATCAGACTTATGCCTCACACAACTATACTCCTGGAAAAGATCATCGAAGCACGCTTACGTGAGATCACCAACACAAGTGTGAATCAATGTGGCTTCGTGAAAGGAAAAGGGACGACAGATGCGATCTTTGCCATCCTCTTATATCTAGAAAAACACCGAGAGAAATCGAATTCTGTTTTGTGTGCTTTCCTGGACCTAGGAAAGGCCTTCGACAGGATCCCCCATGAACTCATGTGGTTTTTCCTCCGTGATCACTTGGGGTTAGAAGAATACATCAGATGGATACAAATGATGTATTCCAACCAGAGGAGCGTCTTTAGGTGACCAGCAGGAAATTTTGAGCCATTCCGAATTTCTTTGAGTTCATCAAGGATCCACACTCTCGCCTTTGCTGTTCTTATTCATAGATACAATAACCAGAGACCTCCAGCGAGACCCACCGGAGACACTCCTGTACGCCGACATCGTATTATGCACGGAGACAAGGGAAGATATCGAAAGTCAAGGGGAAATGGAATGATCGCTTCGCGGAGTACGGACTACGACTCAATGTATTTAAGACCGAGTATCTTGAAGCTGGAACATCGAGTACAATCCAAGACTCAAGCTCCATAAAAGTACAAAACACTGAGCTACGGAAAGTCGAACACTTCAAGTTTCTGGGTTCTCAAATATCCACAGACGGGGACCCAACTGCCGCTTTCAGTGCCAGAGTTAACGCAACATGGCTCAGTTTGAAAGAATCGACCGGTATCCCATGCGACAGACGCATGCCTGATCGACTGAAAAGTAAGATCTATAAATCAGTCGTCCGACCAGTTGCTTTATACGGACTCGAATGCACTCCTTCAACAGGAAAGACCCAGCAGATGCTCCATGTAATGGAAATGAAGATGTTGAGATGGAGCCTCGGAGTCACCCGGAAAGACATAATGCGCAACGAAACGATAAGAGCTCGTCTAGGAATCGCCCTAATACCCGAAAAACTCAGAGAGTCCAGGCTGAGGTGGTACGGACACATGTGAGATCCAATCCTGACTCAGTTCCCAAGTCTGCTTGGAACATAGAAATCACAGGGTATAAGACCAAGAGGTAGATCGAAGCATAGATTGAGAGACACCATAGAACAAGACATGGCGACTATCGGGCTGCTAGCCGAAGACGCCTCGAATCGTATGATGTGGCGAAGTGTTATCTACCCGCTCTTTAGTCGGAATAATGCTAGGAAGAAGAAGATTTTAGTTTTATCCAGTCTAATTAAGTGAATTTACTTAGCTGTTCTTAGCTATTAGTCACTTTTTTTCGCTTAAGTTTAGGCAAAGGTTACGCTAACGAGACCACATTACAAAAATTTTTCAAATAATTTTTTGTCGATTTCTTGACTAAATTTCTCTAAGAACAGAGTTAATGGTGTATTAAATACAGTATTATAAACACGCAAAAAACAAAAGCCTTCCCCCAAAGTAAATTGCGCGCCCCCTCAAGTGAATCACGACCCCCCTAGGTAAAATTGGGTTCAAACTTCTGTTTTCTGTGTTCGTTTGGTATTATAAGCTTATAATGATGCGTTGATGTGTTGCAGTTACACGCCGGACTTTCTGTCGACGACAAACGAAGCGGACCTGCAGCTATACATGCTGATGAATGGCTCCGCCTGGGTGTTCCCACTGGCGGCTACAGTACCCGCTGAGATGCTTCCCTCGTGTCACTCCGCATTGCCCAGGCCGCCCTTCGAGCATCTCATGTACTACACCTGCATCACTACCCTAGTGTCAGCATACTTCTCAATGTTCATAGCTTGCCTAGGTGTTTATCTAGAGGTATTCTATACGTTTTCGCTCACTTTTTCATCAAATGTGGCGAAAATAGTTCAAAAAAGACAATAGATGTTTGATGTGTGAAAAGATGAGAGGGCAGTGAAACGAATAGCCGAATGGATTAGAGAGAAAGTGGATATGAATGAATGAGTGTTATCAGAAGAAAGAGAGCTAAGCAATCGTGAAGAGCAATGAGTTTCCTCAAAGAAGAATGCAGTCTGATTACAGATTGTGTCTGATATGCATGTTGGCGTGCGCGTATCTGGAGGGAGACAGAGCTGTGATGTGTGGGATTCGTCATCACTACTCTCAAAGTCTCACCACATTCGACCTTAATGCAGCCGCTTCCTCCGTTCCAAAGCAGAATGGTTATTTTTATCCTTCCTTTTTTGTTCTCTCTCATCTTTTAAATCTTCAAATTGGAATAAAGATCCTATAATATCGAAACCGAGGCCTGATTCATGGTAAGAATTGGCGTCAACCCCTGTATTTTGGAAAGAGATGGGTTGCTTGACAGGCTGGCCGGACGGCAGCAAACCACCGCCGATCAAATGCAGAGAAGACGCACCGTTCTACTGGCGCTGCTTCTACTGGAGCGCCAACATCATCGTGAACAACGTCCGCAGATTGTGGATTCTGACGCTATTTTTCCGTGCGAACGCGGAGCAGAACATCGGATCGCAAGCCTCGAAGAAAAAGAAGGGAAAGACTCAAAACGGACAACCTAGAGGGACGAGAGACAACAGTGAGAGGAGAGAGTCGCAGCTGGATCAGAGGGAAGCGAGAGACAATGGTGAGAAGAGAGTGTCTCAGCCAGATCAGAGGGAAGCGAGAGACAACAGTGAAAGGAGAGGACGGCAGAGAGCGACTAGTAAACTATCAGGCCCGCAACAACAATCAGGCCCGCAAATCGATCGACGGTTCGTTTTAAATCTTGAAATTCGAAGAGAAGTTTTCGTATGATGAAGCTTAATAAAAAGTGGAATAAAAAAGAAGAGTTCATTTATCCGTGATGATTTTCTAGATGAGTTAAATGTCTTTTCTTGTTATTGAATTCGATTGACAAAAAATTAACTGAAAAAATTCGAGAAGGAATAATTAAGGGTTCGAGATGGACCAGTATCGTTCGTATCATTAGCAAAGTACTCGCCACTAGAATAATTAAGGGTTCGAGATGGACCAGTATCGTTCGTATCATTAGCAAAGTACTCGCCACTAGAATAATTAAGGGTTCGAGATGGACCAGTATCGTTCGTATCATTAGCAAAGTACTCGCCACTAGAAAAAACTAAAATAAGGGCTCTCCGAGATCTAAAAAAATGGTTTTGTAGTAGCAATACACGTTTGCTTTCTTTTCATTCAAAATTTTTGAGGCCTTCTTGGAAGGAAGCGGAAGAGCTGCTCCGATTAGAGAGAATCTTGGACGGGGAGGAGTGGAAAGAGAAAGAGAATGCTCATAGGAGAGAAATAGAGAAAGAGCAGAGAGAAAGCCTGCGGTTAGGAACTGGAAAGAGAGAAAAGAGCAGAGAGTTGAAAGTTCTTCTTCCAATCACGCCCGCCGAGAGCATCAATGGGAGCGAGAGTGGTCATTCTGTGCTGGGTTCGTTTGTAAATTAGAGCATACCCTACTCCTCGTTGATCTCAAGCAACGGATTTTTATACCGAGCAGAGGAGCGGATTGTTCGCAGAAACTTGTGCAAAAATCGGGTGGTGTGACGGGAACCAAATCCGTGACCTTTCGCATTCCGGGCGAATGCTCTCCCCACAGAGCTACACACGCACACATGATAATGCACATTTTAAGGCCCATACAAGATGCCCCTTTCTCAACACCGAGTTGTCTTGAGGTGTAGGGTCAGAGGTCTTGGCGCCTTTGTTTCTGCGAACTAGCTCATGCTCGGGTTTTCTTCTTTTTCTCTTTTTATCTTCTCCTGCTCATACCGGTTCGGCCTCCATGTAAATTAGAACATACCCTACTCCTCGTTGAGCTCAAACAACAGATTTTTCTACCGAGCAGAGGAGCCGATTGGTTCGCAGAAACTTGTGCAAAAATCGTGTGGTGTGACGGGAACCGACCCTAGACTTTTCGCATTCCGGGCGAATGCTCTTCCCACTGAGCTACACACGCACGCATGATAATGCACATATTAAGGCCCATACAACAAGTTGCTGTCTGCAAACTTGGAAAGGGGACTGAGATTTTTCATTGGTTTGCTATCGATAAATCATTTGTATTTTCACAATAACAATTTTTTACGAAACAAGAAAGTGATAATGAAAATGTCTCGGAATTCAGTTGGTCTCGGAAGATACGAGGCACATTGGCATTGAGAGTAAGACAGAAAAAGATACGTTGTAGGAACCTGGAAGCATTGTCAGGAAGGAATATAATCGTCTTCGAAGTTTTAACTAACCAAAAAGTAATGTTTATGTTGTGTTTTTTTTATTACCCAGGTTGTCTTATTTATATCTTCTATTTTCTTTTTGATTTACATCAACCAAACTTGCAGGATCCTCTCACAGCGAAGGCGATAGGTTGAACAGCTCTGGGAAGCAGTCGAAAAAGAGCAAGAAAAAGAAGGGGCGAGAAGTAGAACAAGTCGACTTGGGTGTGGATGCCACACCGAAAAAGGAAACCGTTGGAGCTCGACTGGAGGGGAAAATGAAAGAGCAGTTGCGAGAAGGAGATGCGAGAAAAAGGAAGAAGATGCATTCGAAGCATACAGAGTCTGCTTCGTTTGTTGCTGGAGCTGGAAAGGTTCCTGCTATGAAAATAATAAAAATATGTTGTGTTTTTCATTTCATTTCTTTATTCCAAGCACATGAGATATCATGAAAACACAAACAAGAACAAAGTTAAATGCATGGACTTTCTTCTAAGTGGCGGTGTTTAGGGCTTGCGGTATAGATGAAAAAAGGGGGGGAGGGTGATATACTTAAAATCGACAATTATATTAGTCATGAACGAAAGGTTTAGGTAATATCTTTTCAGTAGGCAGAGATAATAATTGTTTTTTGAAACTAGCAGTATTAGGTGTACTGACGATCTCAAAAGGTAATGAATTCCATACTGATAGCTGGCGAGAAACACATGTAGAAATAGAACATTTGCTAATATTATGAGGTGTTTTTAGCCTGAGCTCATGAGAATGGCGAGAAAATCTCTGTACTGCAGACAACTGAAACAAGTTCATAGTTTCAAGTTCACATTTTTTGTGGACACATTTATGAATAAATAAAAGGTCAGATATAGCACGACGATATTCAAGAGTTTCTAGGCCTAACATGGAGATTCTTTGTGAATAGGGAAGTCTGGAATGGCCAGATCTTGCTAGGATTCTTCTCGTAAACGACCGCTGAACTTTTTCAATAGATTTTACTAAGCCGGGGGATGAGGGATTCCATAACTCACTAGCGTATTCAAGAACAGGTCTGACATAAATTTTAAAAGCTGAAGTTAAAAGAGGCGGACATGGTGACTTGAAGGCTTTTAACACCATGTTAACAAGAGCAGAGCCTTTTTTTACATTTGTCTTCAACATGATTACGATAAGAGAAACGATCACATATGATTACACCAAGATCTTTGGCAACTCTACCAACTACTAGAGGTTGACTGTTCATGTAATAGACGCTGCGAGAATTGGATGATCCGAGATGAAGTACATTACACTTAGATATGGATAGGGACAAATTCCACTCTAGGCACCAATCGGTTATACGATTCAAAGCTAGTTGGATATAATTACAAGAGGTAGCGCGTCCCATTATCTTTATATCATCGGCGAATAAGCAAAATTTGATAGAATCGGGGATAGCTTCTTTAACAGAGTCGATGTACAACAAGAATAACAACGGGCCTAAAGATGATATACTGTATGAGTCGATATACTGTATGAGGTAAGTAGGAATACGTCATATTAGGATTATAAACTGGAAGACGCCTCAGGCAGAACCATCTTTTAGGATGTTGATGGTCAGGCATAACCATCTGTTAGGATGTTGATGGTCAGGCAGAACCATCTGTTAGGATGTTGATGGTCAGGCAGAACCATCTGTTAGGATGTTGATGGTCAGGCAGAACCATCTGTTAGGATGTTGATGGTCAGGCAGAACCATCTTTTAGGATGTTGATGGTCAGGCATAACCATATGTTAGGATGTTGATGGTCAGGCAGAACCATCTGTTAGGATGTTGATGGTCAGGCATAACCATCTGTTAGGATGTTGATGGTCAGGCATAACCATCTGTTAGGATGTTGATGGTCAGGCAGAACCATCTGTTAGGATGTTGATGGTCAGGCAGAACCATCTGTTAGGATGTTGATGGTCAGGCAGAACCATCTGTTAGGATGTTGATGGTCAGGCAGAACCATCTGTTAGGATGTTGATGGTCAGGCAGAACCGTCTGTTAGGATGTTGATGGTCAGGCATAACCATTTGTTAGGATGTTGATGGTCAGGCAGAACCATCTGTTAGGATGTTGATGGTCAGGCAGAACCATCTGTTAGGATGTTGATGGTCAGGCAGAACCATCTGTTAGGATGTTGATGGTCAGGCAGAACCATCTGTTAGGATGTTGATGGTCAGGCAGAACCATCTGTTAGGATGTTGATGGTCAGGCAGAACCATCTGTTAGGATGTTGATTGTCAGGCAGAACCATCTGTTAGGATGTTGATGGTCAGGCAGAACCATCTGTTAGGATGTTGATGGTCAGGCAGAACCATCTGTTAGGATGTTGATGGTCAGGCAGAACCATCTGTTAGGATGTTGATGGTCAGGCAGAACCATCTGTTAGGATGTTGATGGTCAGGCAGAACCATCTGTTAGGATGTTGATGGTCAGGCAGAACCGTCTGTTAGGATGTTGATGGTCAGGCATAACCATTTGTTAGGATGTTGATGGTCAGGCAGAACCATCTGTTAGGATGTTGATGGTCAGGCAGAACCATCTGTTAGGATGTTGATGGTCAGGCAGAACCATCTGTTAGGATGTTGATGGTCAGGCAGAACCATCTGTTAGGATGTTGATGGTCAGGCAGAACCATCTGTTAGGATGTTGATGGTCAGGCAGAACCATCTGTTAGGATGTTGATTTTCAGGCAGAACCATCTGTTAGGATGTTGATGGTCAGGCAGAACCATCTGTTAGGATGTTGATGGTCAGGCAGAACCATCTGTTAGGATGTTGATGGTCAGGCAGAACCATCTGCTAGGATGTTGATGGTCAGGCAGAACCATATGTTAGGATGTTGATGGTCATGCAGAACCATCTGTTAGGATGTTCATGAAGCAAGCCGATTTGTTTACAAAAAACAAGCTTTTTTTCAAGTAAACGCCTCCACAAAGTGTAAAAAGCTGAACCGGATTCTAAGATTGGGATGAAAAAAAAAGACATTCAGCTACAATGAACGGCTGAATAATTTCCGAATTCCCGGTAAATTCTGTCCTTTCAGAGTCCTTTGGTGATAGTGGATCGACCGGCTACGCCCAATGATGTCGAAGATGAAGAGGAGCGGACTGACTATTCGAGAGACGGAAAAGATCAGCGGAAGATTGCGGAGAAGGCGACCATCCGCACCCCGAGTGAGGGAGACTTAGAGAGTGAGAGCGAGAAGAGTGACGCGCCCGAGTGGGATAATGTCTGCTTCTCCATCACTTGTCAGTTCTTCCGAGTCTCTATCATAGTGAGCATTGGTTTTCTGAAGTTGCTACGAGTGCATGGAATGATCGAAACACACTGGCAACAGTGGCCATTCGTGACTCTACAGCCTTAAGAGCCTGTCACGGATGGAGCCGGATCATCCAGTCCAGAATCGAGCGCGACCTTAGGTGGCGGATAGAGGGACGCCTCCCTACGAAGAATTCGTGCTGGGAGGTAGCGGGAGAAATCCCGCCGCGGACCAAAACTGGGTAGTATAGCTCGTCAAAGGAGGGCGATGCCGGACCGGCCTGGGCATGCCACCGGACAAAACATCAGCCGATACTCCGCTATACTTTTCAATGGCGAGTCGAGGCGCCAGTAAAATAACCTCTTGCCCAACGAATGGGTCTCGCCAAGAGGATCGCCGACTGCGGTGCGAGTGTAGACGGAGAAAATCTCTCCGGACTCAAAAGGATCCTCACCACCAACCTATCCCAAAAGGACTCCCCTCGACAGGACCTATGGGCAAGACAACAACAACAACATAAAGAGGCCAGCAATAGTAAAGCAACTAGGAACGAGGGGATTTGAAAGATACAACAGATCGGATAAAAAGGGATGCGCCGGAGGAAATGTAGTAACTCTTAATGAGCTGTAGAACCCAAGTTGATTCTGGTTTAGTTTGACCGTAATTGGTTCAATTGACGCTCGGGGATTCAAAGTAATGTGTGATGTGATGGTTGTTGCATTCAAAGAACTTATTGACCTTGAAAGTAGAAGATTCTATGTATATTCCACAGCTATTCTTGCAGCGAACCCAGAAGAAGACTTTTCGTTCCTGGCGGAGCAGTCAGGTAAGCTGTTCTCCCGCCAGGAGAGTGAAGAGGGAGCTCGGCTGGAGAGAGTCCCTGAAGGAGTCGACAGGAGGAGAACAGAGACCGTAACGGGGGCCATCGGCAGTGAGAAGAAGAAGAAGGAGGAGCGGAAGCGAGATGAATGGCACAACAAACTACAGCGACTCATGACTGGTTCGTTCTCTGGAAGTCTTCAGACCTCATGAAGTAGTGGAGTGGCGTTCCAATAGGATATTCTGGGTTCAACCCACTTTCTCATTATATGTGAATGGGTAGGCCCGTTTAATGGGTAGGCCCGTTTACGGGGTAGGCCCGTTTACAGTTTTTGAAAAGTGTAGTAACTTAATTATTCGGTATTTGTGCAGGAATCTGTCACTTTCACATAATGTAATTTTTAGTACGTAAAATGCGGTTCAAATGCGACAGTCAAAGTATTTTAAACTTGTCAAAAGTGTGTATCCTAAGGATAGGGTTCAAACTAAGATGGTGAGTGGTGGAAGGGCAGAGAGGACCAATCCATTGGGAACCAGGGGTTTTATGGTGCGTCCGAAAAAAAACATAGGTTATATTGCCTTTCTATTTTACCTTTTCTCTAGTTCCCTCTCTGCTTCGCTCCATCGCTTTCCAACTTGTATGTACAAACATCCCTTAGACCGGTCTCATTTAAAGCCTGGGTAAGACTTAAGTATTTAAACTTTGTAGAGAACTAAGAAAGGAAGAAGACGTTGAGCTAAGAATTTGATGCAGAAGTAGGGAGTGAGTGGATAGAATCAGTCAAGCCCTGGTAACTCATGACTGAAGTAGGGAGTGAGTGGATAGAATCAGTCAAGCCCTGGTAACTCATGACTGAAGTAGGGAGTGAGTGGATAGAATCAGTCAAGCCCTGGTAACTCATGACTGTTTGAAAAACTTCTCATTAGCAAGGTGAAATAGGTCTAATCGAGGTCATGTTATGAAAAGAGAGATATTTCAAAAGTCCTGTTCATGAAGTTAAATTGGATATTCTTTTGCTCTTGAAACTCCAAGCAGTCTGCTGATAAAGTGAATCTAGTTCATATAAGTGATGAGTTTTTATTCCAGAAGCAGATGAAATAGTAAACTGGCCGGTTCCTCAACTGCAGTTGCCTTTCTTCGAGATGAGCACACCGATGACACCCGTCAGATTATAACTACATTATTAACTAAGTCGCGCTGCAGTTCTTCACAGTTGATTGAGGGAACTTTAGCATAATTTCAGTGCTTCTCGATGAAAGTGTTTGAACTATCGCACAGATAAAGCTAGTCCACCGGGCGGGATCAAACCCAGCCATCTCGACTCAAACCGGGAGCGTGCGTTACCATTTAACCACGGGGACACATTGCTGTTCCGTGCGATAGTGTTATATGAAATGCTTATATACCTTGGTCTCTTAGTCACTCATGCTTATTAAGCGTGATGTGCGTAACTCCAGAATTCACGATTAAGACAGAAGAGAGATGGAAGGTGGATGATAAATCTTCAAATTCTAAGTTACACAGTTTAAAGGCAGTGACGCCTGGTTAAGGTTTGATCCAACCCGGTCTTTTTTCTTTGCGATAGTTTCTAACTTGTCTTAACCAGGCGTCACTGCCTTTAAACTGTGTAACTTAGAATTGGAAGGTTTTGCTTTTCGATGTTTATAAAATTTAGTAATCTATTGGCTAGAAGCAGAAGCATGGATGCTTATGTTTTTAAAATTGTTTCTTAAATAGATACACAACACTTCTTATACTTTTAAAATATGAATCTTCAGGAAGACTCGGTCTGGCCAAATCTGAGTAATCTGTCCGATATGCCGCCACCACCGCCCACCACACCTAACTCTTCAACGGCTTCTTCGACTTCTTCTTTCAACATGCCCCCTTTTCAATCGCCCCCTTCCTTCAACCAAACCTCTTTATTTAACCCAACCCCTTCCTATAACCCAACCCCTTCCTACAACCCAACCCTTTCCTACAACGCAACCCCTTTCTACAACCCGAACCCTTCTTACAACCCAAACCCCTCCTACAACCCGACCCCTTCTTTTAACACTCCCCCAGGTTTCGAAGAGGTCGCCGCGTCTACGTTGTCTCCCCTAGGAGACTTCCCACATATGCCAGACCCCATGAACTTATTCTCAGAAGAGCACTTTGCTCCCTGGGGAGAGAGCTCTTCTACTTCAAATACGGACTGGGAAACATTCCTCAATCAGAAGCGATCAGATCAGAAAAAGGAGTGATTTATGAAAAAGCAACAACCAGATAACAATGAAAAGTTGAACATCGAATGGGAGAATAAAATGAATAACTTGATAATGCTGTTGCTGTTTTACACATTGATAATGCTGTTGGTGTTTTACACAATATCGCGGGTTACTTTTACTTTAGCCCCCCCCATACGGGTTTCTGTTATATTAGGTTACTTTTACTTTAGCCCCCCCCCATACGGGTTTCTGTTACAAAATACACTGCAAAAGTTCTGTTATATTAAGAAGGTTCATAGCAGCGTTTTTCACAAAAAGTTAATTCAAATTGCAAAAACCTATGTGTGAGTATCAATTAACGATATACCCACCAGTATTATCAGGACCTTCTGTCATCTTATAGACAAATCATGGATACCTCCGTGATGGAACACGGATGAGCAAGTGTTGAATATTTAGTTCTCGAACCAGGTTTTGACCTCTCCTTCAATCTCAAAAGTTTTCGCCGTCATTTGACTCCATTAATTTGGATGGATAGTGACCCGATAGAGCCAAGTTGTTGCTGTTGTTGCCGGATGTAGCCGGCTTCGAAGAACGTCTGTGTTCTTCGTTTCTTGTTCTTTTTTTTTATATCTTCAAGAACGCTGCGACCTCCAGCGGCTTGGTCCAGAGGTCGATTGGAGACAGCGCGGTCGGGTGGCATGGGCAGTTGAAGAGATGCGCAACGTCGTGAGGTCCGGAAGAGCAATCGGGACACACATCGGGGATGGATTCGTCAATGCGGTGGAGGTAGTTGTGGATGAATCTGCTGAATCCCGAGCGGAGCTGGCTGAGCGTACATCTAGTCTTGCGGGGTAACTCCTTCTCTTCTTCCTGGATAAGGGGCGGAGGTCTGCCTCCCAGGATGACGGCACCCTTCACGATTGGAGTTCGTTCGAGACCATCATCGAGTGTACGGTGTTTGCGACTGATTTCCCATTGTTCAGATCCCTTGACATCTGTTTTGCGGCTTCGACAGTCTTCTTGCAGCTCAACACGAGGTTGTTCTTCATTGCGCGAGGGGGCGCCGGGCAGTCGAGGAGGCCGTGGTGGATGTGTTCTGGGTCCAACGATCTCGCGAGGTACTGCGCGGCGAGCATGTTCAGATGGGATTTGGTGCGCATAACCTTTGATTCGCGATGAATATGGTCATTGTCGGCCATTTGATGATTCCCTGTCACGACGCGGAGTCCGGAATTCTGAGAACGTTGGATTTTGGCGTGAGCGGAGTCCGAGAGGAAGGTGGACCAGGCGGGTGCGGCGTAGTTGCAGATCGCTTGCAAGATGGCTTTGAACGTGAGGCGGAGGGTTTCTTTTTGATTGCCCCAGGTGCTTCCGGCAAGGGCTTTCAGTACGTTATTGCGCTGCGACATCCGTCTCGCGATGTCTTTGGCATGATGGCTGAATGTGAACATCGAGTCGTACGTGACGCCAAGGAGCTTGCCCTGGTTGACGGTGGGGACGGGTGATCCGCAGATTGATATGTCCAGAGTAGACTTGAATTCACGACTGAACGGGGTGAAAAGCATGAGCTGGCTCTTGGTCGGGGAAATGATGAGTGACCGTTCTTTGAGGAAGGTTTCAATTTTCGTGATGGCCCTGCGTAGATTTTCGGAGGCGACGTTGATGTTGCTATCTGACGCCCAGATCGTGATGTCATCAGCATACGAGATGACGTTTGTGTGGGCATCGTCTGTGGGAAGATCGCGGAGGTAAAGGTTGAAAAGCGTGGGCGAGAGGGCGCTGCCTTGTGGGACTCCGTTTCTGAAGAGTCTGGAACTTGATACCGAGTCGCGGAAGCTTGTGCGTCCTGTTCTTCCTCTAAGGTAAGAGGCGAGCCATTTTTTAATGTAGTTCGGCGCGGTTGTTGTCTCAAGAAGGTCGATGAGCTTGACGATGTCGATACTTTCGAATGCCTTGGACATATTAATGGCCATGAGGACCGTTCGACTAGAGGGACGTTTCTGGTTAAAACCGTCCGCGATGCTCTTCGAGAGAGTTACGAGGGCCGAGGTTGTAGAGCGTCTTGCCGTGAAGCCATGTTGGTGGTCTGCCGGGGGAATGTGCCTCTGTAGGGAGCCGAGTATTAGCCGTTCAATCACTTTGGCGACGGGCGAGACTAGAGAAATCGGACGGTAGCTGGTTTGCCTGCTTTCAGGAGGGGTAGTATGATCGACGATTTCCATATCATGGGGATCCTGCCTGTGTGTAGGGAGCTGTTTACCAGGGAAGTCAGGGCGCTGATTCCTTTCGGACCTAATTGATGGAGAATTATAGGAGCGATGCCATCTGGACCAAGCGCGGTGGACTTCTTCGTGGATCTGATGGCGGCTGCTACGTCTGTGGTAGTGAAGTCCTCGAAGTCATCTGCGGACAGGCGGTGTATTTTCCTCATAGTCTTCCTGTTTTCCTTTGAGGTTGTATACTGGACTAGACAAGTGTAGGCTTTGTTGAAGCGGTTCGCGATATCGGAGGCGGTCGTGATCGTCTCATTTCTGAAGGTTATGGCGCAGTTCGGCGGTGGTCTTCCTTTGTTGTTGAGGATCTTGATGGTCTTGTTGACATCTTTCTTTGGATCGAAGGACTCCATCAGTGCGCGCCAGATGTCCCGTTTGTTTTGTCGGTAGCTCTCCTTATGTTCGTGTTGAGATCGTTCAAAAGGTCGCTTGTCGGATTCGATTCTCTGAATGTGTCGCGTTGATGCATCCATTCTCGTATCTCTGTCGTTAGGGCGACTTCTCTCTTCTTGATTCGGCCGCGTGGGATTGTTTTTGCTGCAGCTGATACAAGTATTCTTCGGGAGAGAGGTTCTGCTTGAACGGCTGGTAGATTGGGAAGAGGATTTTTGGACAGGCTTTCTTCGACGTGTTGCTGGAACGCTTCCCAATCCGCTTTCCGGTAATTTCTGAAGGTTGCGTCTCTGTGAGTGTGGTTGAAATTGCTGCCTTTTAGTTCGATGATTATCGGAAGATGATCGGAGCTGCCTTCAGTGATGGTTTTCCATGACGCTTTTTGAAGGAGATCCTGAGAGCAGATGGAAATATCTGGCGAGGAAGGGCGACCGTTTGAGGGAACTCGTGTGTTCATGTCGCGGTTGAGAGTGGCGTGTTCCGAGTCGTCAATAGCACTGGAGATGACGTTTCCTCTGTTGTCTGTCGAGTGAGAGTACCAGCTGGAGTCGTGGGCGTTAAGGTCGCCTAGTATGATGGAATTCTCGCGGTTGCGTAGAAGGGGGATAGATCCGGTTGGTAGCCTGTGTTGCAGGAGGTCATCGGAGGAATGTAGACATTAGTGATGTCCAGAGAGAGGCCGTTGTTGTCCGAGATGCGAACAGTCAGTGATTCCAGGTGAGGATCTGTGGTAGACGGGACGACGGAGTAGTTTAAAGAATGGGTGATGCCTGTGAGTAGGCCGCCACCTGTGTCGGTTCCGCGGTCTTTTCTAGCAATGGAGTATCCGGGGAATGAATTAGTTTTCGCGCGATCCGTCAGCTTCGTTTCTTGTATTAGGAATATGTCGATTCAGGCGAGTTAGGAGGTCGAGGATCTCTGTTGTCTTGCCGTTTAACCCGTTACAATTGTATTGTAGCAGTCTCAGGTTCTTGTTGCCTTTGCGTCTGTTTCGGGCGATTGGAGCGAGAGCTGCGTCTGCAGACGGCGAGGGTGTGTCTTGGAAGTTCTGACATGGAGGGCATCGGTAGGTTGCAGGGACGTAGTCCTTGAGCGATGGAATACCGCTGCACTTCGCTTTGATGTGTGTCCATTCGGAGCAGAGAGAGCACTGGATGCAGTTCGTGTTCGCTGTCTCTCGGCAAGTAGAGCAGAGCCAGGTGGTGGGAGGTCCTGGGTTGCGTTCGATGTCTCCGGCTTGTAGAAGTAGAGATTGAGACAGACTGGCCGGGTCAGTCTGCCTCACATTGCAAAAAACGGAAGAAGAATTGTGTGCTCCGGAGGGAGCGTGTCTTCGTGTCTTCGGAGCTGGTCTGCTTCCGGAGAAGATTGGTGATGTCCTTTGCAGTCCTGAGACTGACGTGCTGCACCGCGAGTAGGCGGACATCGTTGTAGCACATAGAGCCAAGTTAGATGAATATGGTGAGTGAGACTTGATTTCGTAGCCCAGCTCTGAAAATTTTAATCGCGATGAGTGGCCAGGCCTACTCATGGGTTGCCTCACCGTACTTAGCGAATATTGCCTCGTTCACTCGATGGAGTATGTTACCGTATACACCTGCAGTGAGAATGGTGTTACAATGCGATAGCTCCCAGTATATGATGTCATGTGAGTTCCATTTAACTAAAAGCAATACCTCAAATAGGGAAGTCCTTCATTGAGCTTCGGCTCTGGCTGCTCCTTTTCCAGCCATCGATGCTTCGACTTAACATGAACTTCGTTGACTTATTTATCATCTTCAATGACGAAAGTCTAGTCAAATCCCTCTGCGTTTTTACTAGAGAAGTGGTGCAGCAGCTTCCATCTGTTGCTTTCTGGTTATCAGAGAAATTCTTTTATTTAAAAAAAAATTACAGGCTTAATATCTTGCCCATCCGATTAAAGCCATCAAAATGCTCTTCCTTTTCATAGGTATGGAGCTTCGGATTTCATTCAACGAGCTGCTGGAGATCAGAGAGATTGAGACTTGCCGTCGAGGACGGTCGTTGTTATCAAACTATTCCCTTTCTATTTGGAACGTCTGAACCTAATGGAGCGTTAGAATTCAGCTTTTCACTTTGTCAGAGTAATCTCTACAAAGTGATCTCGTTAAACGCTCTGATGTCTCACCACGAGTTGTCATGAGAAGAAAAATGGACTACGGAATTTTTTATATTCATATAAAATTACGTCCAACAGTAAATGTTATTACTATATAAAAAATACCGTAGTCTATTTTTTATTCTCACGGCAATTCGTGGTGAGATATTAGAGCGTTTAACGAGATCACTTTGCAGAGATTACTATGACAAAGTGAAAAGTTGAATTCTAACGCTCCATAACTCTGATCACAGATACTATTCTCATCAAACGCCTGACAAAGTTTAAGATGTTCCGAAGCTGTTGTGTCGCCCAGGTTGTAGTAGAAGAGAAGGGATACTGTGACTCTAAAGCCTGTAACAATATGACGCAAATTCGGAGAAAACTTAAAGGAGCCTTCCTTCATAAATTTGGTTGAGAAGATTCCATAAAACTGTTGAAGAAAATTTTGATTGTAGAAAAATCCGATACGAACATTCTTGCGCACCAAATACTTCAGCACCGTTACCCGATTTGTTTAAACCCGGGCGTTATAGGATACTGTATCACCATATACTGGGTTGTTTTATGCTACCATGAACTACTTTTTCTGTTATCTGTGTTTGGATTGTAACATTTTTCTATGAAATGGTTGCTTAGGCTTAGGAAAGAGGTTTTTAAATTTCAGGACTTTTTTATTGGAGAAGTAGCGCTGTGAGGGGGGCCAAAATTAGGAAGATCTGGGTATGTACTTTAACTCCCAATTTTGTATGGTGGTGTAAATAAGAGTATTCCCTACTCCTCGTCGATCTCAAGCAACGGATTTTTATACCGAGCAGAAACTTGTGCAAAAATCGTGTGGTGTGACGGGAACCGAACCCGTGACCTTTCGCGTTCCGGGCGAATGCTCTCCCCACTGAGCTACACACGCACACATGATAATGTACATTTTAAGGCCCATACAATATGCCCCCCTCTCAACACCGAGGTCTCTCGAGGTCTAGGATCAGAGGTCTAGGCGCCTTTGTTTCTGCTAACTAGCTCATGCTCGGGTTTTCTTATTTTTCTCTTTTTTTCTTCTCTTTTACTCTTTTTATCCTCTCTTCTCATCCCGGTTCGGCCCCCATGTAAATAAGAGTATTCCCTACTCCTCGTTGATCTCAAGCAACGGATTTTTATACCGAGCAGAGGAGCGGATTGTTGACAGAAACTTGTGCAAAAGTCGTGTGGTGTGACAGGAACCGAACCCGTGACCTTTCGCATTCCGGGCGAATGCTCTCCTCACAGAGCTACACACGCACACATGATAATGCACATTTTAAGGCCCATATAACAGTGGGACACTAAAATTGAATCGTAAACATTTAATTTTAGAACCCTTCACTTTTGCTCTTCACCTTTAGCTCCCCTCCATTTTGCTATGTTTTACTATGGAATAGGGGGGATTCTTGTATCACCAGGGTTCAGTAGGGGGCTAAAGTAAAATTTTCCCGAATATCGCAACACCGCAATAAGTAGGTACAAATCATGAAGCGAGGGCAAATAGTGGATTACAAAGACGTCAGAAACTTTGGATCGCAGTCGCGTGCAAATTAGGAGAATGGAAAACATCAACTTCCTTTAACAAATTTTTTTTAACAAGAGTAAAATGCTTCCGAGATTCTGTACCGCCAAAGAGTAGGGTTCGCTGTGTAAACAGTAACTTATCTTCTTTTCACATTCGGAAGCAACTATAGCCGAGTGATTCCATGAATTCGATAGATTTTTTAACATAAATATTGGTCACACAATCATTTAAATAGCCTTTGTTTTGTTTGCGCCGATGTCAAGGGTTGAATTTCTTTGTGTTGGCTAACATGAAATAACAAGTGAGGAGAAAGAAAACTTTCCTGATGATGATGAAATAAATTCATCTTTAATAAATGATAGAAATAGCGAAAGAAGTATTTCAGGTTCAAACCTGCACTTCAAAAACAATTATCCGAGGTAGGGCAGAAATAATAAAAATTCATTTGTGAACGAATTTGCAGCCATGTTCTCTTCGATTCCGCTCATGCCGATTCAATCGGTGTCATTGTCAATTCTCCGACCCTTGAGTTTTTTTGAGATTTCGAGAAACCTTCCGACGCTGGAATCTACGGAGATCGCTCGAGTTCGGTATTAGTCTGGGTAACCAGAAAAAATACATTTTGCAGTTCAAACCTGCATTAATCGGTTGGAAATCGGTGTGTGCCACTTTCTTTCTATCTCTATGTCTCTCCTTTTCTCTCTGTCTCTCTCGGAACTACTTATTAATGATTTATCCTCTACAAATCTGTTTGGCTTTTTTCGTTTAACAGCTCATAATATGAAAATGTTGCATTCAATGTCATGTATGAGACACCATCCTATCTGATTCGTCAGAAATATTAACGATTATGGATCGAAGAGGTTTGGCGCAATTCAAGAATTTAGATGCGACATATCTACATATGTATATTTCATTGATGTTTTACTATGTAGTTGTTGAACCCTTCTACTCTCTAGCTTGTGCTCTCTTTCTTTTAAACACGTGGCATTTCGTGTATTCAACAGTTGAAAAGCACATATATGCTTTCAAAGAAATGCTTGCATTTTCCCCAATCGTCATTACGAGAAAACTTCGATCGGAAATAAATATTCGACATTTTTTTCCAAAAATATGTTATAAAATGGATATTTATGTAATTGCTTTCTGTTGTCTACTCAATCTTGTGTGCGTGGAACGTGGCAATTATAACAAAAGAAATTGCAGTGGTTTTATTGTTTCAACAGACAACGGAAAAGGAGAACTTTAAATTAGGCAGAAAGCACTTCAGAAGAGGTTCTGGGCATGTTCGGAAGTTTTGCCTCTAGAAGTGGGGAAAACCAAATTGGAGAGGCGTCCGCAGCTCCCAGATGACATCCAGGAAGTGACGGTTGTACAAAATGTCAAAGAGCTAGGATATTGTAGACGAAATCTAAGGGCGGGAAAGGGTTAAAATTAGATACAAAAGACTGTGGAAGATGAAGAATATTTTCATGAGATTCTAGAGGATAAGGGGTCATAAAAGAGATTCTGAAAGTTATGGGGTTGTACAAGAGATTATGCACAAAAACGAGTGAGACAAGAGATTCATTCTATCTTGTTCGCCATGACTGGTGTGGTCGACTTCCATCCGCTCTCTGATCTATTAATTTCGTCTAGTGTGCAAGATTGGACACCTTGAAGCTGTATCGTCCTAGTCCCTCACCACCCCCCCCCCCCACACACAATGCTACCACTGGAGTAGGACCGACCAATCCCTCACAAGTTATTTCCGTAATCAACGTGGACCCATCTGACCTTATATGTTATCAACTCCTTCGACCTCATGTTTCCCCTCACATAGAAGACCCCTTCCTTATACCTTACCACACATTTTCCATGCGTAATAAACTCAACTCAACTCTTAATAATGAGGGTGTTAGAAAATATCCTGCAGAAGAGTGTAAAATAATAAGAAAGAGGTTACTAGAAGAAAAGGTTAGACGGGAGCAGAGGGTTAGAAAACGGAAAGTTTATTAAAAGAAGAAAAGTATCAAGTCTCTTGCAAGGAGAAGTGTTCAAAAGGGAGGAGAATCCTAAAAGTTCTTGAACGTTTTAGAGAGAGACGGGGACAGAGAGAGTTATAGAGTAAGAATAGAAGAGTTGCAGAAAACCGAATGAGGTTCAGCTCTTCATCCTTTTAATAGTTTGAAGTTGCAGGAATACAAATGAGGCATCGGAAAGATTGAAACTAATATGAATTAAACCACTCTGGATTTTTAGTGTTATTCTGAAAGGGCTCTACTCTATAGGACTCTTGTATGTATTTATTTTTTATATCTATTTTATCTAACTTTTACTCTCTCTCTCTCTGTCTCTCTCGTTTCTCTTTCCTCTGTCTCTCTTTTATTTCCCCTCTCTCTCAATCACTCTTTGTCTCTTTCATTCTCTCTCAATCCATCTGAATTTCTGTCTCTGAAACTTTCTTTTATTCTACGACCCTTTCCCTATCTGTCAATTTTTCTCTCACAACAAACAATTCTCAAGCATGGAAAAATCTCATACTTTCTGTTTTTGTTGCGTCCTCTCCTCGCAATATCTTCATTTCATCATTCCACTCTTCAAATCGCCCTTAGCCAGCCAGTATCATAATGCGGCTCAGTTAAATAATTCAGCTGTTTTAGTGACTTCTTTCGTATTTTGCTGTATAGGCTTCAATAATTGAGATTTTTTTCAAACCCATTCAAGTTCGTTTATTTGTAAGATTGCTTGCACTTCTTTTTGTCCTATGATCATTTCACACTGCTTCTTCCCCGTGTTTCGGTTTGTTCCTATTCTCATTTCATTCTCGAAACATCAGAAGGCGAAGCCAAAATTACTAGCACGAAGAGCATGATCGATATCAGAGTAAGAGGGTGGAAGGAACTAGGAAAGAATAAAGAGGAAGAGAAAATAGAGAAATAGTTCGAGAGAAATGTATAGAGAAATAATTAGACGGAAAAAACATTTAGAATTTGAACATTTGGTTCAAAAAGATGAAAACAGAGGAAAAGAGAAAGGATAATGAAGTCAAAGAACGGCGCTGGAAGGTGTTATCTTGTGATGTAGGGAGAAAAAGGGAGTAAAATTCAACGGCTAGGGTTCTTATTAGGGAATAAAAAGGTAAGTATTAGCGGTCAAAACAAGAAAGTTATAAAGAACGGAGGGAATAGATAAGAATTTAGTGGAAAATAAGGAAGGGAAAGCGACAAGTAAAAGACCGATTAGCTGAGTTTCAACTCTCGAGTCCGTTTTAAATTCACAGTTCTTTTCTTAGAGACCTTATTCTTAGAGATCCACTTGCGTTTTTGCTTATTGGCTACTTTAATATTCTCATATATTCTTCTTATTTCTCTCATTCTCTTTTCAACGTTGTTCTCTAGATTCAAAATTGCCGATACCTCCGGAAAAGAACACTTTTCAAAAAAAATCCTCTTCTTAATTTTAACTTGAAAAAAGGAATGAATAATGAATGAGATGCGCTCTTTCAATACTCTCCCGGGGGTAAGACTGGGTCTTCCGAAACCACGCTCTATCGACTAAATACCCTACTCTTTGTTATGTCCTTTCCGGTTGATTAACTCAGTTCTGAAGAGTTTAAAAGCTTGGTCTTCCTCAGACTTCTGATGTAACCGTTTAACGGTTTGATCAACTCTCATTGTTACTTCATTTCAGTCTCCGACCTATATCCCCCTTCTCTCTGTATCTCTTTTTTTTAAATTTCGTTATATATATATTATCTACATCATACGATGCAAAAGCAAACACATATTACAATTAAAATTCGAGCACAAACATTGAATAAGAATACATATAATATTATCAGCAATCAAAGATTATCAGCAATCATTCAATAAGACAATCAATAGGTGTTTTCTTCTCTCCTCATCCTCATCTCTATCTCCCACTCTCAATTTACATCCTTGTTTCATTACCAATCCGTTTTTACTTTTCTCAATTATTCTTCTCTTTCTTAAATTTCATATTTTAAACTTTCAATTTTTACTAACGTGCCTTAATAATCTCTTTGCCTTCCTCCCCCCTTTTCTATTTATCTGTCTCTCTCTTTTGTTTCTCACTCTTTATTCATAATTCTCTCTCTCTCTCTCTCTCTGTCCTCTCTCTCCCAATCTCTCTCTAGCTCACTCACTACTGCTGCTCTAATAAATTCAGAATGTGAAAAAGACGTCGTTCGCTTTGAGCGCTTTAGTAACGATTCTCATTCCTATTCTCCTTCATGTTTTTTATTTGCATACTCTCATGCACTATGCATTGCTTGAGCGTCATACATATCGTGGTTTAATAACGCCTTCGTCGCTCTTTTCGACTCTTTCCATGAAATTATCTCTATTAGGTCTCCCTTTTTGCCTTCTTTATCTCTCTTCCCTCTCTCTTTCGTTTTTTTCTTACTGTGTCTCCATCTCTGGAACTTCCATGTATTGGGCTGGACTCTTCTCTCCCTAACTATCTTTCTCTCTCTATCTCTCTCTTCATTACCCCATCTCTCCTTCTGTTTTTTTCACACGCCGAATCCCCCTCTGTGTCACTTCGTCGTTCATTTTTCCATGTGGCATCCCTACCCATTTCGTAGACTCGAAAAGAACTTTTGTGGTCTCGATAATTCCTATTCGATTAAAAACAGCACTTTAACGAGAAAGTACATTATATAGCGCTGTAAAGTGTAAGATAAACTCGCTCTAGCTGCGGTTTCAGTAATGAATCTCCCGATGGCTTTCGCTTTTTGACTTTTCTTGTGGAAGAACTAATTTCATCACCAATATTTTATCTTTTTAAATTGCAATTATATAGAGCCATGAGGCAGTCTAGAAGTCTTATTACTTTTTCTTCCTTTATTTGCTTTATTCCTTATTTTTCTACTTGGATGCGCAATCGAATCAGCATTCTTGCGTTTCCAGGAGCCTTGTGTTACCTTACGATTTCATGGGTTTGATGTCACTATTCTAATCATTTACTTAAAAGAGAACGAGTGAAGAGCGAATCAGAATGAAACAGAGAGGGAGGGAGATAGAACGAGAAGAAAAGAGAATAATCTTGAAGAGAACCACTGTGAAAAAAGAGGAAAGAAAAGAAAGAGAGATAGAGAGAGAAAGAAAGACAGAATGATAGAAAAGGGGAGAAAGCTGTCGGTTGCTCAACAGAATTACCTCTTCAGAAGACTCCAGTTACCTTGTTTCGTGTTTCAGAATGCGATTGGACAAAATGGGTACAGTAAGGATATACGAAGACACTGACTACGATAGGCTACGGCAGATGGTTGACAGCACTCAAGGATGGACGGAGGTTGGCGAGTTTTATCGCATGACAATTTCAGTGAATGATACCTTATGTCACCAGCGATGTGAAATTTTTTTTAAAAAAAACGACCTTTTTTGAATGGAGAATTCTAGAACAGTGAGAAGCTTTCCCTTCTCTCTCCTTTACCTCTAACTCGCTTCTTCTTGTTACAGACTACCCCGGTCAAAGAGCGGCCGGGTTTAAAATAAATATTTCTAAGATCGGTTTTCCATTGTCATGATGAAATCAAGTCAGATGTAGCTTCATTGCATGAAATGTACTCTACTGACCGGAAAAACAGCTGTGTAAACCTTTCTATTGCATGAGGAGCTCCATTTTGATTTCCCATTCTCATTTTCTGCGTGTTCGCATCTGAGGAGCGATGAGTGTGGAGAATAATCTCTGTCAGCTTCGTGAAACCGATTGATGATTATGAAATAGTCATCTTAACCATGCGTCACTCCTTTTTAAACTGTGCGACTTAGCATATGAAGAATAAAATTATAGTCATCATTTGAATAAAAAAATTTCGAGCAACGAGTCTACTTTTACCATGAGTTTCCCTAGTTGAATTGCGAAGGTGAGGTTCAAAGTTCTTCTTTCTAGCTCTAAAATCTTATGATCATTCTGAAAATTAATAATAATCTTTGCTTTCTTTCTCTTTCCCCCTCTCTCCCTCTCTCTCCCTCTCTTTCCCTCTCTTTCCCCCTCTCTCCCTCTCTCTCTCTCCCTCTCTATCCCTATCTCTCCCTCTCTTTCCCTCTCTTTGGTAACAAATTGAAATGAAACAGATTGCTGGCATAGATCGCCATCTAAGCTACTAATAAGAATTTCAATTGATTTAGTGTGAGTGGCTTTTTTTCCGCCTCCAATGGCAGTGCGGTTCATAATTTTAAAAATTCGAACAGCATTATTATTTTAATAATGAACTATACGGTAAAGTAGAACTCTGAGATGTAGGTATTACGATCTAGTTAGGTAATTGTGAGTGGATAAACAGAAGAAGGATTCACTTGGTGAATTTGCGCTGAACATTTTCAATCATTTCGATGTACTTATTCAAGTGAGGGGACCATATTACAGTACACGACTCCAATAGATGTCTCACATAACTCACGAATAATTTTTGAACAAATTAAGATCTCTAGATTTTCTATGTTTCTCTTTTCCTTCCTTTTTAATTTTTCACTTTTTAACCAATCTATTTTTCTTTAATTGTTTTTCATTTCGAAAATTCTTCAGATTTTTTGAGTCATTCCTTAGCTTCATTTTTTCCACTTCTATGTATGTACTCTCCCTCATCATGAAGGTTTCTCAGCCTGAGCATATTTTATTCTCTCTTAATAATAGTTCTCAATTAATGGCTTTCCAGAGAATATGCTTCACTGGAAACTTAACGATCTGTTGTGTATAAACATTAGTTTTTCTTTTTATGTTTTATTTGAAGTTTAAGGGGAACATTTCCCAAAGCTTTCTTGCAGATCACATGGGTTTTAATAGTAAACATTTTTTTCTACGACATTATTAGTCTTTATTCATTTTTTTTGAAGCGTAATCGAATCGAGCATCGCATAATGACTACGAAAAGGTGTTATATGTATGTTCGTTAATTTACTAATTTAGTTTAGATTCAGAAACTAATTCGAATATTCTCAAAAACAAATGCTTATAACTATGATTGAAGATTAACATTGCATTTCCAGTGAGTACAATGCATCCGAAACAGTAATTTAAAACCGATAAATTATATAGAAAACCAAATTTGCCTTAAAATACATCATATACCTAACCTTTGTTACTTAAAACGCTCTCACTTAAATTTATCTTTTTTGGAAGCGTTGACGCTAATGTTATTGTAATATTCAACTTCCCCTGTCTTCTTCTTCTTAGCGTTGTCCCGAGCCGGCCGAGGTCGAAGTAGGGTCCGCTGTACGGCTTCTAGCTCTGAAGAAACATCTGTCCGTTGCGTCTTCCGAGTGAAGTCTTGCAAGTCGCAGGTCTTGGTTGAGCGTGTCCATATATCTTGTCCTCGGTTTGACTCGCGGGCGTTTGCCTGGTACTTCCATGTCAAAAGCGTGTCTTGCAATGTTGGTCGCGTCTCTTCGCATCTGTCCATACCATATAACTCTCCCTTCTCGCATCTTTTCTTAAATAGGAGCCACGCCGAGTCTTCCTCTCACAATCGTGTTACGCAACAATCTAGGCGAGTCAGCCCTAAGGTCAAACGTAACATTTTCATCTCCTTTGTGTGAATAATGTACTCGGCTGCACGCCTTGTAGGCCAGGTCTCCGTCTAATAGAGAAGCACGGGACGGATCGCTGTTTTATACATCTTTCCGCGTATGTCAGCTGTGATATTCCTATCACTTAGGACACCTGTAGCTTTTCTCCATTTCATCCAAGCTGCATATACTCTTTGGCATGCCACTGCATTCGTTGACGTCTCCGAGGAAATGACAGAACCAAAAAACTTTAACTCGGCGGTCTTCGGGAGCGGTTCACCGCTGATGTGAACATTTCCAGTCGTTTGCACTCCAATTTAGTGGTACTCGGTCTTCTTGATGTTGAGGCGTAAGCCATGCCTACTGAGAGCGTCATTTTTGGGCACCTTTATTCGATTTCGAGACGTGTAGGAGCAGCAAGGAGAATGTCGTCGGCGTATGCAATGGTTGACGGAGCCGGAGTCACTAAAGGACGCGTGATGGTATCCATAACCAAAATGAAAAGAAGGGAAGACAGAGCACTCTCTCGTTGTACGCCTACGTTTACTGCTAATGGCTCTGTGATGCCGACCGGAGTTATGACAGTACTATTCAAATTAACGTACATCGCCATTTTCCATCGAATGTAATCTATGATCGCAGAGTATATATGAAATAAGTTCATGAGGAACTCTGTCGAACGCCTTTTCCAAGTCGAGATAGTTCATATGGAGCGGTGATCTTTTCTCTGCGTTCTTCTCGACGAGTAAACTGAGTACAAATACTGCATGTGTTGTGCCTCTTCCGTTAAGGAGACCGCATTGCTGAGCTGGGATATCGACGATATCTCGTATGCGTGAATCCAGTTTCCTCTCAAATATCTTCATATTGTGGTTGAGTGTATGTATTGGACGGTTGTTGCTGCACTCTCCTTTTCTGTTGAAGACTGGAACGGTCGTGGAGCGCCAGTTATGAGGGATTCAGCATTGCTTTACGATGCTGTTGAACAGGTGCACGAGATGTGCACCTGTTCAAAATTTAAAAAATCACCCGACACCAAAATCACTTTACGAAACCAAAATCACCCGCAATTTTCAGGCTTCGGTGGTTATGTCGTCCGATCCAGCCGCTTTCACAGTCTTCAACTTTTCCAGTCTTCATCTAGAGAGTGCCTTCTTTACTTTATCGGTCGTGATGGTTGGCACGGGTCCTTGTACGGCGTGGGAAGTCGGGATGGGAGGGTGCTCAAACTCTTGGCCGCTCATTTATTTTTGCGCAACCTGTTTTTGACTTTTTGAGGGTCAGTGACGAGCTTTCCTTGTTTGTCCCTACTTGTTGCTGCTCTCTGGATGTCCAAGGTATTGCAGTGTCAATCCTTAACAAGCCGATAGGTGGCTTTATCGCCTCCTGGTTTGTCCATCTTCTCATAGAGATGGATAAAGGAGGCTTTTGATACTGCGACAGCTCTTTTGGCGACTTTCTTGGCTGAGCTGTATGCAGCGCGGTCGTCAGCCTCATTTGACGTCCTACATCTCTTTTTGGGAAAAAGATTTCACGACTGCCAGATCGCATCGAGCAAAGAAGTCAAGTAGCCGTTGACCGTTCTGATTCCATGTCCTTCATTTTCTCTCTCACTATTTTGTCGATCTGAACCGATGTGAACGTTGAATTCCCCGCCGATCAAGATGTCTTCTTGAGACTCTCGGAGTTTAATAACTTTCTCAAGGGAGTCGTAGAAGTCCTTCTTATCAGCGTCGCTACATCCTTGTTAGGAAATGCATATGCTGAGACGACAAGGAAGTGGTTGTTGAACAAAGAAACTCTGAAAGCCCTGAATCGATCCGTAGAGCGCATGACTTCGGTTACATCATCAGAAATTTTCGAGGAGAGGATAATTCAAACACCAATTCTTGTTGATGACGTGCCATGGTATAACAGCTCGCAACCGTCTTCTATCGGATTCGACTTGCTTCCTCTCCATTTCATTTCCTGTACAGCAGCAATGTCCACCCTTCTCGCTCGTAGCATCGCGGCCAGCTCTCTACTGCGTCCCGTCAGTGTTCCAACATTCAATATGACGACGCGAATTGGTTTTTCGCCACGCTGACATAACACGCCCATGGGAAGCTGCCTGCCATCGTATATTTGACGGTCCTATCGGAAAAGGTAGAACCGCGTCGCTTCCGGGGGACGCCATAGCTTTGGTGATATAACTTGAAGAGCTTGAAGCCATGGTTTACAACAAGGGTCTCCACGCAATCGGCCTGTGGAATGTATGGTCAATCCAGCTGGACATCGCGCAACGTGTTTGTCGGGAGTTCCTGCTATTCCTTGACCGTAGAAAAAGCAGAAGATTAATCGAAATGGCGCCTCGACTCGCGTGGCCTGGACTAACACCTATTCGCCTAGCCATCTGACGGATAGAACCAGTTAACTTTAAAGGGGCCAATTTTAGCCTCACTTAGAACGTCGTGATTCCGGCAATCACGGTAGCAGAGCTGAGTGAGTTTACACCTTTCCAACGACTTTGAGGTTTGAGTTCTTCCCCCCTGTTTGTCATACAATCCCATTACATTGAGTTCTCTGACTGATTACATCACTCAAAAGATTGAAAAGCAAGACCAATGGAAAATCTCGAAATTCTAATTTTAGGTAAGAAAAATTTTAATTTTATGTTCTTACAGGTGTACAAAAAAGGTCACAAGCGGGTTGCAGTTATGAGCAACCAGAACAGCACCGTACAAACTGTCAAGGTATCATCATCAAGACACTTCCTGAGTAATGAAAAAAATTTCTTGCTCAAAACCAATTGAAAATTACAAGATGTTTAAATACGCTTGTGATCTCAAAACCTGACAAAAATGCCGCTTGTGATTTTAAATTCTGAATTAAATGCTGTCATTTTTGTCAGATTATGAGATCACAATCGTTTAAAACAAGATCTACAGGATGAAGAAGCTTTTATTTATAATACACATCTCTCATATAAAGCTCATTTATCAGTTTTGACCTAAAATAAAGAGAAAAGTATATAGCAATAAGTTCTTTTTCGAAAACATTTGCCATTAAAATGCTTTGTAATCTTAAAAATACATTCAGGCAACTATTTCTATGGAGGACGTCACTCCTGAAACCATGTTTGATGTTATCAACGATGATGAATACAGGTGAGGATTTTTCTCTCAAGATTCCGATAAAAAAGTAATTTTTCCAAAATATCAAATTTAATTCCGATATGAGCCATCCCTCAATTTTTTTAAGCATCCGAGACTGTGTTTTTTTTTAAACTGCGGGTAACGTTATTTGATATTAGCCGCTTCAATTTGACTACTACCAATCACACCTAGGCAGTTCTATGTACTCAATTGTAAATTAGAGTATTCCCTACTCCTCGTTGATCTCAAGCAACGGATTTTTATACTGAGCAGAGGAGCGGATTGTTCGCAGAAACTTGTGCAAAAATCGTGTGGTGTGACGGGAACCGAACCCGTGACCTTTCGCGTTCCGGGCGAATGCTCTCCCCACTGAGCTACACACGCACACATGATAATGCACATTTAAGGCCCATACAACATGCCCCCCTCTCATCACCGAGGTCTCTCGAGGTCTAGGGTCAGAGGTCTAGGCGCCTTTGTTTCTGCGAACTAGCTCATGCTCGGGTTTTCTACTTTTTTTCTCTTTTTCTCTTTTTATCCTCTCTTCTCATCCCGGTTCGGCCCCCATGTAAATTAGAGTATTCCCTACTCCTCGTTGATCTCAAGCAACGGATTTTTATACTGAGCAGAGGAGCGGATTGTTCGCAGAAACTTGTGCAAAAATCGTGTGGTGTGACGGGAACCGAACCCGTGACCTTTCGCGTTCCGGGCGAATGCTCTCCCCACTGAGCTACACACGCACACATGATAATGCACATTTAAGGCCCATACAACACAATAACTCAAGTAATTATAGATAATCTAGGCATTGGATCTAGAATAATTGTGAACAAAAGGGTCTTAGAGTGGCTAAATATCATCTACTGAGGTGAGAAAGTGAAAAGGGAGACCAAGTACGCGAAGACTGAGAGATACGAGCTCGAGACTTAAAGAATATTGACTCCTCTCAGAATATAACAAGTTAAAGAAAATGAAGTTTTTCTCAATTTTTAGTACATAAAAATCAAAATCACTATGATATTTTTCATTTTCTGTTTCTATTTTATAAAAAGATGAAGTTCATCAGAAATTTCTAAAACTTTCTTGGAATAATGAAAACTTTGTTTCTGAAAAAAACTCAAATTATGTTACTTTTTTTTCAAAAATGGTAACAAATTTTTTTTAAAAATAGAACGGTGCTCTTCAATTTCTCCTTCAGCACTTGAAGCTTTCTTCGTTAAAATTCTTCAAAGCTTTCATCTCACTTGCTTAAAATTCTTGAAAATGACAAACAACGTTTTTATAACAATTCCAGACCGTTGAAATGATTAATAATGTTGTTGACATTGTTAAAATTAAATGTTTCTCTCGAAAATATGATACCCTCATTTTCTTTTGAAGTCGCGTATCATCACTTTAATGTTATTGATTTACGAAAAGTGCCTACTGTTGGATCTCTTGAAATTGTCAGGGTTCATTTCCGGTTTTATCGAGATTCTACGTGCTGTTATTTCATCAAAACTCATTTTTCTCCTAGAAATGTCAAAAAACATTTTTTTTCAGGTTTTATCAAATAGAACATAACAAAACGGATCAATAAAAAGGTGGTAAAAATTTGATTTTTAAGAAAACAAAAACAACATTTTCTTGATTTTTTTGACTTTTTAACCAAAAAACTTCTTTTTTTAATATTTTTTTACTTTTTTTGCCGAGCTCTGGCATATTTCTTGAACACATTGAACGTAATATTGTCTTGACCAGCGTGAAAGTATCCATTATTCCACCTGTTGTGGTCACTCTAGCTAAGACACATACAAAGATTTTTACATACGCATCACTCCATGGGCTTTGATTGAAATAGCCCCTTAAATCATTTCTTTATTACTCTTGTTTTCCTACAAATAGAAGTTCAGAGCTTTTCATTATCATACCTTGCTTGTGAGATTTTAGATTTTTTTTAGTAATAAATGGGGTTTTTTTTGCCGAGGTGATAAGTTAATGTCTTTTTAATCGCTTTTCGTTTCCATAGCCCAGGTCCACAAAATTCTGTACTTAAAGATCGACAACCATGGGACGTAAACGTAAGAAGGCACTAGACCGAGCTATACACGTGATTGCTTTTTTTAAAATTGGTCTGTCCACTCACTGAGTGTTTTATGCCCAATTCCTTACGGAAACTACTCTCAAAATGCAAAAAAAGAAGCGAAATGAACAGAAAGTTAATGAAAGACTTTGGAGAAAAAATACACTAGAAACTTTAAAAAAGTTAAATAATTAATCACACTGATTACAACCAAAAATACCACTGATAAGATAAGCTACAAACTACAAACTAAAAAGCATTTTTAGCTTATCACTCTTCTTTCACACAATTACCACGCTTATGTGGCTCGTTTTCCTCATAATTACGGGTGAAGAAGACTCTTTTACAAAAAAAACGCAAAGTTCCTTTAAGCCTCTGGAGTGAGTGACACACTAAATGAGAGAGAACATTTTTTTCTTTGGAAAAGGAAATTCCGAATTTTTTCAGTAAGAGAGAAATCCCGACATACTGACACCAGTCCAGTATAAAACTAAGGAGAATAAAAACTTCCCGAAAACTTTGAATTTTTCCGCTGTTCTTCGTACAATTAACCATTTAATGTTGGTCTTATGAATGAAATATGCCATTCAATTACGAAGTATCATTGAATAGTAAGTGACATGGAGTGTTAAAAGAAATCAATGTTCAACAGAACCAGACTGCCTAATATGGGCCTGGAACAATTAGGGGAAGAGAAGAAGGGGAGGCAAGGTAAAGGGTTTAGAACGGACAGAAATTTGGAAGTGAGGATAGGGTGAGAAGGTTAAAATTGGTAAAGCAAAAATAAAGAGGAATAGGGAAGTACAAACTGTGGCTTTCAGAAAATTATTTATCTCGTGATGAAGTATGAATTGTTTGAGAGAAGATGTAGTGTCGGTCTTCAGATCAACATGGGACAAACATATGACGGTGTCGAAGGACATTGCGATGCTCAACGTGAACAATACCATCAGCTACTACGCAATCAAAGGAATCCCTCCGCTCTACCCGAGAGACTTCGTCATGCAGAAAAGCTGGTTGGACGCTGGCAATGAAAAGATCATCTGCACTCATTCCGTTTTCCACGAGGTTAGCCCGTTCACCAATAGAATTCGTTTACAGAGCAGTCGATTCCAAACCAATCGATTCCAATTGTTGTAGGGGCCATAAATAATCGATAAAAAAGGACGCACTTGAAAGGGATCAGTCTTTTCGCAGAAATATACTCCATGTGCCAGGATTGGTACTTAAATGAGGTCGATAACCGGTAGCTCTTCTAGTATTGCTTGGAAGTAATAGTGGATCTCATGGAGTATTTTAACGGAAAATTTTGAGCAGCGAGTTGTGAAAAAATCTACTGTTTGTATTTGAGAATAAGCCTTTGATCTACTGCAGATATAATGTATCTTTCTCTTCCAAAAGAAGTACTAAGTTTAGTTCAAGACTTTGGTACTCGTTGCATTCCACACAATATGCAGTACGTTGCATTCTATATTTTCAATACTAGCGTAGGTTAATATGTTAATTATACAAAATCCTCAGAGCAGTTGAGAACAAAGGCCCAACAGCATGCAATACATTGCAATATAGGACGGTCAGCTAGTTTTGATACAGGACGGTCCAATTCAGCTAGTTTTAAGGAGCAATAATTCAATTATCACAAACAATCAGTCGAAACGTTGAGCAGGATTACGCGCCCCAAAAGGGATTTGTGAGGGGCTCGATCATCGTCTCAGGCTACATCATCCGCTCTAAAGGCGAGAGGGGCACTACAATAACTTATTTAACTCATACTGACCCAGGAGGTTAGTTTATACTATTAAGCTTCCCTTCCATTCGCATAGAGGCTCATATTCTCAATTTCAAAATTCAACTGTTATGCAAAGCGGTTATGCATTACACACCGCCCTATTTCATTGAATTACAGTCCAGCCATAATGCACTGTTTCCCAGGTAAGCTGCCAACATGGCTCGTTAACAAGGCGACGAAAGTCATGGCACCCAAGGTCCTCGACAAACTGCACAAGGCCGGCCTCGCTTACGAGTCCTGGAAGCGAACTCATCGTCCTCATCATAAACCGTGGATTTTTGCCGAACAGGTGAATATTATCAAATTTGTGTGAATCATGACTTTTCCCTCGTATTCGATGGATTGGTTCAACTTTTCGTTCTCTAAGACGACTTTTACATCTCGTATTTATTATATAAAACATTGAGTACTCTTTAGAAAACTTCTTACTTTCTTGAGAAACGTTGGTCTGTGTTAATTTTAATCTAGAACAGTGAAAAGATAAAAGCTTGTCAAACACAAAATAATTTTTCAGATGGATCTTCCACGTCTGGACATCTCGAAATGCGAGCCACAAGTGTACGATACAGTGCCAATCGATGAAAGTGACATACCGGGTAATGAGTCAGATTATACCGATTCCAGTTGATGAATTAACTATTCGACGTGTCTGCCGTACAGACATCTAAAGTCGACGGCTTACTTTGCATCGCAGCGTGTGCATATCTAATATGAGATGATGACTCATCTAAATATTTTAAGAGTTAGGTATTTTCTTGAAACCGAGCTGTCAAATGTCAAGAATGTGCTTTTCGCTTTGATCTTTTCTCTCGACGTCAAAACGGTTAACAGTTATGTGTCAAAACGAGTTTTAGAATGGTCAGAAGTGTCATCAGCTCTTAGTTTAAAAAAAGGCTCAGTTATGTTGTTATTTAATTTTAAAAAAAACTGAGCTGTTTAGCAAACTTTATTCAGTTGCAGGCCAAAGTGCATTTATATGATTTTGAAGATGTTATACCGAATGACATTCAAATTTATTGGAGGGTTCGAGATTTTTTGTTTGTCTCAACGACAGCTGAATAAGTTCGATTGAGGTTCATTTAAAACCTAAGATTTCAAATGTAGGTACTAGATGTTTGAGTGTTTCTGTTGAAAGTATCTTTTCGAGTTATAGGCAATTCCAAAAACATCGAAGTTAATAAATTCTATTAAAAATTGATTTGATTCACAGTATATGTATAGCCTTCTTTTACAGCTGATAAGACAATGAGGAAAGACAAAATCACTACCCCTCCCCTCACTAAAGTACCATTGTGCTGAATAAAACAAAATAGCTCATTCTTGTTCACTTCTGAACAATTTTTTTTAAAAACCTTTTTGTGAGCATCTCACATCTTTCTTCCTTGTTTATCATACGGTGTATATTGAAGTCAGTGAGCCTAATGAGGGAAACGAGGCAATTGCCGAAAAGCGTGATTCCAGAAAGGGTGTCTGACATCAGCAACGATATTTTTGAAAACTTTTCACTTTTAAGTATTTAAGAAAAAACTTTTTTTTGCTTAGGCTTACTTCAACTTTACGCTAACGAGACCGTGAGGCTTAGGGAAGAAACCGTAACAAACAAAAGTAATTAAAAACTTTTGAGAAAAAAATCTCATCGCTTACGTCCATCACGCTTTTCGGTAATATACGGAAAAGAGCCTCACTTTGCATAATACACCAAATGATTCAAACCACAACGAAGCTGTATTATCATTAGCTGCAAGTTTCCGTTCTTTTATTGTGTGTTGTGAGAAAATGATGTTTAAAAAACTTTTACAGGGCTATTGAGAAACGGGCTGCGTTTGTGTATAAAAATTGTTAGACTGTTAAAGTTCAGAGTCACACAAGAAGATGCGAAACAAAGAAAAATTCTTAAAAATACACTTTTGGTTCAATAGACGAAAACAAACTTTAACAGTTTCTAAGTTTCGTTCAATGACGCACATCTCGAAGAGATTCCGGATAGGAAACACATAGCCCTTTTGAGACGCGGGTAAACAATTAATGGGTTTATGCTCCGGTTTTGTGAAGAGCATCATCGCCGAGATAGCAATACCCTCAAGTTGGGTAATCAAGCAATACATTCTAGTATTACATTCGATCAGATGATTTCCTCGTGTTTTCATTTTAGACTTGGCATTTATTTTTTAAATTTGCAATCTGGAATTTCGAAAGCGATTTTTAAAAATTCAGAAAATTTGATAAATTATATGTGGCGAATCGCTCAAATTGAAACACTAAAAATTTCCTTAGAAAAAGAGAGAAGCACTTTTCATTCGGTATATTCCGATGAAATGCTATATTCCAAGCCTTTGATTTTCCTAACCGAACGAATAAAATCCCGCTTTCAGCTTGAAGGTATTATTTATTCTTTATTCCAGTTGTTATAGTTCATACATACAACGGATGGTGAGAGATTAATACATGGTTATCAATATTTTAAACGAACAACAGCTAATAACTTATCAGGATTCTAATTTAAGTACTGGAATAGAAAATTCTTAGCTGACAATGCATTCATATTGAAAAAAATGAGAAGGAAGAGAGTTCCAATCATTCACAACTCTATTTGTGAAGAATTTCTTGTATCGGTTCGTGCGGCACAAAGGCAACAGAAGTTTCCAAAGATGTCCTCTAGTCCTAGTACAGTGAGACATTGGTAAGAAATCAGGGCAAGTGATATCTAATCTTTTAAACACTATTCTATGCAAAGTGAACACATCGTTAATAAGTCTGCGTCTTTGAAGACTTTCACAGTCAAGCCAATTCAGTCTTCCTTCGTTAGATAAACTCATTCCTGCTCTATTAAAAATACGCTTAGTAAATCTTCTTTGGACAGACTCTACTTTCTTACTTAGCGTTAAGTCAATAGTATTCCAGACTTCACTGGAGTACTCCAGGATAGGTCTTACGTAAGTACAAAATAGCTTCATGAGAATTGCAACATTTTTTGTACGAAAAGATCTCAGAATGAGATAAGAAATAGAAAAAAGCCTTATTATATGTATTTGTTCAAAGCCATTCGCTATTCCTTTGTTGTAAATTTTCTCAATAAAAAAACACTTGGAATTCATAGATGTGTCAATGATGACATATTGGGAATTTAGTATCAGAATCTCAACAACTTGTAATTATGAGACGATACGATTTGACAGCGTGTATAACTCAGCTGAATCTAATCACGAGAAGATAACTTTAATCAAAAAGAAGTAATCACAAGCTTCAGGAAAAATATAAAAGTCTAGATTGAGGGTAACACACATTCAACACCGCGACAGTTCGCATCCGACATTTCACATCGCTCGCGACATTACGCATTAGATTTTCAAAACTTCCAAGAGTTCGCAGTGTTACTCACAATGAGTTATTACTCATTTTTATCAGCAAAAACTAGAAGAGTATCGAGAAAATGTTTTTTTAATTTTGAAATCCGGATGTTATTCGAACGCGTGTGAAACTTTTTGATACTCATTTCTATCAACAAAAACTGAAATTAAAACCTCAAAGTTGAAACGTAAAAGCTGCCATTAATACTGAAAGTGTAGTCCGTAGTGTTGAAAAGTTAAAGTGTGTTATGAGTGTGTTGCTTGTTGCTACAAACAACAAACGGCCTCACACCTCCTGCCTCCGTTTGGTAATTGCCAAAACCCACCTCCTTTGCAGGTTTGCTAAAGCAAATTAGTAAATCAAAGAAAATTAATTCATTATTCATATTTTAAATATCACCTCACACCTCCTGCCTCCGTTTGGTAATTGCCAAAACCTACCTCCTTTGCAGGTTTGCTAAAGCAAATTAGTAAATCAAAGAAAATTTATTCATTATTCATATTTTAAATAAGAGTATTCCCTACTCCTCGTTGATCTCAAGCAACGGAATTTTTATACCGAGCAGAGGAGCAGATTGTTCGTAGAAACTTGTGCAAAAATCTAGAGGTGTGACGGGAACCGAACCCATGACCTTTCGCATTCCGGGCGAATGCTCTCCCTACTGAGCTACACACGCACATTTTAAGGCCGATACAACAATTTTCAAAATTAGTAAATAACAGAAGAAAAATTTTTTTAAATCACTTGAAGTCGTTACTTTTGGTGCAAGGAAATTTGAGAGACAGGTTGACGACACCGTTAATAGCCAATTATAACGGAGCATCAGAGCTTCAGCTGCGATTTTCGGAATGCTAGGAATCGGAAATCTTAAAGGTATCTGACAATTTCCTGTTTGCACACTTTTTCCAGGAAAGAGACGTCAGTCAAAGTTTATGTTTGCAGTTAACAACAAGCTTCTGAAGGAGATGTCAGTATTATTTAATATATTTTGAATATTATTTTCTGATGGGCATACCCTGCGTCTTGTCTTGCAGATATTGGGGCACTTTTAACTTGGGGGGGCTCTTTTCCAAGCGTTCAAAAAATGTTTAAAAAGTACAAAAAATTTTAATTTTCTAATGCGGTCTCGTTCGCCGAAGCCGTACGGCTTCGTTAGCGTAAACGTTTTCATGTAAAAATGATCTTTAAAAAAGTTATTTTTAAACAGCCCTCCAAGTGAAGCGGAGCCCCCCCCCCCCCAAGTGAAGTGCGCCCCTCCCCCAAGTTTAAAAAAACCGATATTGGAATACTAGACGAAAATTGGCTTTAAACGCCACGGTTTTGGAACTTTTCTTCGGAGGTGATTCTTTTGAGGATCAGGGACTCCGGTTCTTGAAAAAAAAATTTAATTTCACTTTAAAAAATTATTTTTACACTAAAAAACGCTTAGGCTTAGGCAAAAGTTTACGCAATTTTTCATTACTCACCTGTTAAAATCGCTGTTATTGTTAAGTTATCAGGCTTATATTTCTGAGCACAGCTGTCTTGATTTTTTCTTTTCAACAGAGCATTTAGCGTTTGAAAACTGACTGTACTCTTGGAAGCAACTTGAGAAAAATTCGAGACTCAACTAATCGAATCAGCGATGGGTTATTCAGAATATTTACATGGCACCTCAGATGAGTAAAAGATTATGTATGAAAGAAATCCATCGCACAGGCATAAATGGCACTCGGCCGGGACCGAACCTCCGTTGCCTAACCGTCTACAGGGTGCGTAAAAAGTATTGCAACACGGATATTCATCCATATCTTGGTTTTCATGAAAGCTATGAAAAGGAATTTAACATGGGCTTTTTTCATAGCACCGGTATGGACGATGTGTATAAAGTTCATTCGAATCGGCCTCCAGGTTCACGAATGACAGCACGAAGTCTGCCTTGGTACTGGCCGACGCATGCGTTCAGAAGACGAGCGATGTCTGCGGGAGCCCGGTTTTGTGTGTGCATGGCGATGATCGCGGTGAGCATTTTGTTCGCGGCCGCCATACCCTTCAAAATGAACGGATTGTAACGAATTTTGGACACAATACGCAGAAAACATTGAAAAAAAGAAAAACACCTCCACATGAGGTACAGTACAGTTGAATTTGAGTGTCCGCTTGTTCAAACTTTGTTGCAATACTTTTTACGCACCCTGTAGATCATTTTTACAAGTCTTTTTTTATCTGCTGGGTAACGCTCTACAAGTCCCCCTGGTTACGGAGGTTCGGTCCCGGCCGAGTGCCATTTTCGCATGTTGCGATGGTCTCAGCTTATCGTTGCGCAAACGATTTACATAAATCAAAAATTGAGTAAAAGTTACTTGGACATGTGGGCACGATCTCTGATCTGATGCCGCTATTCCACTTCAGTCTCCATGAAACATGTCGCAAGCTCTCCGTCGAGGAGGTGACGCCTTTATCTATCTCACGACGTCAACGTCCACCTGATTTCCCGAAATTACATGCAATGGTGAATGATTGATGTCAAGTGAACCCGTTCCTTAACACACTTTTTCATTGACCTTTCGGATGGAAGTTTTTCGCCTTATAAATAGATGTTCTTGAGACTATAAATAGCGACGCTGATGTTATATTATAGTCTAATTTAATCTTTAGGATTTCCTCCTAATGTCTATTGATATTCTTTTAAATTAACTTGATGTTGGAAATTGTAAGGTTAAGTTTTAAACAAATTTTTTTTAAGAAAGTTAATCGATTAACTCGTCACCAATATTGGCTCACCTTCCTAATTCGTGTTCTCGAGTTTAGCCCGTATTAGGCTTTTTTTAATTTTCGTTTTAGACATTTAAATTTTTTCTATCACCGAAATGGAAAATGATTGTTGAAAGTAATTTTTTAATCACAGGCACTGCTTTACTCACAGGATTGGGATCATGTCAAGTATGATCTGTCGAGAAATTTCCATCTCTTCAGATACTGGCGAATGCGAATATCTGATTTGAGTCGAAGGTTCCAGGTATTCTTCCTAGTCTTCCTAGTTTCAAAATTGGGAACACTATAATTCTGATCGATTTTCCATTGATTTAGATATAAAAATGATATATTTGTATAAAGCTCTTAGGAAACAAAAGAAAGACTAACCTAGAGCCGAAACAAAAGAGCTGCTTGAAGGTATTAGAGTGAGTTTTTTTTAACATTCAACTCAAAATCTGTTGACATATTTTCTTTGCCTGGGTGAGTTTAAAGGGAAATTGTCCTTTCATTCAGACAGTAACCACACTGAAAGGAGCCAGGGACTCTCTGCCATCTAGCGTAGATCTGATACAGGGCTCTCAACATGTCTTTCGAATGATTCTCCAAGCCGCATATCAAGTGAGGAGAAAGGAACACTTAGTTCAACCTGGGGATATTTCATTCATTTCAAACGTCTTTTCATTTTCTGCGGGCATAAAATGCACTGAATTCATTTAAAAAGCATCAGACGGTTGCTAATTGACTGTGGAACCAAATCTTCTTATATCGTTTGAACGAAACGGGAAGTCCTTTGGAATAGTTCGGTCAGGATCCTTTCGAGTCTAGGGGCCTCTTTCTAATTGGATATTTTAGATACAGCGATACAGTGTAAATTTGGATAGAGCGATATTTTACTTGTCTTTCTAATCTCTCCTGTAAATAAATGAATGCAGTTCACAGTTGTATCCGATACAGCAGCCGATACAAAAAGTTGCTGTGTCGGATACAAATATTTGTTGAGTTTTGGGCAATTTTCGTTTGCTCGGTCAATTTTCTTCATATTTTGTTTTTCTCTTCTTATTTGTTTTTTTCTTAATTTTTTCTTTAGTTTTTTCTTTTTTTTCTCTTAATATTTTAGCACCTTCAGTTTTCCTTCATTTTTTGCCACCAAACATTATTCAAATACTTGAAGTCTTTTTTTCAATTGTACATTAATATTAAACATGGTTGAAATCATGATGATAATATAGAAGCGTTAGTTAGTGCAGTTTAACTGGTAAGGTTTTCCGGATAAACTAGACTTTAGATTTCGAGTTTTTTTTGTTCTTTGTATATTACGTGACCTAAGTAAGCGATGTAGGCTTCTATTTTTTAATATAAAAAATTTTCAACTAAAAAAGTTGTTTTTTTTCCACAAAATTTTTGATTTTCTGTTGTTTTTGGACCCTATACTACTTGAAGGAATTTCAATAAAATGGTCTTTACCAACTAAGCCGTACTGGTCTCGTTAGCGTAAGTTTTTACTAAGCCTTAGCTGAATTTGATGTTAACAATTCCAGTTAGATTTTGGAAGAAAAAACTTTCAAAATCGCACTAAAACTCAATCACAAACTATTCATTTCATCAATGACATTGCATCTTCAATTACATCGAAAACATAGTCATTGTAAATTTTTGTCCGAAAAAACTTGCATCCTCCAACCACTTTCAATTATAAAAAAAAACTTTTGTTCTAAAAAACTTGCAATAATAACTTTGAAGTTAGAAAAATTTTGCAATACTTATATGAACATACAAATGCTAAAATTAATTTGTTTTCATTTATGTATAATATTAATGGAGAAAGGAAAAACGAAATCAATTATTTGAAAAAAAATTTGGTGAAAAAAGGTTTAAAAAAATGGAGGTGGCAAAATATGAAGAAGAAAAAACAAAAAATGAAGAAGAAAGCAAAATATGAAGAAAAAAACAAAAACATGAAGAAAAAACATTGTACATGCGTGTTGTATCCATCTTTACAGCAACCTCTAGAACTGTAAAACATTGTACATGCGTGTTGTATCCATCTTTACAGCAACCTCTAGAACTGTAAAACATTGTACATGCGTGTTGTATCCATCTTTACAGCAACCTCTAGAACTGTAAAACATTGTACATGCGTGTTGTATCCATCTTTACAGCAACCTCTAGAACTGTAAAACATTGTACATGCGTGTTGTATCCATCTTTACAGCAACCTCTAGAACTGTAAAACATTGTACATGCGTGTTGTATCCATCTTTACAGCAACCTCTAGAACTGTAAAACATTGTACATGCGTGTTGTATCCATCTTTACAGCAACCTCTAGAACTGTAAAACATTGTACATGCGTGTTGTATCCATCTTTACAGCAACCTCTAGAACTGTAAAACATTGTACATGCGTGTTGTATCCATCTTTACAGCAACCTCTAGAACTGTAAAACATTGTACATGCGTGTTGTATCCATCTTTACAGCAACCTCTAGAACTGTAAAACATTGTACATGCGTGTTGTATCCATCTTTACAGCAACCTCTAGAACTGTAAAACATTGTGCATGCGTGTTGTATCCATCTTTACAGCAACCTCTAGAACTGTAAAACATTGTACATGCGTGTTGTATCCATCTTTACAGCAACCTCTAGAACTGTAAAACATTGTACATGCGTGTTGTATCCATCTTTACAGCAACCTCTAGAACTGTAAAACATTGTACATGCGTGTTGTATCCATCTTTACAGCAACCTCTAGAACTGTAAAACATTGTACATGCGTGTTGTATCCATCTTTACAGCAACCTCTAGAACTGTAAAACATTGTACATGCGTGTTGTATCCATCTTTACAGCAACCTCTAGAACTGTAAAACATTGTACATGCGTGTTGTATCCATCTTTACAGCAACCTCTAGAACTGTAAAACATTGTACATGCGTGTTGTATCCATCTTTACAGCAACCTCTAGAACTGTAAATTTGTATCCGTGTCGTGTAAAGATTCGATTTTTTTTTGTGCTGTAAACTGTAAAAGATTAGAGAGAGAACCTTTACAGGGACACAGGGGCCCTTCGCGAAAAAATCGCTGTATCCATTTGTATAGCTGTATCGCTGTATCGAAAGATTAGAAAGACAATATTGTATCGCTGTATCCCTGTATCCAAAATATCCAATTAGAAGAGGCCCCAGAGTAAACCGCATTTGGCGATCCTCATTGCGAAACTCATTCGTTAACTGGAGAATGGGAGGAGGCTGTTCTACTGGCGCCTCGATTTGCCATTATAAAGTATGGAGGAGTATCGTCGACTGATGTTTCATCCGGTGACACTGATGACATGGTCGCGACGGAGGTCACCTACACGCGGTGCGACTGTGGACGACGCTACATGGCGTCGGACCCAATGGACCTCCAAAACAAAACTTCCCAATGGAATCTCCCGCAAGGGACAACGAGGACGGCTTCCCCCGAAACCTCATAATTTCTAACACGGATCAGAAAGACCCAGCGTCTCTGATCCGAATACTCCTCCAAATCGCTGGTATCGAGACTAACCCAGGCCCAAGATGGCCTTGTTCTGTATGCTCTCTTAACGCGCCTTCGAATTGTGTTAATTGTAGCAAATGTAAGAAATGGGTACATTTCCGCTGTTCCAACCTTAACAATCTTAATGATTGGAACCCCCAATGGAGATGTAGAATTTGTGAGAGAGCCCCGATCCAGCAGACTGCCTCCCAGACGGTAGCTAACCTGAGGATAATCCAATGGAACGCTAATGGACTATGAGCCCGACTAACCGAGCTAGAGGACCTTTTACATGAGTTGAATGTTCACGTAGCACTCATCCAAGAAACCAAAATGGATGCTAGTATTCCATCTCCGAATATCGTAGGTTACACGATCATAGAAAAGACCGCTCCAACTTTGGAGGTGGACTTGCGATACTAGTCAAAGAGAATATTCGCTATGCTAACGTGACCTCCCCAACAACGGACCAGACAGCCGAAACACTCAGCGTGGACGTGCCAACCGACCAAGGAACCATAAGAATCTGCAACATTTACATCCCACCTCGATCGTCCTGCCCCAACACATACGCGCCGAACTTCAACCGACTCCTAACACAGAAGAAACCATTCATTGTCGGTGGAGACTTCAACGCACACAATAAAGTTTGGAGTGAAGGTACGGAGGATAGCAGAGGAGATGAACTATGCGACTTCATTGACGACAGCGATCTTGTATGTCTCAACAACTCAAAGATGCCCACAAGACAAAAAGCATCACCAGACATCACTCTCGCCTCGAACGACATAGCCATCGACTGCAACTGGTCAACAATCAACAGAATGAACTCTGACCACCTCCCATGCCTGATTGACGTCGAAACACAGCCATCCAACATCTCAAACGCACGTTGTTATACAAATTACAACAAAGCGAATTGGGAAGGCTTCGAAAGGGACATCAACAAGATTCTCATGGATTTCCCATTCGCCGGCAACTCAGTTCAGATGCACAAATTCCTAACCACCACCTTGACCAAAGCGGCTAAGAACAACATTCCCCGTGGAAAGGTGCCAAAATACACGCCCCACTTGAGCGAAGATGTGAAGAAGCTGATTACAGAACGGGACCAAATGAGGAGGGACAATCCTACGGACCCCTCACTCCTCTCAATAATGGCCGAAATCTCCTTCCGCATCAACCTCGAAAAGAGGAAAGCTTGGGAAAAATACATATCTGAAATTAGCCACAACGAACCGGGCAACAAACTCTGGAAAACGATAAAGGCTATCGACGGCAAATCAATTAAACCGACGCACTTGACCATCACCCACGACGGGAAAAGTCTATGCCCAACATCTGCCTCAAACGCTTTTGCCAGAAAATTAGCTAAACAAGCCCCTAAAGAGGTCGACAAATCAGCAAGAAGCACAACACGACTAATTAAAGGCCTCAAGCGGACAGACGCTCCCCAAATTTCCCTGGCACAGATCGAAGAAGCAATCAAGAAAACCAAAGGTTCCAAATGCCCAGACAGTGAAGGCATCTGCCCTCTACTACTCAAAATGGCCGGTGAAAACTTCAGAAAGTGTCTCTGCATCCTCTTCAATAACACGCTGCAAACAGGTATTATCCCGTCCAGATGGAAATATGCAAGAGTGATAATGTTACCTAAACCAGGAAAGGACTCCAGCAACCTGAACGGCTATAGACCAATATCAATACTATCACCTATAGCCAAAACATTCGAACGGGTCTTATTACCATTCCTGGCGGAAGGCTTTCAAATCGCTGACTGGCAACATGGATTCCGCAAAGAGCACTCGACTACTACCGCACTCCTGGAAATAACCGGGAAAATAACAAACGGCTTCAATCGGAAACCACCCCCGGACCGCACTCTCATGGTCGCCCTTGACCTCACTGCAGCATATGACTTAGTGAACATATCCCTTCTCTGCAAGAAACTCACTGAAACGAATATGCCAAGAGCCATCGTCCGATGGATGTCCAGCTACCTAAGAGGCCGTACAATCAAGGTAGATTTCCAAGGAAAAAGCAGTCGACGTCTCACATGCAGATCTGGTGTCCCACAAGGAGCAGTGCTCAGCCCCCTCTTATTCAATCTCTACATAAACAACCTCCCGCAACCCACAGGAAACACGCAGATGACAGCCTACGCCGACGACATATCAATTCTCTCCTCAAGCCCCTGTATTGAAACCTGTGAAGATCAGATCAACCACTTCCTACCGAAACTCGTAGAAGAATTGGAACAACGTAAAATGATCATATCCAAGGAAAAGACTACGGTCACTCTTTTCACAACCCATACAGGCGAATGTAAAAAAGAACCCAAGGTAGAAATCCACGGAACCCTTTTGCCGACAACCAAAACACCCAAAATACTCGGTGTCGTCTTAGACCAACTCGGCACCTTCCGACAACATGCAGAATACCTTAAACAGAGAACGGCCAAAAGACTGAATATACTACGTGCCCTCGGAGGAAGAACATGGGGCCAACAGAAAAACACCCTTCTTGCAACCTACAAAACAATGACCAGATCCGTTCTCAACTACGCCGCACCAATCTACTCCCCTCAATTGGCCGAGACGAACTGGAAAAAACTACAGGCAAACCAAAATAGAGCAATTCGGATAGCAACAGGAAACCTAGCAATGGCCGGCACAGAGCACTTAGCTCTAGAAAGCGAAATGTTACCCATAAAGGAGCACAACACGATGCTTACCAAGCAATTCGTTGAAAGAGCAAGACTCCTCCCAAACCACCCCTCCCATCGTCGATGCATGGAACCCAAACCACCTAGAACTATTCGTAAACATGCCAAGGACTTAGAAATTATGCTAGTAGACAGTGATCAGAAAGCCGCACTTAAAAGAATACATACTGAGACTGTTAGAAATTTCATTAGATCTTGCTCCCCTAACCCAGTTCTAGGTAAGAAACCTCCCAGAATCCATAAATCAACGAATCAACTTCCCAGGGAACAACAAATAACATTATCACAACTACGTAGTGGCTATGCAAGTTCCCTTAACAGCTACCTACACAGAATAGGAGCTGCCCAATCACCTCTTTGCCCAAAATGTTTAGAAGAGCCACATACAACTAGTCATTTTTTCTCGTGTCGCTGTGACCACACACTTTTAAGAAGTATAGATTTGTGGAATAGCCCGACGTCTGTTGTTAAGTTCTTATACCAGTGATTCCTTTCTCTCTCTCTCAAAAAAAAAAGGGGAAAAAAAACAAAAAATAAATAAATAAATAAATAAATATTTAAAAAAAATAATAAAAAAATAAAAATAAACCCCGAGAGAGAAAGAGAAATAATGTAATTAGATAAATGATGTAAGTAAGGTTACTGTTTTTCTGAGCCATGTCAAAGAAGACCTCGTCTACCCAGCCGGAGACCTACGGCGGGCAATCTACAACAACAACAACATGGCCATCGGGAAGCCTCGCTGTCCCATGCGGGAGATTTCATTGGGAAGAGTTGTTTGGAGGTCCATTGGGTCCGATGCCTTCCAGCATTGTCCACAGTCGCACCACGAATAGGTGACCTCCTTCGCGACCGTCGCATGTCCAGCATCGCCCTCCTCTGACGAACTCTACTAACCATTTTTGATCCGCGAAGGGCAAACTCGCTGCCTCTTGTGGTTAGAGAAATCCCTCCATCCGCCACCTGAGGAAGCGATTAATACCGTATACAATAAACCAGTCTCATGCGATAAAGTCATAGCTCACCAGACTTGTAAAAAAATTTTCCCGGTTGCCCGCCCGTCCTTCAGAGAATTTGTTTGTTACTGCTGAAGAGAATATGTATAACAGAAGTTGATCTTTCAATAAATCAATGTTTATAAGTGAACAAAAATTCGAATGTTAAACTCCGAGGAGAAAATTGCGGAAAACAGACCAAAAACTTTCTCGACTTCCCCCTCCTTCCCTCTTTCTGCGGTCGCTAATAGTCGGCCGGTCCCCCCGCTCAAAATTTTTTTGTGGAGCTATGGCTGTAGCTTCATCGAAGGCGAGAGATCCTGACGATATTCACTCTCAAAATCTGCTGATGTTGAATATTTAAAAAAATTCCTTTAAAAAAGTTATTCGTGCTGTTCTTATTATTTTCCCTATTCTCAATTGCTTTCGCATTGCCTATTTGTCACTGGAACACTGCAGAAGGATCTGGCCTCGCTCTCTAATGTGATGAAGAACCCCGAAGTTTTGAAAGAGATCAGCGAAGTCTCTAATATTCAAGAGATCCCAGACCGGCAACTTCGAGCACTTCAGGTTTGAATCAGGGCTAATATAAGGACCGGCCATAAAGGTGGATATATACAAACAGGTGTTAAATAGTCATGTCAGATCTTGTTGTTCTTGTTGTTGCCTTGCCCATAGGTCCTTTCGAGGGGAGTCCTTTGGGATAGGTTGGTGGTGAGGATCCTTTTGAGTCCGGAGAGATTTTCTCCGTCTACACTCGCACCGCAGTCGGCGATCCTCTTGGCGAGACCCATTCGTTAACCGGAGAAGGGCAAGAGGTTATTTCACTGGCGCCTCGACTCGCAATTTAAAAGTATAGCGGAGTATCGGCTGATGTTTTGTCCGGTGGCATGCCCAGGCCGGTCCGGCATCGCCCTCCTTTGACGAGCTATACTACCCAGTTTTGGTCCGCGGCGGGATTTCTCCCGCTACCTCCCAGCACGAATTCTTCGTAGGGAGGCGTCCCTCTATCCGCCACCTGAGGTCGCGCTCGATTCTGGACTGGATGATCCGGCTCCATCCGTGACAGGCTCTTAAGGCTGTAGAGTCACGAATGGCCTCTGTTGCCAGTGTGTTTCGAGATGTCAGATCTTCTGTCGGCGGGCCTCTTTTTTTCCAAATCATAAGGGGGACAGGGGTTATTTAGTCATGACAGATCTTCTGTCGGCGGGCCCCTGTGTTCCAAATCTTTAGGGGGACCCTTATGTGAAAAAAAGGTAAGGGGGACCCTTATGTGAGAAAAAAAAAGCAAAAAAATTTTCATTCCTAAGGGCGGACCCTTATGGGAAAAATTTTTTTTCCGCCTTTGGCGGGCCTCTGTTTTTCCAAATCGTAAGAAGGAACCCTTATGTGAAAAAATTTTTCGCTTTTGGCGGGTCTCGGTTTGAAAAATCATAAGAGGGACCCTTCTGTGAAAAAATTTTTCCGCCTTGTGCGGGCGTCTGTACCTTTTTCTCACACACTAAAAAACCCCTGCACACAAACAGTTAAAAAGGGAGAGGGGTAAAAACTGCCGAAAAAAAATTTTCAGCTTTGATTTTCATTAGATTTTACAAACGGGACTGGGAAAACTGTGATGATTTCCGGAAATTCAAGTTTAAGTTCCCATTTTATGAAACCGTAAAAACATTATGGCTAATCCTTATGACTTTTTAAGAACACAATTCAAGAAATTTGTTTCAAAAAGTTGTCGGCTTCTAAAAAATAAAGCACTTATCTCGAAGGGAAATGGTATGGCGCAAGCGGGCAATCGCAGAGTTTTTAAAAAAGTTTTTTAAAAAATTTGTTTTAAAAAAGTTTAAAAATTGTTTTTGAGTTTTAAAAAAATCCATGCTCTCAAGTTAAGTATTAAGCTTACGGAACGGTTCGCGCCGAACGGTTTTTCGTGGCCGGTCAGCACGAAAGAAGAACGAGAAATTTTTTTTAGTAAAATACCCTGACCTTATTTGATTTTTCCTGACTCGCGCAAACGATGCTTCACAAATTTTACGTCTTTTGACAACATTAAAAAAACGATTTTTTTCACTTATTAAACACGTACGCGCCTCGACCATTCGGGCTAAAATATATAAATGTGACCCGTTGTACGCTCTACTCCTCCTAGAAAAAGTTACTGTATTTCATGGAATTACTACATTCTTTCGAGAAAAGTGTTTTTCTCATTTTTCCATGTTTTCGCTTCCGTTTCTCATTCATTACGTGTCTGCCTCGTTTGAGTTCCCTTTTTTCAAAATGTTTTTCCCTGGCTGATGGCGGAAACGTACATACACCCCTTTGGGACTACTCATCATAGCTCTGGTTTGAATACCTTCCTTGAGATGTCCTCTCATCTCCAATCCTGGTTTAATTTGCGCTCTCTTATAGAATAAGAGGATGAGAAAAATTATCTTTTTTCAATCGCTTCCTGTATTTTTCATAACAATCTTTTGCTGTCTCTTTTTCCAAATAAGCGTACCGCTCCATAAAAATTATTCTTCAATCTATAAACGTCTGCTGGGAGCGTTAAGAAACATCGTCCATTTCAATCTGATTATACATCACTGATGTATATTTACTAGACAGTAGATCTTTTATAGATCATCACAATGGGAATCATGAGAAAAACTTTCTGAAGCGCTTTCTGAGAAAGTTATATTAAAAGGCGTTAAAGAAGTTTTTTTTCTTTTTGTGAGAACAATTTACTTTGTTTTTTTAAACACCACGCTATTCACAATATGGTTCGAGATTTTCTTAATTCCATCTTTAGATGTGTTAACCACTTTTGTTCGAGGTGACAGAAGGCGATTTCTGGAAGAATGGCAGTGGATTCGTGCGACCCTGGCGTCTGTCAGACACGAAGCCACTTCCGCTTGATCCGGGTAAGGTATTGTTGCAGAAGAAGAGCTGCGAGAGACACGATCACTCTTTTCATATTCGCTTTTCATATTCTAGACTTTCTTAAATTTTGTTCGGAAAAGCCCTGTACTTCTTATTCTACATTGTATTCCTTATTGAACGTCTCAAAAAAGAATTTTTGCAGATGACATCTCCCATTTGGTCTCCCATGCGGTCATCTTGCAAGAAAATGCAATTGGTCAAAAATGCTTGCTTTTGGGCTATCAAGTTAATCTGCATGCAATACACAATTACAAGGAGGTCGATAAAGTTAGTTGGATTGATTTAATGTTGTTTTAAGAGCTATGATTAAGCGAGTATTGCCGAGGGGGAAAAAGGTCTCGAAACACACTGGCAACAGTGGCCATTCGTGACTCTACAGCCTTAAGAGCCTGTCACGGATGGAGCCGGATCATCCAGTCCAGAATCGAGCGCGACCTCAGGTGGCGGATAGAGGGATGCCTCCCTACGAACAATTCGTGCTGGGAGGTAGCGGGAGAAATCCCGCCGCGGACCAAAACCTGGTAGTATAGCTCGTCAAAGGAAGGCGATGCCGGTCCGGCCTGGGCAAGCCACCGGACAAAACATCAGCCGATACTCCGCTATACTTTTCAATGGCCAGTCGAGGCGCCAGTCAAATAGCCTCTTGCCTCTCTCCGGTCAACAACCGGCGAGACGTCTCTACTCTACTCCCACCTAAAACGATGCTAGGCCGGCTTTACCACCCACTCACAAGGCCTGAACAGGTTGCTACAACGCCAAAACATTCGAACGGGTCTTATTACCATTCCTGGCGGAAGGCTTTCAAATCGCTGACTGGCAACATGGATTCCGCAAAGAGCACTCGACTACTACCGCACTCCTGGAAATAACCGGGAAAATAACAAACGGCTTCAATCGGAAACCACCCCCGGACCGCACTCTCATGGTCGCCCTTGACCTCACTGCAGCATATGACTTAGTGAACATATCCCTTCTCTGCAAGAAACTCACTGAAACGAATATGCCAAGAGCCATCGTCCGATGGATGTCCAGCTACCTAAGAGGCCGTACAATCAAGGTAGATTTCCAAGGAAAAAGCAGTCGACGTCTCACATGCAGATCTGGTGTCCCACAAGGAGCAGTGCTCAGCCCCCTCTTATTCAATCTCTACATAAACAACCTCCCGCAACCCACAGGAAACACGCAGATGACAGCCTACGCCGACGACATATCAATTCTCTCCTCAAGCCCCTGTATTGAAACCTGTGAAGATCAGATCAACCACTTCCTACCGAAACTCGTAGAAGAATTGGAACAACGTAAAATGATCATATCCAAGGAAAAGACTACGGTCACCCTTTTCACAACCCATACAGGCGAATGTAAAAAAGAACCCAAGGTAGAAATCCACGGAACCCTTCTGCCGACAACTAAAACACCCAAAATACTCGGTGTCGTCTTAGACCAACTCGGCACCTTCCGACAACATGCAGAATACCTTAAACAGAGAACGGCCAAAAGACTGAATATACTACGTGCCCTCGGAGGAAGAACATGGGGCCAACAGAAAAACACCCTTCTTGCAACCTACAAAACAATGACCAGATCCGTTCTCAACTACGCCGCACCAATTTACTCCCCTCAATTGGCCGAGACGAACTGGAAAAAACTACAGGCAAACCAAAATAGAGCAATTCGGATCGCAACAGGAAACCTAGCAATGGCCGGCACAGAGCACTTAGCTCTAGAAAGCGAAATGTTACCCATAAAGGAGCACAACACGATGCTTACCAAGCAATTCGTTGCAAGAGCAAGACTCCTCCCAAACCACCCCTCCCATCGTCGATGCATGGAACCCAAACCACCTAGAACTATTCGTAAACATGCCAAGGACTTAGAAATTATGCTAGTAGACAGTGATCAGAAAGCCGCACTTAAAAGAATACATACTGAAACTGTTAGAAATTTCATTAGATCTTGCTCACCTAACCCAGTTCTAGGTAAGAAACCTCCCAGAATCCATAAATCAACGAATCAACTTCCCAGGGAACAACAAATAACATTATCGCAACTACGTAGTGGCTATGCAAGTTCCCTTAACAGCTACCTACACAGAATAGGAGCTGCCCTATCACCTCTTTGCCCAAAATGTTTAGAAGAGCCACATACAACTAGTCATTTATTCTCGTGTCGCTGTGACCACACACTTTTAAGAAGTATAGATTTGTGGAATAGCCCGACGTCTGTTGTTAAGTTCTTATACCAGTGATTCCTTTCTCTCTCTCAAAAAAAAAAAAAAAAAAAAGGGGAAAAAAAAAATAAAAAATAAAAAAAAAAAAAAAAAAATAAATAAATAAAAAAAAAAATAAAAAAAATAAAAAAAAAAAAATAAAAAAAAAAAAAAAATAAAAAAAAAAAATAAAAAAAAAAAATAAAATAAACCCCGAGAGAGAAAGAGAAATAATGTAATTAGATAAATGATGTAAGTAAGGTTATTGTTTTCTGAGCCATGTCAAAGAAGACCTCGTCTACCCAGCCGGAGACCTACGGCGGGCAATCTACAACAACAACAACGCCTTCACAAGGTGCAGCATGACAGTCTCAGGACTGCAAAGGACATCAAAACCCTTCTTCGGACGCATCTTGTCCGAAGAACACGAGAACCTCTCATTAAATAAAGTGTTCATAACCAAAAGTCTTTGATGCGAGCTGCTTGCCGGCAACAACAACAGCAAGGGAGAAAAGGTAAGTAATGACACTTTGCAGTTATACACACATGTATCCCTCAATGAATTTTGAACAGTTTTTCTCAACTTTTTATACAATCCCGTTTCTCGAATCATAGCGATAGACCTCCTTTGAACTTGTTGTTTTAAAACAATTTCTATGAAACATTTGTCAAGTTCGGGATAAAGTTGATAGGTTTGAGTAGATCAGCAAATGAAATCCACTTAAGAGCCTGGAAGCTCTGCGCGAAGGATGTTTGGGAGAGAACGGTATGAATGTGGAGAGAGTCGCTCGAGCCAGAATTGTCTTCGCGTCGCTTATTTTCGGACATGATGTGAGTCTTTGAACGCAGTTCACGAGTCTTGTTGTGTGTTACAGTTTATATAAAGCTTGTTGAATGACATCTCAGACGGTGTTATATAATTTTTAGAAATGAAAGGCAGACGAGGGCGAAATATAGTAGAGGAGTGAGCAAGCAGAGAAGGATTCAAGAATTGATCGAATTACTATTGAGATTTTGAATCAAGTTTTTGAATCACTATTTCTCACGTCTCAGGAAGAATTGTTTAACCTTTTGGTCATAATTATAGCAAGGTTTCATACAAGGAAGTTCATTCAATTCAAAGATGAGGCATGGTTTCGAAAAACTCAAATTCATTTAATCCTTTTTTTTCAATTGAATCTTAAAGACTCGTATATAAGATACTTGGCTTGTCATAATGTTTCGAAAATCAAAAACTGGATAAGTGGTGAAAAAAGGATTTCTAGTGGTGAGAAATTTCTCTCTTTCTATCAAGTAGAGCGTATTACATTTCATTATGGGTATTTATAATTAAAGATTCAATCAAGTTTCAAGGGTCTTTTTGAGTGGATATTTATCATTGATTTCAATTGATTAATGTACTTATTACGGAGCAGGCTATAATCGAAGGGGGCAGAAAGTTCGCTGGATTCAGCTCGGAGAGTTGGCTCCTGGACTTCCATCTCCACTCATTCCATCCATTCACTATTCGAACTTGAGAGGAATTTGTAATGTCTTCTTTCTCCTCTACAACTATCGATTACTTAAATATTTTATAACCGTGTCTTATTTCTGAGTCGAAAAATTTATCGCATAATATATACATATATATAAGTATGTATATACATATAAATAGGGTGCACCGAAAGTCCAGGTGGAAGAATTTGTCACTTTGTATCTTTTTTGTTTGGTGTTGCGGTCAAGTGATTTTTCGCTTGTATCTTATTCATAATGTTGCTAACATACCCTGAAAAAATCAGAATGATGACTATTTTCGTTTTCTGGTAATGCTCTCTGATTTAAAGGGCGAGGCTTCGGCCTCGCCCTTCCCCTCTCTTGTAGGGGTCCCCCACCGTTCACCCTATCAACACTTTTAATTTAGATTTGGGGGTGTTGGTTTGGGGGCCTCTCAAGGGTGCCTTGTATGTGTCCGTCCTATTCGTGGCGGATAATGCCTCAAGAGGTTGTAGACCTCAACCACCATTTGCCCTACCCTGCGATGTGCCTTCAAAGCAAATGTTGAGCTAGTTATTAGCTGTTATGTGCCATGTTGGACAGATAGATACAAACACATATTATAAATTAGTAGGAACTTGTGGCGGTTTTTTGTTAGCGCATTATATCGTGATAGACAGTCCTCACTTCCTTTTTCTGAGGTGTGGGGACCAAGTTCAATACTAATTAACTTAAATTTTAGGTTTTAGTGAAGAATGGAAGATGGTCTTCTGCCTACCGAAGCGTCAAGCACACATCCGTGCGCTAATCGAAGCAAACATAGATTTTTGCTGGCAGAACGAATCGACTCTACACTCCCGGCGGGCAGTATCAATTACTTTCGTGCTTTCTCCACTGCTCTCGCTGCGAGAGGAGTGGGACACTCGACTCGTCCGAAAGTGGAGATTGATGTGATTGAACCAGCAATGGGTGAATCGCGTTCCAGCTCCAAGACTTTGCTCAGACCTACTTTCCGCAGAGGTCCGCGGTTGATTGACTCGCCTGAAGATGATGAACATCAAGATGAAGAAGAAGGTGACGACGACTCCTTGTCTAACGATGAGGCAGAACGAATGTTTGTTGAGTTCATCAGAACGGGTAGTCTTGACGCAAGGACTTTCGAAGCGGAAGAAGTAAATTCATCAAGGCGACGGGCCCTGGAAGTCGCCTATCTTGTCTCACAGATATCAGATGTACTACCTGACCACGACAATGATTTGCCCAGACCAGAGAAGAGAAAATTTTCGAAGTCTCGAAACTTTTTCCGCAACTACGACCGGGCATCCTACGTCCGAGATTTGGTGGCTGGCCTTTGTTGGGTGGACTCCAATGCTTTCAATGCGATCAACAGTTGGTTGGCGGAAGGAGACGGCCCTACTGATACACTGGTAGTGTTCACCGTTTTTCTGGAGATTACCCATTCGTGGAGTGGAGCTGTGCAGTATGTGACATCAGTCACGCCGGACTCACGAAGCGTCAGAGTCACTCTGAAACACAATGCGCCTCAGGGATCGTCTAGCGTCAAGCCAATCACTGTGCAAGTCTCCATCCAAAAGATGGCACGACTCATCTTGTACGTCATCGTACATTGTGTCAAACTGACACCAGACGGGGCGAAGAGACGTGGAGTCCACTGCCGTGAACTGCGACAAGCGTTGGAAGCGATATACAGAGGAGCAAGTCCTGGGAACGGGACACCTTTTGAGTTATATGAACAATTCAAAGCACAATTCAGCTCCCCATCAGATGCCGCAATAGAGGAACACGTCGGACAGTCGGACTATCAAATCAGACAGAATTCAGTTATTGGAGGGAGCAGCTACCATGCACGTTTCTTTGCGGTCATTGCCAGAGATGTGTCGGTCTGTAAGAAAGGACTCGTCAGACATGCGAGGGTGGCGAAAGTGAGAATCCCAATAAGCCGAGACTCTGGAGTTGGACCTAAAAAGACTGAAGTGAAGGTCACTCAAGGAGAAGATATGTTGTCCGATATTGATTCACTTACCGTGAATCCGGCCTTCAATGTACTCCTTCAGCCATCCGAAACAGCAAACTGGCAATCCTCATTACAACAAGTGAACAGTATGATTTACTTGGCTCGCAAAGCACACGAAATGGAGCCACTCCGCCATGCGTGGAGTGGCTTCGGCGTGTCATCGGATTGTTTCTTGCTCTTCTTGAAGATGTGGTGTTTTCACAATCACCTGACTCAGATGGAGTTGATGAAGGAGGCGTGCCCCAGCTTGAATTGGCAGTTTGATGACACTCTCGACTTGTCGACAGACGTCACCTTTTATTTCTTTACTCAAGACTACTCTTCCAACCCTGAGTCGCTCACAACTTTCCGGAGGCTGGTGGAAGGTTGCGTGGTTGGCAACACTGTTGTCTTGAAAATGGACCGTCGTGAATGGGCAGAAATGGCGGCAATCTTGTCATTGATGCATGTTGCGCCATTCTGTGAGCATGTTGGGACGAGTGGAAGTGTCAGGGTCAAGACGATGGCTTCTGCATATACAATGCCTGGACTGTCGAAAAATGGCAATGTTATAATCATCTCCTCTGCTTGGACTGCCTTCTTTTCAAGTTCGTCTACGCCCGGATTGGACCCTCTCGCTCATGTTAAGGTGAATGCGAAAAAAGTCGCGCTTGCACTCATCTGGAAGGAAATCACTGCCATCGCGTTTGAAAAGGCTATTCACTGGGTTGCTGAGACCCTCAACTACCACCATACTTGCGCATTGGCACGAAATGGCTCTGCTCTCTTATGGTCTGGCACTCCGGTATACTCTCAGACGACCCTGAAAGAAATAGCGGTTTATCCGTTCCATGGAATGGACACCCAGCTGAGGTGTCCGAAGCCTGTACTCAGACCTTGCTTGACGCATTACTTTGCGTCCCAGGGTCCGCAGGCCCCCTCTATCTCTGACAATGTTCTGAAAACTTTTGCGGCATACCCTGACGATTTGAAGACGAGGAGCAATATGATTATGTACACATCAGCGCAGATGAGTGCTGACGCTGTACGCCATATGACTCAAACTCGTGTCTCGGCAGGATGCCGTGGAAAAGCCTTAGAACCGGTTGTGGCTGGGAAGTATACGAAGCTCGATATGCAGGTTGCCAGTTTGCTGATGGATGAGCCTTTGCATTTCACCAAAAATGGTGGATTCGCGGACTTCACCGTCAGCATCTTGCATTGCATGCAAGCAACCGTCGACCACATCCCACCGCGCGATGTCTTTCGGAGACTTTTTCTCTTCAAACATTGCGAGGCAGCTGGATACAAGGCAGACCGTTGCGAGGCTTTGGGCCTTCTTCCAGGTGACCGCATCCTGAGGAACTGCAATGTGGACGCCCCCTTGGTGTTCGCAAATCGACTCCCGTGCAATTGGCCTTTGGTGCTAAGCAGTGATGAAGTACATGTTGGAGCAAAGGCGAGATTTGTTGACCAAGACTCCGCTCCGTATCTAAGGACCATAGACAGTACGCAGTGGTTGGAACTCCGCAATGAGGGCGCACACAATGTCACCGACGGAAAGGACTTTTTATTGAGAACCTTGCTAAGTGGTTTTTCCACTCGCACACTGAATGTCTACTCTCAAGCGCCTAATTCTGGATTGACAAGAGTCTCGAGTGGCAGTACGACTGTATTTCTGGAGAATGTCAAGTTCAGTGACGGCACAGACACGCTGGTACCGGATACATGGTGCTTCTTGTGGGGGAGGAGAGGCACAACGGAGTTGAACCACGTTCAGCTGAATGTCGATCTACGAGTGGACTACTCACAAGCTTTCTATCAATATGGTCGTCCTGAGCGTTCTGTGATGTTCATGCCCACGAGTGGAGATCAGATGAATTGTGGTTACGATGCTGGAATGTCGAACTACAAACGCCCCAGACTAGACGACGCGGCAAAGGCTGAAGCAGTCACAGAAATCGGCTGCGGAGAGCCAAATGCCCCACTTGGCTGCAATGAGAGATTTGGAGCCACTGCGTCCCCTTGAGCTCCCTCCAGGGGCTGCGGTGACTGATCAAGACTTGAAGCAGAGGAACGAACCTCCCGTCGGAATTGTGAGTGAAGAGACAGGAGGCACAAGTCTGCGAAAAGTGGAGACCAGGCATCTCTCCTTCCGACAAACCAGGGTTTTATGTGAGACAAGAGCTGTTTGGGAGAATTGTCGCGATAGTTTTTTCAATGTTGTTGCCTTTGTGTGAAAAGTTAAATAGGGTCACTATCTACATCAAAAGATTTTAACTAAATGTCGCTTCATAAAATGATGAGACGAAAAGTTTTTTAACATGTAGAACATTCATAATTTACTACCACGAAATTCGGAAAATAGATATGTATTTAACATTTAATAGCACATAAAGCAATAACAAATGAAAGCATGAAGAATAAATGTCATATACGATTTTTCTGGTTCAAATTATATTTGAATGTGAGGTCAGAGCTACTCAGTAGCGATCACGCTCAATGGAAGCCTTGGTAGGAGACGAAAGAGAAGAAGTCATGTTTTCTGATTTACAAACACTTATGCTCTCAACTCTGATAGGTGCAAGAATGAATGAACAAGAATATCTGCGTGCCCCTTGGACGTTGACCAATACTAAGCGCTCCTAACAGTTTGAAAAACACTGGTTTAAAAAGTGGATTTTAAAACAATGTACTGATTAATGTTAGAAGAAAATGATAGTAAACAATTATTGTGTTATAAGAGCCACAGTGCCAAGTCCAGTTACAGACTCATTCATTACAACATCGGAGACTGTCCCTTCACTAAAATTTAATTATTCTTTACGGAGGTATAGAATAATAAAAGAAAAAAAAATTTTTTTAATGCTTTGTTCGGAAGAAACCTTCTTAAGCTGTATCAATAAATAAGAGTACTGAGTGTAAGGCCTACAGTAAGTTTCTTCATTCGGTAAGTGCTCTCAACTTTTCTAGGTTTTTCACTTCAACACCTCTTGAGTTGCTATTATAAATAGATTATTCTAGTGTGGACGTACTCTATAGTATCCGCTGACGTTAAGTATTTCTGCTCACTCGCACTAAGTAATGAGGCCTACTAGTACTAGAAATTGATCGCCGCTAGACAAGGTACTATCATATACAACACAAAAACTGTCAGTCTCACTTGATTGTTTCAAAATCTGTAACTTCGCTTAGATCTCATATCTCATTTTCTAAAAAAATTTGTAAAAACAAAGCACAAATAATGTTTACTGACGCCATAAAATCAAAGAACGTTTCACTCGTCAGAGACATGAAAACCTCACAATTAGTAGTGTTCTATACGCTAGCGTATTTTATCGATGTTCAAATTCAAAACCTGTACTAGCTACGGTAGTGGGTTGCTCATAGAGAGGCGGTAATCTCAGCAAAAGCCTTTCGAATATTTGATTGATTCCAGCATATGAAAGGTCCCTAAGGCCTCTGATAAAACCTAAGTTCTCTAACAGAACTACGGGTTTTCTGTTCATAAAAGAGTATAAAGTCCTAAAAAACTAGAGACAAAGCTATGCTTTAATAGAAAGGCTGAAAGCTTAGTGCTGCAATTTTGGTAGGGACTGGTCATATGAGGACTTGGTCTCAAAAATACTTGATTAGTATATGATTAAACCTCATGGATATTTGTCGAATGACATAGGGGGTTAGGGCAGACTCGAAGGTCCATCAGGGACATCTGGAGAGGGTGAAGGGGACACACGCGAACTATCCTTGAAATACATTCGTAGCTGCATCTATAAACATTTTTCATTATTAAAAAAAGATTTTTGCGAAAAAAAATTTCCTGAGAGTTACCGGAAACAGGGGAAAACAACATTTTTTTCTATTTGTTATGCAGTCATACATATACTTTTTTTTAAAAGAGCGTTAATCATACATACATACTTTTTTAACTAATTCCTTCGATCTTTAGACTCTCAACGATCAAGTCTCCTTATTTTATTCTCTAATTTTCCATCTGCATCTAATATAAAATATGTATATCGAACTTTTAAAACATTTTGTGGGCACTTTTTTCGATCACCCACACTCTGGCTGGTTCTTTCGATCTTTAGACTTTCATTACAAAACTTTACAAAAAAAAGCTTTATATTCGGCTCTTTCATCTAGGAAATTAAGGTTATTAAACATAATGTGAAACTTCATGACAATTGGAGGTCATGCAAAGTACTGAGCTAATCCGAAAACTTCAATGTAAACTTTGCGTAATGGAGGGGATTCTTTCATTTTAAATAAAGCGATCGTCTCCTAGTTCGGCCACCACTGCTCACCTCCTGCAGCAGACGTGAGTTGGTGGCCGGCTGCATATGCACTCGGCGACTACTGCTAACTGCTCTTTTGAAGGGGACGGGTTGCTCTTCTGCTTATCTGGCAGAATCACCCGAGGGAAAAGCATCGACAGAGAGGAGTCGTTGTCTTCGATCGAAACATCGACTTCTCTTTTTCTCTCAGGCTCACTCGCGATTGGTTTCTCCTACAATACGAGCATACACTTTGATTGAGTTGAGAGAGAGAACTGAAAGGGATTGAGAATACTGTTGAAAAAGCATTTACGACTAGAAAAATCGAAAGAAAACAAGACATAGCATTCCTTAGATTCATGCAATCCTCCGTTTGAAAGCCCTCAATGATGAGGATGAATCAAGTCACTGTCTAACAGCATTCGGACAATTTCAGTCCGCACCGTCCGAACCATATACGTTATTCCAGTATTTCTAAGTTATACGTTCTTGGATTCCCCCAATTCGTCGTGGCTGAGAGCGGTCGCACTTCTCGCTCTTCATTTCTATCACGTAAACTGAAAGATTCCGGTTTCTAGCAGGAATCGGACACCTTGAGGCCGTATCTTCCAAACCATAATTGACACTCCAGTCTACATTCTACATTCTCGTTCTCGACATCAAGAAACTGATAAGAAGCTGGAGTTGTTCGAATCAATGGAGCTTCATGTCCCATGACATCGAGAATAAAGCGTTTGAATTGAATTGAATTTAAAGTTCTTGCATGTACTGTGATACATCCGTAAGACGAAGAATAGAGATGTATGTGAAATGATCTGAGCTGTGGGTTTGACATCGCTCACAAAACGAACTGAAAAGCATGGTTAAGAATTAACAGATTAGAAAAATTGGTAAAGATAAAGTAAAGTTATTAACCTCTTGGTAAAGATAAAGTAAAGTTATTAACTTATAAGCTATCTCAGTGTTAATTTAAGAAGCCTAATCATGCATGATATTAACATACCGCAATTTGCTTGGAGGGCTTATCTGGCCACTGCTTGACTGGTCGGCTACTCGATTGTTGATTCCACTTTTTATCTGGGGTTCGTTCCTTGACCGGCTTCCCGTTATTTCTGGGGGCATTTGACTGCGGCTTATCAACATGTCTTTCCATTAAGGGCCGGGGCTTCTCCGGTTGAGCCCGTGGTTTTTCGGACGATGGACGGTGTTTATCGGCTTGATGACGTGGTTTTTCTAATTGTTGAGGTGACTTTTCCAGCTGTGGACGAGGCTGCTTTATATCCTCCATGCAGTGAGACTTTTTTGACGCTGTATCCAGACTGCCTGTGAAGTCAAGTGAGAATAATTTCTTTAAGTGGTGTGAAACGGAGGATGACTAGTTCATAGCGTGATTCTTTGATACGTTCTAGTCTTTCTACCACTCTTTTTCTTCATTTTTTTTCCTACTTATTATTCCTCTCTCTCTTTTCTTTCTATCTTTTTCGCTCACTTTTCCTCTTTCTTTCTTTATTAGCTTCTCTGTATTTTATAGGAACCTGGAAGAACAGGTAATTCAGTGATGGATGGAGTAGATGTAGTTCCACAAGTTGAGGAAGGCTTTTTCTGCGGTGCCAACTGATGGTTGCGGTTTTCCATCAGAGGCCTCGGCACGAAATAGGCTTGAGTCGGCCTTGCTCTGCAATAACTGATAAGGAACTATATGTATAAGAGTAGCGATCAGAGTGAGTGGGCTTCGACTGATATTAGTCATTGGTTAGAACATTTTTTTCCGTTTACAAAGACTGACAATGTTTCTTTGAAGATTGAGCAGGAAACGGACAGGAAAAAAATCAAAGTTTGAGAAGCAAAAAAAGATATTATATGTTATATAAACTGCTTGAAAGAGAAGGGATCGCGACAATTAGAGGAATTTTGTGTGTTCACATCTGCAATTAGTGGGCTCGTTTTCAACGACACGCTCGAGCACTCCACAGTTACTCATTGGTAATGATTGAGAATTTGACTTTTTCTTTGTTTTTTGTTTGTTTGATTTTTCTCTTTTCTCATTAGGCTTTCTATCCTAACCAGCCCTCTCAACGATCGTAATACTGAGATCACGATTGTTCAGAAAGCGTTGACGTCTCTCAGCAACATATATTTTGCTTTGGTACGCGCATAAAACTTCTAAGTGACTTTGTATAAGTCTTGATATTATTATTAAAATAGAAAAATATATGTTATCCTTTTTTTGAAATAGTGAAGAAGAACGGACGAATGTCTTTGTGCAGCAGCCGATACAACAGAAACCTCCATTACCTAAAAGAGAGAATCATTGATGTGAAAATCTCTTATTTTATGGTTTCTTTCTCGAAATCGTTCATCAGAATCCTTACAATCTAGAAAACTACGTCTTGCTGATGAATCAATCGATACTATAACATGAATCACACGATACTATAACAGGATGATTGAGCATGTCAGTACTAGACAGACTACGAAAGTAAATATAGCAGCGATCTTAAGGTACAAAGGAAAAAAATAATTTCTGCGTAGTCACTAACAGAAAAAAAACATCATTTCCGTCTCAGAGAGGCACTGTCAAGTTTCTTGAAGTGTATGACTACTAAGTCAAGCGATAGAAAAATAATGACCAATCAAAATTTCACGTCATGAGAGAAACATGAGCCCATGTATTCGGCATCCAATCTTTCAATTTATAGTGCAAGTAATTCAATTTATAGTGCACGCTGAGCTCCAATTTTTACATACATATGTTCTTCTCACATGTGTTTTGATTACATGGTTAAAACTTCATTTCAATTTATCAATTCTCAAAATAATGGTGGCCGCTCATAGAGCACGCTCTATCGTTCTCGACTTGCCCAAACTTGGTCGACCAAATACGCGCATCGCTCAGGATCTCAACGTCTCTCGCCATTTAGTCCGGAGAACACTAAAACGGTTCAACGAGTTTTGCAAACTCGCTGACTCAACTCGAAGGGGTCGGCCTCACTCCGTACGCAGCCCTAAGAACATCGATGCCATCAGGAAGCGAGTTAGTCAGAATACCAGGCAAAGCATAAACCAGATGGCCTTGGAGATGTCACGTGTCACGGACGACTCTTCAAAGAATTGTTAAAAAAAGATCTGAGGCTCATACGAAACTTATTAGTGAGGTTGCTATCCTTACTCCCAAGAACAAGCAGGAAAGATTCAAAAAGGGCCGGGATCTTATCCTCCGGACGCGCGACAACTCTCACCTTAGAACAGTCTTCTCGGATGAGAAGCTGTTCACTGTGGAAGAGGCAAACAATCCTCAAAATGTTTGAGTGCTTGCCCAAGACTCTCAGGCAGCTAACCAAGCACGCAGATTCGTTCATCTAGCTTCTCATCCAGCAAAAGTCATGGTTTGGACCGGAGTATCCGCCACAGGCAAAACTCCACTTGTTTTCTTTGAACTAGGAGTCAAAATTGACCAGGATTACTACCAAACGTATATTTTTCAGAACGTATTGCTTCCCTGGTAAGTTTCTCATTACAGAAAAACGTCTTGGATCTTCCAACAAGATTCTGCGCCAGCTCACAGAGCCAAAGGAACACAGGCATGGTGCAAGACTCATCCGCCATACTTCATCACCAGCTCAGAATGGCCCTCCTCCTCGCTCGATCTAAATCCGCAAGACTATTTAGTATGGTCGTACCTGGAAAGCAAAGTCAGTGCTCATTCCCACTTGAACATTGAGCCTCTGAAGGAAACACTACAGAGAGAGTGGTCGAAGATCGACGACAAGTACCTCCGTCCTTTGATCGACGCCTTCTCGAAGAGACTCAGAGCTGTCATTCGTGCCAAAGGAGACAGAATCGAATTTTTTTTCGACACAATGTTTTCATGACTGTTAACTAATATATGAATTTGAACTTCGTTGCTCGATTACTTTCTGAATTACTAGTCGTTGAACATGGTTGTACATTTATGGGCTATACTGTATGTATTAAGTTTTTTTTAATAGAAAAACTACCTCGAAGTCTTGACATTAAAGGAGCCTTACCAGTTGTGAGCAATTAAATCATCTTCAAAAATGACTAATGGAGCGTTTGAATTCAACTTTTCACTTTCTCAACGTAATCTCTGCTAAGAGTTCTCGTCGAACGCTCCAATGTCTCACCACGAATTGCCATAAGAATGGGAATGGACTACCGTATTTTTATATTTGCGTCCAACAGTAAAAGTTATAATTTAAAAAAACTATCGTAGTACATTTTCATCCTCACGGCAATTCGTGGTGAGACATTTGAGCGTTCAACGAAAAAACACTGAGCAGAAATTACGTTGATAAAGTGAAAAGTTGATTTCTAACGCTCCATAAGACTTGAAGCTATTCACATTGACAACTGAGACGTTCTACTGAATGATTATTTGTTAAGATGAAATTCGATGAAGTCACTATTAGTCATATCAATCAACATCTACTGTCTTCAAAAAAGTCAAGAAGTTGTGGGAAACACATATCAAAGCAGGAGAAGTTGATTGAAAAAGATCGATAAAATTATGTTTTTTTTGTCTTCAATTTTATTTTTTGTAAGAGTTGACGAGAGGGTACCTTTCTATCATAACTCTCATTATTATCATTATAAGAGTGTTTATAACTATTGTTGATGCATTAATAATATTAACATTGTTTTTCTCATTAATTACAAAATAGTATTTTTAATTTATCGTATGGTGCTATTCAACAAAAAGATCGAACTAATAAATCTACAAAGAAACGAATGAGGATGTTCCATTGTTGAATGAATTGGTTAAAGAAGGGGAATGAAGTATGAATCATTCCTTACAAAAAAGGCTGTGGACCCTTTCAATGAGAGCGGCTGAATCACAGCTCCGTGAAATCGAAAATAATCGCGAGATTGTCAGCGGAGAAACTCCATGTTTTCAAATATATGTTTGAATAGTTTTTTTAACGTGAAAATAACTAACTAAAAATTGCAGCAACCATTATGAATACAGAAGTAAAAGGAATTTCTGATCTTTCCACTGTCATTCTTTCGAATATTATCATCTTTCGACAAAAAAGGGCCAAAGAGCAATAATGAATCAAGTGAAGAATACCTTTTTTGAAACACGTTGATGATTTTTGATGTTAAAAAGCTGTACATATGAGGAGAGCAATATTATATTTGTAATTAAAAGAGTAGCCTAAGGCCTTCAGGGGCAAGCAAGCTCCTCAGCGTGAATAAAGCACCACAAAACACATGTTAGACCTGTGGCGGCGTTCCCTCTGGAACGCGATGAAAGAATAGATAATGAATGAATTGTGAAGAGAGGAAGGGAGGCAGGGAGAGAAGGGAGAGAATGTGGCGTTCGTTATCTTTTCATTCTCCCTCACGAATAGTTGTCTCCAGTTCTCCATCCAATACTTTATGTCTTTGCAAGACTCACTTGATATTGCGGAGAGATAAGTAAGTAACGAAAAAGAGAAGTTGTAAAGGCAGTTAGAAAAAGCAAAAGAGATCATGGAAATAGTGAGAAATGGTATAGAAATAGAGGAAATGAGATGGAGCGAGAAAATCATACAGGAATAGAAGCAGAGAGAGGATTAAGACTGAGAGTGTAGAAAGAACTAGCGGGAAATACAGAAAACTTTAGAACAGTTACACATAGAGATATTCGTAGAATTTAATAGTTGATGGAAGAAATAAGTCTATAAGGATTTTGATGGTATCATGAACACATATCAACCCTTCTATCTGGCAAGAAAGAAAGAGATTGAGGAATAGAAAAAGAGAGTTGGAGAAAGGAAGAGAGACGTCCAAGTAAGTTAGAAGAACAATATAACATTTTATGACAAGATTATTATATTTAAAATGCGCTGCAGAAGAAGTTTCGCCACTCCCACTACGTTTGAAAATGTTGCCTGCATGCCATATTCTACTCCTAATTTGATCTACATCTAAAAATGTGAATGAAAATGATGTTTTGGTAAAAATCTTCACGAAGCAAATCATGAGGCATTGGTATTGTATCGTGAATACCATTAAGTGATTTCTTGAACGCTAGCACGAGGCGCTGGTTGATTGTCAAATTAAATGAAGTTGCAGCTTCAGTAACGTTCATGATAGAAATAAGAATGGGAAGAGCTTGAGTTCGTGGGAAACAGAAAGAAACAGATTGAGATGGGAACAACATAGGGTTAGAAAAGGAGATGGAGAGAAAAAAAACAAAGTAGAAACACAGGAAAAAAAGAAACAGATTGTGGGAAAAGAGATAGAAAGAGAGAATGAGCAATTAGAGAGAGTTCTAGAAGTATAGAATGCGAGAGACAGGAAGAAAGAGAGTGAAGGGAGCTAGAAAGAGAGAGAAAGAAAGAGAGGGAGAGCGAAAAAACAGTATACATATATCTCTAGAAATGTGTATAGAGAGAAAAGAGACTCTTCTCACTTCTTACTCGCCTCTTTTCTTTATTCTCAACTCTGTTCTGGTTCAATATTTGCGCGTGAAGGAGCCAAACTGTTGATGAGAGTATCATAGAGAGAGTGATCCTTAAGATAGAGGATCGTAAGATAATCAGGAGTTGGTCACTGTGGGAGCTGCTCAGAGATGATATGAGCAAACAAATGAAGTTAGGGTGATGGGATGAAAGGATTAGAATAGGCCAATAGAGGCAATAATGGAGGACAAGTGTCCCCTCTCCAGTTATATTATCATTTTCTATAGATTATTTTCAGAACAAATAGAGTTTAAAAGTCGAGAAAAAACGTTAATATTATGAAATTTGAATAGAGTCGATACGATGAACACATTCGAAATAATGTCATTTTAAGCTTTTTTTGAAGGCTAAGTAGTATAATACTGAAGTGGTGAGCTTTATTATGACAGTAGTTGAGTAGTTCAGCTGCAAAATGGATCAGGACCGTTTATTAAGATGCGGAAGATCTCGTATTCACAGAATAAAGACGAGCTTTTTTCTCAAATAAAATCGCTATGATGTTTTTGAATATAAATAAAAGCTTCTTCAAGATGAGAAAACAATGTGCAATATCAACATTGTGCTTCTCGAAGCATTCACAAGAAACTAAACATTGAGTAATTTCTGCTCACTCCACTATCAGAACTCATTTAGGAATCGAGTAAAAAAAATTTGAGAATAGTATTCAAGCATGAAAACCCCAATAAAAAACCACTAACGAGTGGTTGTTTCAGTTAACCGAAATAGCAAAAAGCAGTATCCCAGTTTCATTCGCAATGGTTAATATATTAATATATAATCCGCCATGCTTCAAGTTCATGATGCTGGTCTCTGAGTTAACTTTTTTAAAAAAAACTTTTCCAATGTTTTTAAATCATGTCATATAATTCATGTTAAGAAAAAATTCATGTAATGAATTTTAAAAGTATGCACGTGAATCCACTGAAGACCACTAAAAATATTCAATTAAAAGTTACAAAAGCTAACTCTTTGCACAAAAAAGAAATTATGAGAATTGTAAAAAAAAACCTCAAAAGTTTAATAAGGGTTCAAAAACCACATGGGAGCTGTTAGCCGTAAGGCATGAAATAGCTTTCCATGAAGGGAGGAAGCACTGATTAAAGGATTGATTGGAGAAATTTTAGTGACGACTGTCACTTGGAATTACTTTAACATGCATTAGCATGGAAAGTGATCAGCTGAGCAGAGGAATTTCTGCGATGGTTTTAATGTTGCTATTTAGTTGAAGATAGTGGAAGAGGAAAGAAATCAGGGAAGTCTGACATTGAGAAAGAATGGAAACGAGACAAAGTGAGAAAAGAAAGAAGGCAGAAGAGTGGAAATTTGAAAAGGTAGGGAGAGGAAATAGAATGGAGAAGGGCTGAAAAAAAAGAAGGAAGAAGATAGCTTAAATATAGAATGAAAAAAAAAACTAAATCCTACTGTACTGAGTAAGAACCTCGCCATCAAAAAACTTCCCTAGTGAAATGCGATGTAAATTGGCCATTCATGCATTCATTTTCAAGCTTTTTGAAACACTAAGCAAATCTCTGACGCGGCTGAAAAAAAGTGAATCTTAAATGTATTTTCAAACTATTCCCAGCAGGTACTAAAAAATTTTATTTTTTGAAAGACTTTTTCACTTAAATTTATATGTTTCACAAGTTCGAACGCTCTCTCTATCTCTCTTTTTCTCCCTCTATTGCTCCTCTCTCTCACGCAACGTTTCTGTACTCTTACTTCGCCACATTCCTCTTTGATGAATGGCCTATCGGCACAGTTGTGTCCATCTCACTTGAGTCTTGATCAGAAATAAATACTAGAAACGTAGAAACCAAGCCAGAAGTCTTTATCTCGTGTTTCCCGGAATTGACTTCAGCATTCCGAACGGAATGTTTCTCTTGTTTTTTTTATTGTTAACTGAAAAGGGGAATACGAATAACCTCGATTCCGTTTGTTCTATAGCAGCAGAATTCATGGCAAAGTAAATAAAAATAGTATGTAATCGGAAGAAAAAGTTCAGAATGAGGTTAAAAACTTTAAAGAAAATTACAACAAAACATTTTTTTGTTCCGGCAAAACTGAACGGAATGCTTATACAAAGAACTTTTAGACGAGGTGAATTAAACTGCCAGCGACTCGAAGCAAAACATGGCGGCAGCGAACGAAATGAAGAAAAAAGCGGGAACAAAAAGTTGAAAACATAGAGAGGGAGAAAGAGAGAGAGAGAAGAAAGAAAGAACAAGACGTACTTCAATAGAAAAAAAAGTCAAAGAGAGAGAAAAAATCTGGCGTAAGAGAAGTTAGATAGAAATCAAGATAAGAGACTTGTTGGAAGCGGTCTCGGTCAATAAAAAGTATTCGGTGTAAAAAACTTAAAGTTCAGCCTAGCAAGAAAATTTTGAGCCCTGAATAGCTTCAATGGCAGGCTTTTGAACTGCCAGGGCTCATAATTTACTTCTTAGCTCTCTTGAAGATCGAAATGTCGCACTTTACCACAAAAAAGAAACTCGATCTCGCTCTCGACTGTTTTTCGAGATAAGGTTGACTTGCAATTTTCCGGCATTTCCGATTGCAGGAAACTTCCAGAATTTTTTATTGTTTTCAAACATTCCTGCCGTGGTGTGGCTAAAATGGCGGTAAATTTCAAAATTATTTATATATGAATGAAAATTCGATAAAATGCGTTTTTTGCACTTTTTTGTTTGCAAAGAGAAAGATCGATCATCGTGCGTGCGTGCGTTCATGCGTACATGCGTACGTTCATGCGTGCAAGCATGCAGGCACGCGTGCGTGCGTGCGTGCATGTGTGTGTGCGTGCGTGCGTGCTTGCGTGCGTGTGTGTGCGTGCGTGTGCCTGCGTGCGTGCGTGTGTGCGTGTGTTTGTCCGTGCGTGCGTTTGTGCGTGCGTGCGTGCGTGCACGTGAAAATAGTTTTGTGGTCTGGCCTTGTCGGTATCACGACAGTTTGGGTATCACGACACTTCGTATTTTCGACACTTCGTACCCGACACTTCGTACCCGACACTTAGTACCCTCGACACTTCGTACCGCGACATTTCGTACCCGCGACACTTCTTACCTCGACATTTCGTACCCACGACACTTCGTACCCGACACTTCGTACCGCGACATTTCGTATCTCGACACTTTGTACCCACGTTAATACGACACTTCGTACCGTGACATTTCGTACCCCGAAACTTTGTACCCAACCTTTTTTCTTCTTGTTTTTCAATAATGCTGTCTCTTTTTTAAAAATTAACTTTTTCTTTTAAAATGACACTTTGCACCCCGAAACTTCGTACACACATTAATACGACACTTTGCACCCCAAAACTTCGTACACACGTTACTACGACACTTTGCACCCCGAAACTTTGTACACACGTTACTACGACACTTTGCACCCCAAAACTTCGTACACACGTTACTACGACACTTTGCACCCCGAAAATTCGTACACACGTTATTACGACACTTTGCACCCCGAAAATTCTTACACACGTTAATACGACACTTTGCACCCCGAAAATTCGTACACACGTTAATACGACAATTTGCACCCCAAAACTTCGTACACACGTTAAAACGACACTTTGCACCCCAAATCTTCGTACACGCGTTACTACGACACTTTGCACCCCAGAACTTCGTACCCACGTTACTACGACACTTTGCACCCCGAAACTTCGTACACACGTTACTACGACACTTTGCACCCCAACACTTCGTACACACGTTACTACGACACTTTGCACCCCAGAACTTCGTACCCACGTTAATACGACACTTTGCACCCCAAAACTTCGTACCCACGTTAATACGATACTTTGCACTCCAAAACTTCGTACCCACGTTAATACGACACTTTTATTTATTTATTGAAATACATTTTGCAATGTAACAACACGAGGAAGACTCTGCTGACAAAACTAAAGAATAATAATAAAAAACAGAAAAAAACAAACAACGAGAACGAGAATGAACGACTATTATAAACTTAAATCGATGTTTAAGACCTCTGGAACATCTAGCAATGACAAATTTATCCAAAAACTTAGAATGGTTTGATTCCTGAGAAGACTGACCGGTAATTTCATAAAAAATCGAGATGTCCGATAAGCGAAAGAGTGAAAAAGTGAGTTTCTGTTTGTGTGCCCTATATGGAAAGCATAGAAGGAGGTGCGACCGTTACACTGTTTGAAAGTGTAAAATTTACAAACTGGGACGTCAGTGTAACCTTTGAGAATTTTGAAAGCGAAAAGAATATCAGCTTCTAATCTTCTTGCAAAGAGAGATGTCAGGTTAAATCTTATCAATCTACTTTCATAATTGCACCATTGCAAGAGTGCAACACAACGTAACTGTAGTAATTTTGTGAACACATGTTGAACATTCTCTAATTTCCTGATCAAGGTAATTTTGTGGGGAGACCAAACAACGGAAGCAAAGTCTAGCACCGGCAGAACATAGGTTTTAAAGCATATAATATATGGTGCTGCTATTTTTATCGATAGTGATCTGAATAAGGCATAGACAATTTTCAATGCTCGAGACAATTTTCAATGCAATTTTCAAACTCAGTGCTGCATTCACGCGTCTGTTTGAAGCAATTAGGGCGACGGTACCCTCTTTTCATCCACGACTTTGCGATTTTGAAGTGGGAGCTTGGAATGCGGTGAACGCTGTTTGGGGGATCGATGTTGTAGGGTGCATTTTCCATCTAGCAAACTCTATTTGGAGACATCTTCAGAGCATTGCCGGACTCATCAACATGTATCGAGAAGATCCTAATGTTCGAAGATTCGCCCAAGCCCTCACAGCTCTCTCCCTTCTCCCACCCATAGAAGTGAGTCATGGATTCGAAGAACTACTGAGCAGCGAATTTTTCCCGACAGAGCTGGAAGAAATATACAGTTATTTTAAAGAAAATTATATTCGCCGTTTTCGGTTGGGAAGACAGGTCGCTCCTCGCTTTCCTGTGGACCAATGGAACCATTTTGAAGAATCAAAAGGGTTCGACAGAGTATTCCGGACAAATAATTGTCTTGAAGGAACTCACCACTCACTTCTCATTGTTCTTGGAGCAAAACCTGGCTTCTGGACTTTTCTTTTGAAAATCCGGACTCATTCGCAAGCAGAACTGCGCAAGGCAGTGAGGGGAGAGCTTGGAGAATCGCCACACCGCCGGCAAAACTATGTATCAGCAGACAATCGATTTCGCCACCTCGGTAGGACATATGAAAACCGCCCAAGACTGGATTATATCTTCGCACAGGCGAGTAATCTCGGATCGAAGGATTGAATGCTTGAAACCGTACTTAAAGTAATGTGAGATACCGTAATGTGCAGATCCTGTAAGAAAGGCTCATCGGGGTACTGAGTTGAGTAAGATACTGTATAACTCTTGTATACCAATATTGTACCGCTTTTAGCTGTCCATTTCCATGAAATGCTCAATTGCTCATGAAAGTTTTATTCTTCGCCACAGTATATGAAAATATGAAGTTTGAAAACAATGAGAGCCTAAGCTTGTTCATCAATAATCTTTTTATGCCTCACTTGCTAAACATTGCTTTTCCTCCATGTTCGAGTCGAAGTAGAAACTGATTTGTGTATCTCAGAAGGCGTTCGGAAATTCACAAAAGTTTTGCAAGCTATTTTCGGCCTTTTATGTGAAATTCTGCTGATGCTATGCTTATAAGACTAGAAAGAGGTTTTTTGTGTAAGAAGGATATTTCGAAAATGAGCATATGCACTGAATCATATTGATAAAAAAAGTGTATATGATATTCTGTTTTTAAAAAATTGAAAGATTTTCACTAAATACAGAGGGTGAGAGGCTTGCTTGGTATCTGTCAATTGATAATAAAAAAGAATGCTAGTTCTGAGAATCGAAATAGCAATTTGACTTCATGTTGTATGAGGTGATAAAAATTTGATCCTGAAATTTCGTAGTTGGGAAAGTATGCATTTTGTTCGTGCATCGCAGCAAATTTCATGCTGTCACAGTGGAATTTAAGTTTTGGTGTCGCTATTGAGGACATTGGCGATGTTCAAGAATGTCTATTCTCGGTGATCGCTTTGCAAGATAAGATAAATAAACTGGCTGAAGAAATGTATTTCGAAGTCATACAACACGTTGACATTGTGATGAACAGCTGTGAGTTGCGAGCTTGCAAACCTTTCGTCGCAAAAAGGGTAGATCGAAAAGACGAAATGGCACGCTTAGAAAAGAGCGAGAGTGTGCGATGAAAACGAGAGAATTTGATAGATATTAAGAGCTTTTTGCGAGCTGTTTCCAAAGAGCGCTTAGGCTTCCATCACAGTGCGGGTGAGAAATTCTCAATTCTCAACTTGCTGATTTATCACCAAGTAAAAACCTAGCAGTGATCATATCGGCTGTGATAAAAGTAACTAGCTGTTTGACGTCAGTGTTTTTGTGTTGAAAAAGAATTTGTTTTAGTTTTTTTAGATCTAGATTTTCTTGAAGTTAAAAAAAGCAAATAAAACCTGTATGTATCTGACTGTATGTGAGCAAATTGGTTTTACTTTTTTTACGGTAAAAAACGGTTGGTGAGCAAAATAGTGCGCAGCCTAACGAAAACAAAAATATCTGAATGTCTGTCATACCTGTCAAAAATAAACAAAAAATGAGCAACAAGTAACATTTTCGGGGTGCAAAGTGTCGTATTAACGTGTGTACGAAGTTTCGGGGTGCAAAGTGTCGTATTAACGTGTGTACGAAGTTTCTGGGTGAAAAGTGTCGTATTAACGTGTGTACAAAGTTTCGGGGTGCAAAGTGTCGTATTAACATGTTTACGAAGTTTCGCGGTGCAAAGTTCGTATTAACGTGTGTACGAAGTTTCGGTGTGCAAAGTGTCGTATTAACGTGGGTACGAAGTTTCGGGGTGCAAAGTGTCGTATTAACGTGGGCACGAAGTTTCGGGGTGCAAAGTGTCGTATTAACGTGTGTACAAAGTTTCGCGGTGCAAAGTGTCGTTTTAACGTGTGTACAAAGTTTCGGGGTGCAAAGTATCGTATTAACGTGTGTATGAAGTTTCGGGGTGCAAAGTGTCGTATTAACGTGGGCACGAAATTTCGGGGTGCAAAGTGTCGTATTAACGTGAGTACGAAGTTTCGGGGTGCAAAGTGTCGTATTAACGTGTTTACGAAGTTTCGAGGTGCAAAGTGTCGTATTAACGTGTGTACAAAGTTTCGGGGTGCAAAGTGTCGTATTAACGTGGGTACGAAGTTTCGGGGTGCAAAGTGTCGTATTAACGTGGGCACGAAGTTTCGGGGTGCAAAGTGTCGTTTTAACGTGTGTACAAAGTTTCGGGGTGCAAAGTGTCGTATTAACGTGTGTACGAAGTTTCGGGGTGCAAAGTGTCGTATTAACGTGGGCACGAAGTTTCGGGGTGCAAAGTGTCGTATTAACGTGAGTACGAAGTTTCGGGGTGCAAAGTGTCGTATTAACGTGTTTACGAAGTTTCGGGGTGCAAAGTGTCGTATTAACGTGTGTACAAAGTTTCGGGGTGCAAAGTGTCGTATTAACGTGGGTACGAAGTTTCGGGGTGCAAAGTGTCGTATTAACGTGGGCACGAAGTTTCGGGGTGCAAAGTGTCGTATTAACGTGTGTACAAAGTTTCGCGGTGCAAAGTGTCGTTTTAACGTGGGTACGAAGTTTCGGGGTGCAAAGTGTCGTATTAACGTGTGTACGAAGTTTCGGGGTGAAAAGTGTCGTATTAACGTGTGTACAAAGTTTCGGGGTGCAAAGTGTCGTATTAACTGTGTACGAAGTTTCGGGGTGCAAAGTGTCGTATTAACGTGGGCACGAAGTTTCGGGGTGCAAAGTGTCGTATTAACGTGGGTACGAAGTTTCGGGGTGCAAAGTGTCGTATTAACGTATGTACGAAGTTTCGGGGTGCAAAGTGTCGCGGTACGAAGTGTCGTATTAACGTGGGTACGAAGTTTCGGGGTGTGTCGTATTAACGTGGGTACAAAGTTTCGGGGTACGAAGTGTCGCGGTACGAAGTGTCGTATTAACGTGGGTACAAAGGGTCGGGATATGAAGTGTCGCGGTACGAAGTGTCGCGGTACGAAGTGTCGTATTAACGTGGGTACAAAGTGTCGGGATACGAAGTGTCGCGGTACGAAGTGTCGTATTAACGTGGGTACAAAGTGTCGGGATACGAAGTGTCGCGGTACGAAGTTTTGGGTACAAAAAGTCGCTCATACGAAGTGTCGATGGTAATAAGTTTCGCGGTACGAAGTGTCGGGTACGAAGTGTCGCGGGTACGAAATGTCGGGGTACGAAGTGTCGGGTACGAAGTGTCGATAATACGAAGTGTCGGTGATCCGACAGTTTGTTACAAGACACTTTGTTACACGACAGTTTTTTACACGCCCTTCACAGATTTTCTCGCTTAGGCTAAGTTAAAATGTATGCTGACGAGGCCGTACGGCTTAGGGAAAAGACCGCATGAAAAAATTTCTCCATTTCTTGATTCTTTGTCAATGACTAAATTTGTCAAAAAAATACAGTTGTTAAAACACACTTAAAACAAAAGCCCCTGTAACAAAATTTCGTGTAACAAACTGTCGTGTAACAAAGTGTCATGGATCCGGCCTTGTTTATCGAAAGTGGTTGTTGTTGTTTTGCGATCCCTCGGACTCGGATCGTCTTTCTTGATTTCTCCGCAGGAAATCTGTTGAAATAAAGAGTGGAAGAGTCTCGCGACTCTGAATGTCGCATCAACTACAGCTTTCGTATGGAGTAACTTCTGAGCGTCTTTGAGCGTAGACTCTTTTGAAATTGTAGCTCTGGCCTGTTGTGCTGACGCACCGCTGTATGTGGTCATAGTTGCCTTCATGTTGCGGGGCGGTGGAGGAAGATTACTAAGCTCGAAACATGGGTGCTGTGGGCAGGAGCAAGCTGCGAGATATTGGTCACAGAGAAGTCTGCAGTGGTGTTGTACCGGAAGCACGCGTGTCTCTTCGCGGAGGTGATCGATGTGCGTGATCTTCAGGCATCCTGTGGCGAATCGTAATGCGGTGTTTTGCGTCGTTCGAAGCAACTGAATGCTGGTCTTAGATGCAATGGGAGTCCAGATAGGAGAGGCGTAGTCCATAACACTTCTGCCGATCGCTTTGTATGTGATAACCATCGTCTCTTTTTCTTTATGCTGCGTGTTCCTCCAAGAGTCCTCAGCTAGTTCCTCCAAGAGCTCTTATCACGTTGTTTCGCCGTCGTACTTTTGTGGCGGTGTCGCGGGCATGTGTTGTGAAAAATAACATGGGGTCGAAAGTGACTCCAAGAATCTTCGGTGTCTTGTTGAGCGGTAGCTGCTGACCGTGAAGTTTAACGGCAGGGTGGTAGTTCACTTGTTTCGTCCAGGGAGTGAAGAGGGTGACGGTAGACTTGCTGGTTGAGACCGATAGGGAACTGGCTGTGAAAAACTCAGTCAGGGATGGCATGTAAGCGTTGAGACGGTCTGCAAGGAGGTCGAGCTCAGCGTCGTTCGTGTCTGGTCCCGTGATGTGCACCGTGAAATCGTCTCCGTAACTCGTTACATTGATGTCGGCGGGAGGTTGTGGGATGTGGCGCACATATAAGTTGAAAAGTGAGGGCGAGAGGACTGCTCCCTGTGGCATTCGACTTTTTATCGTATCCGTCCTTCTAGGGCTTTTACCAGGCTCCACAACTTCTTAACTCCGGATTTTCTGCGATATGCTGACTCTACAGTCTTATTCCATTGTTCGCGTTTGGATGTATTCACTCGGTTGCCAATAAGGGTGTTGAGCTCTGAGATGCAAGGGGATGTCGGGTTTGTCAGTCGGAGTTGATCGCCATTAGTGGTTTAACGTCACTCGGGAGGTTGGGTGTAAAACTGCGTCTTCTTCCGGATGGAATGTGATGTTCTGCAGCCTTAACGACGATCTTCCGAAAAATCATCTTCATTTTTGCAGCAGATAATTGTGACTTTTCCCATCCACAGCGTTAAAACGAATGTTCAGTCTCTTCCAGAAACTTAGGCCAGCGTGCTTTGGCGAGATTGCAGTATGTGCGACCGCTATTGTCTGTTGTGTTAACTGCTTGGCCCGCCATAGTGATTAGGATGGGGAGGTGATCAGAAGATAATGTCTTGATAACCTCCCATTCAGCCGCAGGGAGGAGAGAGGATGATGCGAGTGAAATTTCTGGTGACGATGGTGGACCACTGGATGGTAGGCGAGTAGGAACATCTTCATTGAGTACTCCTAACATAAAGTTCCCAATTTCATTTGCCAGATGTTCTTCTCGGTTCTGAGTGTCGGTCAGAGGTGAATACCAAAGATCATTGTGAGCGTTAAAGTCTCCCAGGACGAGAGAGTAGTCGCCAACGAGGAACTTATCAATGCTGGCTTGGAAACCCGTTGAGCAGGAGCTCTCCGGAGGTATGTAGACGTTGGTAATGGTGATGAAGAAGAAGAAGAATGGTGATGCTGCCATCTGAGGTGGTGACTGATATCGCCATTTCTTCTGTCGTTTGGTCGTCTGGTGATCTTGTTAAGGTGACTTGTCGAAAAAAAATGTCGAAAAAGGTTTTTTCGACATTTTGGTTTTTCGATTTAAAAAAAAGTTTTTTGTCGGCTACTTTGTGTTTTGAATTTCGAAAAAAAAATTTTTCTCGACTGTTTTGTTTTTCGAATTCTCGAGAAAGTTTTTTTTCGAAAATTGTCGAAAAAACCAAAAAAAAACCAAAAAACGAAAAATGAACGGCCCTGATTACTATTATATAACAGAGGACACCTGTAGCTTCTCTCCATTTCATCCGAGCTGCATTTATTCTTTGGCGTGCCGCTGCATTTGTTGACGTGTCTGAGGAGATGACAAAACCAAGGTACTTGAATTCGGAGGTCTTCGGGAGCGGTTCACCGCTGATGTGGACAGTTCCCGTCGTTTGCACTCCGATTTCCTGGTACTCGGTCTTCTTGATGTTGAGGCGTAAGCTATGCCTACATAACTTTTTCTAAAGAAAATAAAAGAGCTTCCTTACGAATCCGTTCTACGTGAACCTATAATATCAATACGCGGCAAATAATTCCACAAGGATATCGATCGAGAGGCACACGTAGAAAAACGTAAAGAGTTAATGGTGAAAGGCAACGCAATTCTGAGAGGATTGGAGTTACGGAGAGATATACAAAGTGGTGCAATAGAAAATAGTCGGGATGAATCGAAATCTGATAGACAATGCACCTTTTTATGAATGAAAGTTAAATCTGCAGGCATGCGTCGATATTCGAGAGACACCAAAATTGCGCAACTAGAAATTTCGAGGTACTTGCGCAAGAAGAAATTTCGACAAAATCCCCTGTCCCCCGCTCCTTAATTCTTTCTTCTCTAAAACAGCTTGATGAGGCCCATGTGATGTACGTCACGTAATAAACAAACAAACAAACTAGATTGAATGTTTTTTTTTAAATTTCAGGTACTAAATGGAGACCCCAAAGGCCGTGCCTTTTGATGAAAGACAGAACCTTGCGTTGGCAAGGATTGTCAACTGCCACATCGAGCAGGTTTAGAGTTTTTCCTTAGCTTTTAATTTAGCTTACAATTTACCTAGGTTGATTTTTAGTCTCTTGAAGATTGTTATTTAAATTTTGGTTGTTGCCACGCAAGTTATTTTTCGCCAGTGGATTAAGATTAGTGCGCAATAGGCACAATTTTACATTGGGGCGTGCTTCACTTGGAGCGGTTTTTTTACATGAGGGGGCCCACTTTATCTGAGGGGGTCTGCTTTACTTTGACGGGGGGACGACGAATACGAGGTAACCAGTATTACAGCTATAAAAAGTGTTTTTCTTACCCACATGATGGTTTAGAAATGTACGCGCTCTCCGAAAAATCCAAAAATTAGAATCTATGCTCTAAGAATTTTTTTCTCAAAGAAATCCTATAAAAAGGAAATTGTCGAACTTTTCGAAATTTTTGAAGTTTTTGTGCTCAAAAAACTGGTGCTGTTGGTAAGAAACGCTCTGCAGCTGAACCTTTTCAATAACATTTTATAATTACTGTAGCTTTCAATTAGTTCGATGTTGTTGGGTTACAGAAAAAACAGTTATATCACTTCATAAAATATTTTTTGTAGGTACCCGAATTCTCTGATGACGTCGATAATTACATCGAAACGACTTTCCTGACCCAAGCTAGGAAAAGTTTTATTGTTGCAATATTTAGCAACGATTAATGCAGTTCGTTTTGCACTAGAAGCTTTTTTGAATAGTTGTTTTCTGTGGTTTTCGAGTATTCTGCTGTTTTGAATAGTTTTCTGCGGTTTTCGAATGATTTTAGTGCATTGTGGAAAAAATGAGTTGAGAGGAGTTGTGAAGTATGTAGAATTCTAGGCTAAGTATTGTATATTCTCATCGTGACTGAGAGTTTGATTGGATTCAAACTCGTTGAGAATAACCTCCGGCGTTTTTTAGAACGCTTGTTGAATCTCTGCTTTTTTCCTCGGTTGAAGAAAAGTGGACATAATCGTTGACAATAAGTACTGTTTCAGTGTGAATGGAAAACGATATTGATCAAATCAAGATCTTTATCATATAATCGATTGGTTCTAAATAATCCCTTCTCTAAGGCTACTTTGTTCACCTCTTCAAATGTACCTCTTTTCATTTATTTGATCTCTTCAGATACATATAAAATGGTCTCTGTAATGACGGCATAAAAATACTGGGACTATGATTCACTAAATGACTTGGTCTACTCATTCATTTATTGCGTGTCTCGCCAAACTTTAATCCAATTCTCGCTGTTATTGATAATGGGAAAAAAGCAGTTTTTAATGTTATAAAGATGATGATATCGAATGTAAGCTGAGATGCCCATGTGCTTACTGTGAATGATAAAATAAAGATGAAGTTTGTATGTAATTCTTATCTACAAAAAAATGAGTCAAAAAACAAAAAGTCGAAAATCACGCAATAAAACATATTGATAGCGCGTTTTGCAGTGAAAAGAATTGGAATTTTTTTTTGGCTCGGCTAGGACGGTTCCGAGCGTCTCAGCAAAGCCTGAACTTTGTATTAATCACACCTTCGTTTGTCAACTATTTTTTGAATTGAGAACAAGCTCATCATTTCACAGAGCAAAGCTGGTGCAATCGGTCGCATCCAAGTGTTGTCTTTTAATTTCATTCCAATACTTCACAGTGATGAGAACTTGGAAGCATTTTGGTTAGTAGCTTTAGATAAGTTTTTTTGAAGACATCCTTGAAAAAAGCCGGATTTTCTTGTTTTTTGGGACATCATGGGATTTTTTTTTTTTTTTTTTTTGGGACATCATGGGAACATCTTCAAGTGGTTTACTTTGTTCCAACGCATGTTATTGGTGCTAGTGACTTCATAGGAAGCCATTATAAGCTTTTTGAGTTCTAATTTTGGTAAGGACGACGGAATGGTATTCTATGTTCACAATGCGATAGGTAATTTTTTTCTCTCAACAATGGGATAAAATGCCGTTAAATTCCCTTAATCTTTTCCATTACAGACTAAGCTGAGGCTTCAAAAATTTTACGATAATGAGGACGTACGGCGTAGAAATGAGACCGATTGATATAATTGTTCACGTAATCACTGTTTTAAAAGTGTAAGTGTTTTGAAAAAAAGGAGTAAATTCACTCGTCTGGGTAACATAATGTCAAAAAACTCTAAAACTATGATAGCGTATGAAGAAGATGTGAAGGGATAAAAAAAAATTAGGAACAAAAAAATTTCGTAAAAATACAGTTTTTTAATGACTCAGGTGAAGCAAATTGTTCCCTCAGAAGAAAACCGCTACTCTTAAAAACAGATTTTTACGTCTATTGATAATTTTTTTCAAAAAATTTACTGTTTTTGTTAATTTTTGAACAAAAACGGTACGTGCCGTGCCGTGCATACGTGCATACGGCCTCAAAGGAAAATTTTTCTTAAAAGTAGCAAAAATCGGGCGACTCAACTGCAGTATCGCTTGTTTTAAACATTTAATAAAGCTTTTTGAGACCACGACCAACCGAATAAAATGGACTGGAGTGCAGACTCAGACAAGACGTCAAAGCTCATTCAAACTCTGCTTTTGAAAGACGCCTTTGTTGACGTATGCAAATATATTCCTAACCGAATTTCCTCATTCATCAGTAAGCATACAAAATCAGAACATTCAATTACGCATCAATATTACTTTGAAGTTTGATTTAAGAAAGAAAAGAAGCTTCTTAAAACATAAACATATACAGGGTGTGGCTAAAGTATGGAACAGTGGTTATTACCCATTTGTTTTGTTTTTTTTGTTGAAAAAGCAAGCAAATCAAGTCTTTAGTATACAAATATTTATTGCATACAGGTTTAGTAACAATTATGAAAAATTATTCGATTCGGCCTCCTCTTTCTCTTACAACATGCCTCGGACGATGCTCGAATTGCTGGACCGTGTCTCGCAGGTAGAGTAATACAACGGGTTCAGGTCGAGAGAGGAAACGGGCCATTCGGACTTTGTCAAAAAGGCCGGAAGGATTGTTGGGCACCAATCTTGAGTGAACTTGGCAGTCTGATAAGGAGCTCCGTTTTGCTGGAAGACATACTTCTCTCCTTTTTATTGAGCAACTGCGATGAATACCTGCGAGACACGGCCCAGCAATTCGAGCATCGTCTCAGGCATGTTGTTAGAGAAAGATGAGGCCGAATCGAATAATTTTTCATAATGGTTACTAAACTTGCATGCAATAAACATTTTTATATACTAAAGACTTGATCTGATTGCTTTTTCTAAAGAAAAAATAATTATTAACCACCGTTCCATACTTTAGCCGCACCCTGTAAGTGATGAGATCCTGAGGGTTTTTCCGTTATTAAAGGTGATTCGAGTTCCTTCTTATGTGGTCGATGAGTTCATCGCAGCTGAAAAAGGAGAGAACGGCATCTTTCGCATCAACCTCACATCAATGAGAGACCTCCTCGCAAGCGAAGCTTATAACGCTGCCAAGGTGCCTTCTGCACTATAAGATGCTTTCTCGGACATTTCGTAATATCAGGCCGGTTAAACAAATACAATAAATGAATTTGAATGAGTTTAACAGATAGCTTCAATTTTCCAAAACTTCTCTAAAGTCTCCAATGAATCACTTTTTTTGCTATTTTAAATATATAATAGATTCTAACTATATGATACTTTGTCTTTCTCTCTCTCTCTTTCTCTTTATTTATTCTACGGTTTTTATAGGTGTGTAACTCCTTTTGGAAAACGGAAAGATTACCTGGAGCGCTCCCAACACTTGCTTCTGGTGAGAATCCCGGAAACTCTCCTTCTACGCGACTTCTTTTCGAGGAGAAGAAAGACTCACCTCGAGTCTGTCTTGGAGAGGAGGACGATCGCGAGTCTCAACAAGACTTATTAGAGCAGTCAGGAAAAAGGTGACAGCATGACACAAAATTATTGTTTTAAAGTGTTGAAACTCTATTCTATTCTGGTATTGTTACCTGATTGTTCTGTTACTTTTTCTTTTTTCCCAGACTTAAAAAAATTCTGTTCGTTCAGCTATTTTTTCTTGTAAAAAACTGTAGTTTAAATAAAAATTTCTTGTAAAATTAAAGGGAACTACTGCAGTTTAAATAATAATTTCTTGTAAAATTAAAGGGAACTACTGCAGTTTAAATAATAATTTCTTGTAAAATTAAAGGGAACTACTGCAGTTTAAATAATAATTTCTTGTAAAATTAAAGGGAACTACTGCAGTTTAAATAATAATTTCTTGTAAAATTAAAGGAAACTACTGCAGTTTAAATAATAATTTCTTGTAAAATTAAAGGGAACTACTGCAGTTTAAATAATAATTTCTTGTAAAATTAAAGGGAACTACTGCAGTTTAAATAATAATTTCTTGTAAAATTAAAGGGAACTACTGCAGTTTAAATAATAATTTCTTGTAAAATTAAAGGGAACCACTGCAGTTTAAATAATAATTTCTTGTAAAATTAAAGGGAACCACTGCAGTTTAAATAATAATTTCTTGTAAAATTAAAGGGAACTACTGCAGTTTAAATAATAATTTCTTGTAAAATTAAAGGGAACCACTGCAGTTTAAATAATAATTTCTTGTAAAATTAAAGGGAACTACTGCAGTTTAAATAATAATTTCTTGTAAAATTAAAGGGAACTACTGCAGTTTAAATAATAATTTCTTGTAAAATCAAAGGGAACCACTGCAGTTTAAATAATAATTTCTTGTAAAATTAAAGGGAACTACTGCAGTTTAAATAATAATTTCTTGTAAAATTAAAGGGAACTACTGCAGTTTAAATAATAATTTCTTGTAAAATTAAAGGGAACTACTGCAGTTTAAATAAAAAATAATTTTTTAAAAATAATAATTCGAAAAGCCTGAATCGAAAAATTTTATTGAAAGGGAGGGGGGGTTTCTAGCAAAAGAAAGGGGAAGGGGCCCTACCTAAGCGAAGGGGGGGGGGGAAGGGGTTTTAAGAGAAAGGGTGATTACATAGGAAAATGGGGTCCCTAGGAAGAGGGAAGGGGCTGATTCTAGGTTTGATAACAATTCGGAGCTTCTTTCTGAAACCCACACATAAACTGGGGATAAATTAACTTTAAGGACCCACTTGAAAGCAATTGCACTGTAAGAAAACATGTAGTAGAATAGGGACCCACCTCTGCTATTTCTCCCTCTGTACTGCTGTCTGCTGCCTCTACTAACTATCTGCTCTTTCTCTTTTCCCCTATTGCTGTCTGCTGCCTCTACTAACTATCCTCTCTCTCTCTCTCTCTACTGTTGTGCGTATTGCTGTCTGCTGCCTCTACTAACTATCCTCACTCTCTCTCTCTCTCTCTCTCTCTCTCTCTCTCTCTCTCTCTCTACTGTTGTACGTTTTTTTTTCAGCTCTCTGAGAGAGAGTTTGAAAAGTTTTTGAGAGATAACACGCATGAGAAAGAGGGAAAAGTTGAGAAGTTTTTGAATGGCTTTTTGGCGGGGAACCTATCTCGAAGATTTTGAGTGAATCTAAAATGATTTCGTTTTGTTTTTTGTGATGTTTTTGTTATTGTTTGTTCTTTTGTTATTGTTTGTTTGTGTTGTATTTTTCCGCCTTTCCGCTGCATCTAATGGCTTTTTGCTGTTTTTTATGATGAGAAAGAGATTTTATTCATGAAAATTCCCTTCCCCCCTTCCCCCCTTTAGGGCCCCCCTTCCCCCTCCCCCCTCCCCCCTAGGGCCCCCTCCCCCCCTTTGCTAAGGTAGGGCCCTCTTCCTCCCCCTTCCATCTTAGGGCCCCCCTCCCTTCCCTGCTTAGGTAAACCCCCCTCCCCCCTCCCCCCTTTCCTTTTCCCCAAAATTTATAAAGATAATTTAAAAGAGTGGGACTTAAAGTAAAATAGGGGGGACTTAAAGTAAAATAGGGGGAACTTAAAAATAAAAGAGGAAAGTAGAAGTAAAATGGGGGGTCCTTGAAGTAAAATAGGGGGGTCCTTAAAGTAAAATAGGGGGGTCCTTAAAGTAAAATAGGGGGGTCCTTAAAGTAAAATAGGGGGGTCCTTAAAAGTAAAAGAGGAAAGTAGAAGTAAAATGGGGGGTCCTAAAGTAAAATAGGGGGGTCCTTAAAGTAAAATAGGGGGTCCTTAAAGTAAAATAGGGGGGTCCTTAAAAGTAAAAGAGGAAAGTAGAAGTAAAATGGGGGGTCCTTAAAGTAAAAGAGGGGGTCCTTAAAGTAAAATAGGGGGGTCCTTAAAGTAAAACAGGGGGTCCTTAAAGTAAAACAGGAACTTTTCTGGAAAAGTGTTGGTCGGTGGGTCCCTAAAATTAAAAAGGTCCGGGTATTTTACTTTGATGACCCATTTGTGGGGTGGGACTAAAAATTAAATTTACTTTAGGGACCCCCCCTTTTTGGTCTTTTACTTTTAGGGACCCCCCCTTTTGGGTCGTTTTACTGGAGGGTGGGTCCCTCTTCTACCACGGGGGTCCCTAAAGTAAGGTGGGTCCCTAAAGTAAAAGTTTCCCCATAAACTGTGACCTGCCTAATTGATCATCATAACCAATCTCTACATAGTACGCATTATAAAAATTATACCATGTGAATAAAACAACTCTGACTTCCTTTCTAGTTTGGCTATCAAATCTTCGGCACTTTTTTACTTTGTCTGGTACTCGCGTCGCGTTCGCGTCGCGCCCCCCTTCGCGTCGCTTAAACCGGATTGAACTGTGGAATTAAAATTATTTTTACATTAAAAAAACGCTTAGGCTTAGGAGAAGTTTACGCTAACGAGGCCGAACGGCTTAGCTAACGAGGCCGAACGGCTTAGCTAACGAGGCCGAACGGCTTAGCTAACGAGGCCGTACGGCTTAGCTAACGAGGCCGTACGGCTTAGCTAACGAGGCCGAGGGCCGCGACGCAACCGCGACGCGACTACCAGACGAAGTAAAAAAAAGTTTCAAATCTTCTACCTTTGAACTGTTATGACAAAAAGAATTTTAATAATATTGTAAAAGTTACAATCATTCCAAATCGTCTCATTTTATATTCTTTGCTCCCATATTTTTCCCTCAAAGAGAAATTCAGGTTTCTACTGAAGAGGAGCAGAAAAAAGAAAAAGCGACTTCAGAAAAGTAAGTGAACGTAAACACCATAGTTTGAACATGTCTTGATTTTTCAATAGGTCAATCGCTTAAGTAGGTTAAAAATTTCACTTTTAACTTGACGAAATCGGTTCATGCTGAGTTATGGCTAATGTAACGTTCTATTTATGTAGAGGGAATGAAGATTATTTTCTTTCATTTTTAGCTGTGAAATTTCTGATACATTCATTTCGAGTGAGGGAGGGGGTCGGTAGGTCGGTCGCCTTAGAAATTTTTTTGCCAGTGTTAAGTTTACCTATGGTAAACATAGAGACTGAGATACTGTTGGGAACGATGAAATTCTTTAACAAGTTTTCTAGTTTCGGAGGTCACACTTTCGAAAAATCAATCTAGTCTCGGAGGTCAGACTTACGGAAAAATTCTTTGAAATTATGATTTTTTAGAATGCAATGTTCTCGTTGTAAGTTTTGAAGAGAAAAACATAATTAATAGCATGAGATCCGATATCCCGAATGCCAGAAACGGTTGTTTTGACTGTGGGTAGAAACAAACCAGTTCCTTGAATACTCGCATCACGACATTTCGCACCGCGACAATCGGATTTCACAATATTTTGTTATCCAAAAGTCTAATAATGTGGCTGGTCGTTGTATGCGATCTCTTACTGAGCCGTACGGCCTCGTTAACCTTCACATGAGCTTTAGCAGAAGTATCAATTGGGTGTGAGTTGTCGTGGTGCGAAATGTCTTTGTGCAAAGTGTTGTGATACCTAAAAACCCTTGAGTATTGATCGATAAAGATCAAGAACAGTCGTTCAATAGCACTAATTTAAGCATCTCGGATGAATCGACTTGCATACGCCGATACCCGCTATGTTGCAATCAGGCATTTGCCGGAAAGCGTGATTCCGTGAAGCATGATTCGTAAAATGCACTACAAGCACCATACAAAACATTTTTTGCTCAATTTTTTAATGACACACTTTCTCACACACAATTTTTTATTGACACACAATTTTTAAAAGTTTGGAAAATCTAGCTATAATTTCACTAGAATCTCGGCAAAGGCTTAGGTCAAACTTACGATAATGAAACCGTAAAGCTTAGGAACGAAAATGTTTGAAAATGTGCAAGTAGTGCATTTCACAAACATGCTTCTCGGAATCACGCTGTTCGGCAATTGCTCTACAAACGTGGCTCTGAAACATTGACGAATTGCTTCGAACACAATCTCCATATGTAAATAATACAATTCTCATGCAAGCAAAATAATATGTATCAACATTAATATAAATCCAAAATAATATGTATCAACAGCAAAATAATATGTATGTATATCAAAAAAATTCTCCGTTCTTCTTCTATTGAAATTCGGCCAAAACGAGTTTTATATAAAACGCTGAGGTCAAAAACTTACTCCTAAAGTGTTTTTTTTTTCAGATGAGAGAGCGTGGAATAAACTGAGGGAAAGCACGGAAAATCAGGTTTATTCACTCGTGTTAATGACTCTTTTATTCATTTTGTAAATCTTTTGTCACGCTCGAATCGTGAACACTAATGGTTTGAACCAGTTCTCATCAATAAATCAGTCATTCATTGAAATTCTCTGCCATGCCCTTTTGCGCAAGTTTTTCTCATAATAGAAGAAAACATTGTAATTTGACGAATGATTGATTCTAAAGTGATAGAGAGGCGATCGAGATGGTAAAAAGCTGAAAACGGGCGGAAATTGAAAATTAAGGATAAAATGAGGCGTTGAAGAGATTGTGAAATATTTAAGGAATGGTCTAAGAACGCTTCATTTTCAAAATATGCTAAAAAAAAATCTTCATTAGCTTATCCTGATAGTTTGAAAGACTAAGCTTGGATGCAAAAAGATAAAAAAATTCTATTAGTTTTTTTTATTTCTGTTGTTAAGGAACTAGAAAAAATAAGGAACTAGAAATTTAAATTTCTGTTGTTCGTTTGTTTCAGAATGATATAGTGAAGAAGACTTCAAAACTCGACTCAGCTAGAATTTCAAAAAAATCATTAAAAATTGTACTTTCGCTATTTCAATATAGTTGACTACAAATTGTAAAAACTAAAACTTTCTTCCTAAGTTGAAAAAATATTTGACTATGAAAAAACAGGCCATTTCTAGTGTGAGAAAAGGGATTCGAGTTGTTTATCAAAACTGGAACCGACGAAGCGAATGACTCTTGAAGAGAGAATGAGTCTGCCGCGAACAAGGACTCATAACGCTTCATCTGGCCACTCGCACGCAACATTATCGTATTTGATACTTATTTGTTTGATTCAATTCTCAGAAGGGGTTGAGCATGTAATTCCTTTCAATTAACAGAGAATCGTTCAGTGTTTTTTCAAGTGAACGTTTCCATTCATTATTTGTTTGCTTTCAAATTCTGGTGTGGATCATTTATGGGAAAATTCTTTTTATCCTCCAGATTCAGACTTATTGAAGGGATATTTGTATCAATTGTCATAATTTTCTGCGAAAACCTGAAAACTCAGTCACAAATGAAATCTTCAAAAAGTTCCAGTTAAAAAACGATATTCGAAGCAGAGAATGGAAGAATGAATATAAAGCTTTGCCGAGTTTATTTCTACAGAAAGATCCTTGCGTCAAGCCTGTTATTTAACTCAAAAACGTTCAAGCTGCCTAAATTTTACCGTCTCATTTCACATGACAACAACGAGTTTTCGGTGGTGATTCGAATGGGTTTTTGTTTGTCTGTCAAGGTTCCTTGGGTTTTGTTTACGCCCTTCCGAACTGACTCGCTTTTGGCGCCAGTTCAGCAGCATCTGTTGGTTTTGATGGGGGAAGCCGAGAAGGTGAGATGGGAAGATACAGATAAGATGCTTTCAGTCAAGGATGTCGTCTGCCGTTGCTTTCCTCGCGATCAAAATTCACAAACTCCTCGTCAACCTTCCTCGATGCGTGGTCCTCCCATGGCAAGTCTTCCCGACCGCCCGCCTTGACATCTCTTGTGACTCGACCGCCCGCCTTGATCCATCTCTTCCCGACCGCCCGCCTTGATCCATCTCTCACCAACTCCTTGCCCTCGCTTGTTGCTCCCTGGCAGTCACTAGGCAACTCTTCTAAGGCTCATGCCAATTTCTAGCTGACTATGCTTGTGAAGTTGAGCGAGTTTTGTAGAAAGTACGGTTGAAGGAAAAAAAGACTGATATAACTTTTTGTTCTATAAAATACTCCCAACTAAAGAGTAATCATCAGTAGAGCATGAAAAAGCCAATCACAATACATGAACACTTATAGGATTATAAAAAAAGAACACTCCCACTTCTTCTTTCTCTGAATGACTTCTGCCTATCTCTAATAATTTTTCTCTTTCTATAACACTAATGGGCTCATAAATTTTTTGATGAATGCATTAATGAAATTAAAAAAATTCGAGATCAAACTTAGATTAAAAAGTAGATGTCTTATCTGTGTGTGTAGTTGATGAATTAGGTTATATGAGCTTGTAAATTGATTAAGATGGCGCACGCAAGGCTGAGAAGTTTCAATATTTTTATCTACCTTCGGCTCTGAAAGTTATCCTTGATGAGCTTTACTCAGTTTTTGTACTTGTGAATAATTTCGAGAAACTGTAACACACTTACTCTTCAAGTTTAGGAATTCTATTACCCCAGAAAAAATTTTTTTACACGAATTTAAAGCAGAAGAGTTCAATGTAACATGAACACATTAAACGAGTCGTTACGGAGAGAGAGCTTTCACAATGCAGTAAAGAGCACAGAGGAGGCAGCAATGCGATCGAAGCATTCTAGAATGCTCGTGATCAAATGGGAAGACGTTCGAATTTCTGTCACTTCTCACTAAAAAACTCTATTATCCTTCGCTTCCAATCTTTCTCTCTGTTTGTCACTCCGAACAAGCGGCTCTACTGCATACAAAACCCATTCTCACAATACTCTAGCGTAGCTATTCCCCCTCCTTCCACATCAGCTTTCAGCCTGTAAGTGCGTTCTCTTCGACCATGACAGAGCTTCTCTCCTATCTGCATGCTCTCTGCCTGCTGGAACGCATAGACTCTCTCTCCAGGCAGCACTCACTCGTCGACTCACTCCTTCAACTCTCTTCTACTTCTTGTCGAGGTCACTGGCCGCGAACAAAAGCAGCCATCCATGCTTGCAGTGGAAACACCGAATAGAGAAGGGCTCTGACCCTCTCTAGCTCCTGCCCCCCCTCTTCTCTCCCTTTTTCTTTCCCTCTTTTTACTTCTCTTTATGTTGCTCTCTTATTCACCAACACTTCATTCTCTTTCTTCAGTTCTTTGAGCTTTTTGAACCGACTCATTACCGGATTAACAAAACAGAAATAAAAACGAGTGGAAAGTAGGAAAGAGAAAAGAGAAAAAATACAGTAGGTAAACCTTTTTTTCTTCTCATCAGCTCTTTCGAATTACTCTTCTCAATTAAAAAAGCTTGAATTCAAGAGTGGCAAATGAACGGCATAAGTAGCCTCAATCTTCCGTTGCACAATGCTTCTCCGAGTATGCTAAACAGCATTTACCGTATTCTAAGAAGCACACTATAATTAGTATTGGTTAAGCGGTTGCTTAAGGAGTCACATTACTCTCTACTTTTATTGGATGGTACATAGATATAGATTTAGCCCTGACCTTGCCACCACCATCATCAAGAGATAAGCTGGGTAGATAAGCGACGGCCTCCAAAAGAATAGCCACCGCTACAGATAACCTAATCCGGAAACTTGCAATGCTAGATCTATAAAACATTTTGTTTGCAAAACTACGTGCAGGAGAAATTCATGACATTTAATTTATTTTTATTAGAAATCTTATTTTTGAAAAAGTGTCTAGAAAAATAAATAAAATAACTCTTGTTTCTTCATTGGAAGTTCAGGTTCACTTTATTTAAGTAACCGCTGTATTTAGTATGTATTATTTAACTTGAGGTGCGCTAAAAAGATTGTTATATTGGGTGCGTAAAAAAATAGCCTCGATTTTAATCTTCTTTTTATTAATTATTTATTAAGTCAAACAAGAACCTCAATCAACAAAGTACGATCCATCATAGTTGAGTATGTGTTGCCATCGCGTGGGCAGATCGTGGATGCCCTTGTGAAAAAAGAACGACGGAGAGAGCGATTCAAAGAAGTATTGCAACCATGATTTTACCTCAGCTTCGTTCTCAAACTTTTTCTCTGCGAAGGAGTTCCGCATGGAGCGGAATAGGTGGTAGTCAGAAAGTAAGGTCGGGCGAGTACGGCGGATGAGGCATCAACCAGGTCGGGCGAGTACGGCGGATGAGGCATCAACTCCCATTCCAGCTCCAACAGCTTCTGAACCGTTTTTTTTCACAATGTGTTGTCGTGCATTGTCATGTAGGAATCGAATCTTGGCGCTCTCTTCGCCTCGAGCCACCATAGCTTGCTGCACCCGGTCGAGTTGTGCACAGTAGACATCTGCTGTAACAGTCATGCCATTAGGTAGCAGCTCCCAGTAGACGACACCGCGTGAGTTCCATCAAACACACAGCATCACCTTCATCGGGTGCAGTCCGGGTTTTGGAATCGCTTCTGGCGGATCGCCCTTGCTGACCCTCTGGCGCTTGCGTGTAACATTGCAGTAGGTCACCCACTTCTCGTTTCCAGTTAGCAATTTGTCCAGCCACTCGTCTCTTCTTTTTTAGGAGAGTAGTTGTGAGGCGGCTACGACTCTTCGGTTCTTGTCGAGTGGCCTCAGGTCGTGTGGCACCCATTGCCCGAGCTTGTGTACTTTACCGAGCTCGTGAAGCCCGTTCTCGATGGTGGTGTGAGAGACAGCGAAGTGCTCTGCAATCTCGAACAAGTTCGTTTGAGATCGGCTTCGACAAAGGATCGAAGATTCTCAAGATCGAGCTGGCAAGGCCGTCCGTCCAGGACCATGTCTTCCAGCGTGTGGTCGCCTTGCTGAACCAACTGAATCAAGCCTGGCACTATTGTTCCCTAAGGCATCCTTGCCCGTACGCCTGCGGCAGCGCTCTCCCCAAGCTTGAAACAGAAGAGAAGAGAAGCTCGCACCGTTCAGCCATTTGAAAAGCTAATTGAATGAGACGACTGAGACTGAGAACTTCCTATACCTTTACTAAAGAAAGTTTTATAAAACTTCGGAAAAAATAATTGTCTTTTTTTAAACGGAGATTATTTTCTTGTGCACCCAATATAAGTATAATTTAAAAAGTGAGTTTATGAAATAACTGTTATTGACTTATTCTCTAGATATCTTTTCTGACAGTAGGAATTCAGTAGTCACCTTCGAATAATCCTCGACTATTCCTTGGAGAAGGTCTTAGGGTAATTGGTATACTGAGTGTAAGCCGTACAAGTGGGAAATGAAAGAGGAGACTCGGTGATGTCTTCTTCTCTCAATAGCAGCTCATCTTTCCATCATGTCACTTGGGAACTGTGTAGATGGAATTGTGAAGAACAAAGACCTCGCAAATTGCCAGTAACTGAGGATGGGAAGCACTGCTAACTGGGAAACACCCTTAGAAGATTCTCTCCTTCTTTCTAACTTTCTCTATCTCTCCAACTCTCTAACTCTTTAACCTCTATCTCTTATCTTTCATCTATATATCTCTTTATCTTTCTTGAAAAAATTCTCTGTTCTTTATTTCTCTACCTTTTCGTCTTCTGAAATATCTTGCTCATTTTTCTTCATCTTTTTCTTTCTTTTCATCTTCCTCTGTTTCCCGAATTCACTCCCTTTCTCATTGAGTTTCATTCTCGTCTGTTTCTGTGTCCCCAAGACCATAAGTATATCAAAGTGCATAGGATGCCTTCTCATTGTCCTTGTTCGTATTATCGATACAATCTCCAGCCGAATGTTGATTAGCAAAGCTTATGCATAGTAAACACAATGTTCTGAGTGCTCTACTTCTTCATATCAACACAAACAAAGAAGTGGAAGGTAGAAAGGAAAGTAAGCAAGACAGTAAGAAAGAAAAAAGCAGCAAGAAAGTGATTATGAGGATTAGAGAAAAAAAACAGAAAAAAAGGTTCTTCTAAGGAGAGGCAGAGATTCACCAAAAGAGAAAAAAACCTAGATCTGAAAACGTTTGAAAAATTATAAATCAAACCTCTTACATTTTTATATTTTTAAATTGGTCTTAAAATTTGAAGAATGTTTAATCATCTGGATCGCTCTGTTCGCTTCTTTAAAATGGCTTCAATTGACTTAAACAACTCTTATTTACTTCCCCCCTAAGTATACTCAGGCACTATCAAGAACGGCACCATCAAGGTCCTATCAAAAACGAATTCCATATATTAACAAAGAATAAGATAATAAGATAGAATACAATCGCTTTTGAGTGAGCCCCCGTCGCACATAAATTGATTTACTTTTGTAAAATAACTACCTGCTATAAATTCCAAGCCGAATTGCATGCCAGAAAGGGTAGAAATTGCAGGGTTTTCTTTTAAGAGTTTAGCCAGAACTACTCTTGTGTGAGAAGCAAAATATTGCGGGTTAAATTCTCTTCGAATGAGAACATCGTCTAAAGTTATTGCGGTAATGGTCCTTTCCTCTCTTTTAAACATTCATCTATAATATTACGAAGGCAACTCTCTTGACCGAACAGCAGCTTGGATGTTGTCCTGTGAACCAGTCAAACTTTTCATCTCTTTTTTTCCACTGCTTACCCCATTCTCACCCTGACCTCTCTCTTTCTATCTCTGTCTTTGTCTATACCTCTGCCTCTTTCGCTCTTTTCCTATCTAACCCTTACTCTCTATAACGGTTCATATTTATCGGTCATCATTGCGAATGAAGCGTGTTGTATTGTGAGAAGTATTCCTGCCTTTCCTTCAAAGCTACCCGATGTAGTTGTTGGTGTCCCCTTTGATGAACCGCCTGTCTCCTCTTCTTGCACCATCGCGCCTTTCCATTTCACATCATGAAACGTACTTTTATGTGAGCATGTCCTAGGTCTTTGTCTCATGCCATCAGCGCTTTCCATGCTCTCCGCTCAAATTATCTGCTTCTCACTGTTTTCGCCTTCTATATATCGATGAGGATATGTCTTTATTCCTCACCAAATTCATCTCTTTCACTCTTTCTCTGTTACCATCGTCTGCACCACCAATTACCAGTCGACCCCCAGTGTTTCTTAGTTCTTTGTCTCCCTTGGAAGCAGGCTTCTCTTTCATTTTGCATCTTGATCCATCACTGTCTGTTCCAGGCATTCTAATTACTCCTGTACTAAAGAGTTCATCCTTTATATGTGCATCTCCCCTCTTTAGCATACACCATCACCCCGACTTTTCACTCATAGGAATTCTGTTTCTCGTCTTTTTCTTTCTGCTTTTTTCTGGTTGTAGTTATCCCTCCCTACCTTTCTCTATTTTCTTCTTCTCTCTTTTTTTTTATATTGCTCTGCATTTCTTTCTTTTTGTGTTATTTGCCTGAAGGTACCTTTGACATGTACTAGCCTCGCTTCCGTCCTTTTTCAATCCTTTATCCACTGAACTGAACGCCACAAATCTTATTAATCTTGGCTTCGATCTTATCTTCTCATAATTCCGATAAATAGTGGTTATCTCAATAGTTGATGCTGCCTCCCGAAATCCTAAGGTCACCTGATCCGTACCGCGACGTTCCATGCCTCCTACTACTTTCGGGATGGGAGTGCTCCTTTTCCCTTGATAGGAAAACCTAACTCAAATACATATGCAAACAACAGATAATAGTGTGAAGAACTTACCCTGAAGATATTCTCAGCTCGGGATTTCCGCTTTCTCGAGAAAGAGTAAGAATTAGAGATACGGATATGCAATCGTATAATATTTATACTGATCAAAATTCTTACTGTTTTCTCAAATCAGCATTGTATTATTTGTATTATTGTTAAAACAGAAATCAAGTGCAGCAATTCAGACCCTCTCTAATAATCTTGTGTGAATCATTTTAATACGAATCAATCAACTACAAAATTATTTAAACTCACACTGAACAACTTCTCAATCTCATTATAGATAAATATCCAGGTCTCCAGAACCATACAGACCCCTCGAAGTTCCACCCCTGGATGAAAAGGAAGATTGATGGGAAGTGAGTAGACATCAGTGGTGGAGCTGCCTTGGAACATCCCTTTGCTCGCCTCTGGCCTTGACCGTTGAGCGGATGGGGAAAAGAAAGTATACAGAGGAGGAGGAGGAGGAGAGCGAGATGAAGAGAGAGAGAGAGAGGCCGGGGAGGGGGCGGAGGAGAGCAATGGTAGGAACACCACAGAGAAGTCTCATGAAAGGCAGCTCTCGGTCACAACCGACTAATACATAGTTGCTACCTTCACTATCTTTTCTCTTTCTCTCTTTCTCACTCTCTGTTTCTCTTATTCTTCCTCTCTCTGTTTCTTTCAATTTCTCTATTTTTTTCTCTCTCTCTATTTCTTTATTTTTTCTCTCTCTCTTTCTTATTCTGTATCTCAATCGGTGTCATGCTCTTTCAATTATTTCTTTATCTTTTCTCCTCTCTAATCTGTACGATAGCGCATTCGAAAGAAATCTTTTTTATGGACTTAAAAGGTTTTTGATTCACCGGCGCATTTTTAAGTTCTTCTGAGACAGAGAATTCAACATTGGCCCTTCCCGTCAATGAATACACGCTCTTCCTTTCAAATATACTTATGATGTAATTTGATTCCATTCGATTAATTATTTGAAAACGAATTTGAAATTTATAAGCCCTCGGAGTCTGATAACAATTTTTTCTCACTTCTTTCCTCCGTGTATTTTATTCTATTCGCAGCTTTTTTTAAAAAATACTTTACTGAGATCTTTTCATATTTATCAGTCGAAGTTTGTTGTTCTCCCTTGTGACTGACTGTAAATATTCAAAGTCTCCTTCATTCTTCAACTTTAACCCTGTTTTCCAACTCATTCCCTCTCCTTAATCTCTCCTTCTCTCACACTATTTTTTCCTCGCGCTTCTCTCTCTTGCTTAGGGGGCGTTCCTGAAATGAAGCTTTGTCTTGAATAAGAGAGCTACAGTAAGCTTCCTCCCTCACAGCCTAGAAGCATAATTTTATCTACATTCCTATCCACCTTAAGCTCTCTTCTCCCTATGCCTGTCTAGCTTTTTGTATACTATCTCCGTTGTTATTTTTGTTATACTTCTTAGCGTTGTCCAGCGCTGACCGAGGTCGGTCCGCTGAATGGCTTCTAGCTCTCAAAAAAAAACATCAGTTACCTGCGTCTTTGAAATGAAGTCTTGCAAGTCTTTGTTAAGCGTATCCATATACCTTGCCTTCGGTTTGCATTGTAGGCGTTCGCCTGATATTTCCGTGTCAAGAGCGTGTTTTGCGATGTCGGTCGCTTCTCTTCGCATCACTTGTACCATCTAACTCTCCCTTCTCACATCTTGTGTTGTATACAGGGTGCCGGTTTGAGTCGAGATCTTCTGGATTCGATCCCGCCCGGTGGACTAGCTTTTTTCTGTGCGATAGTTCAATCATTTGTCATCTTAACCAGACGTCACTGCCTTTAAACTGTGTAACTTAGCATTTGAAAACTTCTCTATACTTGCTACTTTTTTTAAAAGCAATTTTTAATATTTTAACTTTCATGGTAAGATGCGTTTTAATCCTATAGAGAAACTCGAGCTTCAATTCTGGATTTAAGCAGTGCCGCTCAACCCGCTTCAGAAATCATCCGTCTACTTGGCGTTTCTCGTTTATAAACCTATCAAACTTCGTATGATCTCTGAACGTCCTCGTACAGGGCCGTCCAGCTTCAAGAATTGTCCAGAAAAGACTAAAAACCAACCCTAGATACATCATGAGAAAAATGACTGCTGAACTCGGTATGAGCAACTCGAGATGTACCCTTACAAGTACCGAAATCGCTATGGATTATCGAACAAACAGAAAAAAGCGAGATTCGAAAAATGCCGCGGACTCCTCTCGAAGGCCGCGGCTGGAAATCACCTCACCACTCTTCTCACGGATGAAAAACTTTCACTATTGAACGAAGTTTCAATCATTGAAATGACATGGTGCTTGCATCATCTCCGGAAGCTGTTAATTCTTTTGGTAGAATCGTCTCATGTGTCTCACCTCGCTTCTGTCATGTTTTCGCCGTGGTTTCGGCTACTGGTCGCACTCCACTCTTTTTCGTTCAAAAATAAGCCAAGGTGAACACGGAACTGTACATTTCGGATATTCTCGAAAAAAAGCCCTTGACTGATGCCGATTACGGAAATCAGAATTGGACGTTCCAACAAGACGGAGCCCCGGCCCGAACCAGTAAGAAAACACAGGAGTGGCTTTCTCGCATTGTGCGGCTGGAGATTAGTCTGCCAACTCACAAGACTTGAAACCCAGGGATTTTTCATCTGGTTGATCTTACAGAGCAAAGCCTGCTCTTTCGCTCGCACCCTTTTTTGTCCTGTCTGAAAAGGTCCCTAAACAGTGAGTGGACAAGGATTCCCCATAAGACTGTGCGGGCTGCAATCGAAGCATATCCTAAGCGTCTGAGAGTTTGAGTTTGAGTTTATTACGCATGGAAAATGCGTGCGTGGTAAGGTATAAGGAAAGGGGTCTTCCATGTGAGGGGAAACATGAGGTCGAAGGAGTTGATAACATATAAGGTCAGATGGGTCCACGTTGATTACGGAAATAACTTGTGAGGGATTGGTCGGTCCTACTCCAGTGGTAGCATTGTGTGGGAGGGCGGTGAGAAACTAGGACGATACAGCTTCAAGGTGTCCAATTCCTCGTTGAAGCCGGAATGCATCTTGTCCTTTACGAAATGAATAGAGTAGAGAGCGGATGGAAAGTCGACCACTCCAGTCATGGCGAACAAGATAGAATGTACTAAACTTATGAAGCGCTTCATAAGTTTCTTCGCTTCATAAGTTTAGTGCAAGAGCTGTAATTCGGAACAAAAGGAACCATATCGAGTGATATTTTTAATTTGTGCTGAAAAGACTATGAATAAACTCTACTGTTAGTTTGAGGGTCCAAGTACTTTTGACGCACCCTGTAGGAGCCATACCGAATTCTCCTCTCACAATCGTGTTACGCACACAAACTAGGCGATTCAGCCTTTGTGTCCAGCGTTTGTTACGCGTGGTTTGCTTCGTATTAAGTGATGTATTATAAACCAAGAAAACATATGATTGAAACCTAGGTAATTACTGAGAATATAAAACATGTATTATACAATTTATTTCATATGACTGCAATGTGAAGGGAAAAGTCATTGATTCAGCGTACGCGCACGCAAGTTCTACATTACTTCTCCGTGGTTCCCAAATTGTATGAGCTTGAAGTGATGTTTCACAGTTCAGAATGTTCTAATTACGATCAACAGAGTGAGAACGAAAAAACGTGTATTTTAGAAAAGCTTTGAATTGCTTTCCTCCGTCTCCCTTAACAGTCTCTCCGTTCACCTTGCTTTGTTAATTTTCTGCTCTCTTCTTCTTTCCTCTCTCTTTCTCTCTCTCTTCCTCTCTCTCTCTCTTGTTTTTCTGCTCTCTTCTTCTTTCCTCTCTCTTTCTCTCTCTCTTCCTCTCTCTCTCTCTTGTTTTTCTGCTCTCTTCTTCTTTCCTCTCTCTTTCTCTCTCTCTTCCTCTCTCTCTCTCTTGTTTTTCTGCTCTCTTCTTCTTTCCTCTCTCTTTCTCTCTCTCTTCCTCTCTCTCTCTCTTGTTTTTCTGCTCTCTTCTTCTTTCCTCTCTCTTTCTCTCTCTCTTCCTCTCTCTCTCTCTTGTTTTTCTGCTCTCTTCTTCTTTCCTCTCTCTTTCTCTCTCTCTTCCTCTCTCTCTCTCTTGTTTTTCTGCTCTCTTCTTCTTTCCTCTCTCTTTCTCTCTCTCTTCCTCTCTCTCTCTCTTGTTTTTCTGCTCTCTTCTTCTTTCCTCTCTCTTTCTCTCTCTCTTCCTCTCTCTCTCTCTTGTTTTTCTGCTCTCTTCTTCTTTCCTCTCTCTTTCTCTCTCTCTTCCTCTCTCTCTCTCTTGTTTTTCTGCTCTCTTCTTCTTTCCTCTCTCTTTCTCTCTCTCTTCCTCTCTCTCTCTCTTGTTTTTCTGCTCTCTTCTTCTTTCCTCTCTCTTTCTCTCTCTCTTCCTCTCTCTCTCTCTTGTTTTTCTGCTCTCTTCTTCTTTCCTCTCTCTTTCTCTCTCTCTTCCTCTCTCTCTCTCTTGTTTTTCTGCTCTCTTCTTCTTTCCTCTCTCTTTCTCTCTCTCTTCCTCTCTCTCTCTCTTGTTTTTCTGCTCTCTTCTTCTTTCCTCTCTCTTTCTCTCTCTCTTCCTCTCTCTCTCTCTTGTTTTTCTGCTCTCTTCTTCTTTCCTCTCTCTTTCTCTCTCTCTTCCTCTCTCTCTCTCTTGTTTTTCTGCTCTCTTCTTCTTTCCTCTCTCTTTCTCTCTCTCTTCCTCTCTCTCTCTCTTGTTTTTCTGCTCTCTTCTTCTTTCCTCTCTCTTTCTCTCTCTCTTCCTCTCTCTCTCTCTTGTTTTTCTGCTCTCTTCTTCTTTCCTCTCTCTTTCTCTCTCTCTTCCTCTCTCTCTCTCTTGTTTTTCTGCTCTCTTCTTCTTTCCTCTCTCTTTCTCTCTCTCTTCCTCTCTCTCTCTCTTGTTTTTCTGCTCTCTTCTTCTTTCCTCTCTCTTTCTCTCTCTCTTCCTCTCTCTCTCTCTTGTTTTTCTGCTCTCTTCTTCTTTCCTCTCTCTTTCTCTCTCTCTTCCTCTCTCTCTCTCTTGTTTTTCTGCTCTCTTCTTCTTTCCTCTCTCTTTCTCTCTCTCTTCCTCTCTCTCTCTCTTGTTTTTCTGCTCTCTTCTTCTTTCCTCTCTCTTTCTCTCTCTCTTCCTCTCTCTCTCTCTTGTTTTTCTGCTCTCTTCTTCTTTCCTCTCTCTTTCTCTCTCTCTTCCTCTCTCTCTCTCTTGTTTTTCTGCTCTCTTCTTCTTTCCTCTCTCTTTCTCTCTCTCTTCCTCTCTCTCTCTCTTGTTTTTCTGCTCTCTTCTTCTTTCCTCTCTCTTTCTCTCTCTCTTCCTCTCTCTCTCTCTTGTTTTTCTGCTCTCTTCTTCTTTCCTCTCTCTTTCTCTCTCTCTTCCTCTCTCTCTCTCTTGTTTTTCTGCTCTCTTCTTCTTTCCTCTCTCTTTCTCTCTCTCTTCCTCTCTCTCTCTCTTGTTTTTCTGCTCTCTTCTTCTTTCCTCTCTCTTTCTCTCTCTCTTCCTCTCTCTCTCTCTTGTTTTTCTGCTCTCTTCTTCTTTCCTCTCTCTTTCTCTCTCTCTTCCTCTCTCTCTCTCTTGTTTTTCTGCTCTCTTCTTCTTTCCTCTCTCTTTCTCTCTCTCTTCCTCTCTCTCTCTCTTGTTTTTCTGCTCTCTTCTTCTTTCCTCTCTCTTTCTCTCTCTCTTCCTCTCTCTCTCTCTTGTTTTTCTGCTCTCTTCTTCTTTCCTCTCTCTTTCTCTCTCTCTTCCTCTCTCTCTCTCTTGTTTTTCTGCTCTCTTCTTCTTTCCTCTCTCTTTCTCTCTCTCTTCCTCTCTCTCTCTCTTGTTTTTCTGCTCTCTTCTTCTTTCCTCTCTCTTTCTCTCTCTCTTCCTCTCTCTCTCTCTTGTTTTTCTGCTCTCTTCTTCTTTCCTCTCTCTTTCTCTCTCTCTTCCTCTCTCTCTCTCTTGTTTTTCTGCTCTCTTCTTCTTTCCTCTCTCTTTCTCTCTCTCTTCCTCTCTCTCTCTCTTGTTTTTCTGCTCTCTTCTTCTTTCCTCTCTCTTTCTCTCTCTCTTCCTCTCTCTCTCTCTTGTTTTTCTGCTCTCTTCTTCTTTCCTCTCTCTTTCTCTCTCTCTTCCTCTCTCTCTCTCTTGTTTTTCTGCTCTCTTCTTCTTTCCTCTCTCTTTCTCTCTCTCTTCCTCTCTCTCTCTCTTGTTTTTCTGCTCTCTTCTTCTTTCCTCTCTCTTTCTCTCTCTCTTCCTCTCTCTCTCTCTTGTTTTTCTGCTCTCTTCTTCTTTCCTCTCTCTTTCTCTCTCTCTTCCTCTCTCTCTCTCTTGTTTTTCTGCTCTCTTCTTCTTTCCTCTCTCTTTCTCTCTCTCTTCCTCTCTCTCTCTCTTGTTTTTCTGCTCTCTTCTTCTTTCCTCTCTCTTTCTCTCTCTCTTCCTCTCTCTCTCTCTTGTTTTTCTGCTCTCTTCTTCTTTCCTCTCTCTTTCTCTCTCTCTTCCTCTCTCTCTCTCTTGTTTTTCTGCTCTCTTCTTCTTTCCTCTCTCTTTCTCTCTCTCTTCCTCTCTCTCTCTCTTGTTTTTCTGCTCTCTTCTTCTTTCCTCTCTCTTTCTCTCTCTCTTCCTCTCTCTCTCTCTTGTTTTTCTGCTCTCTTCTTCTTTCCTCTCTCTTTCTCTCTCTCTTCCTCTCTCTCTCTCTTGTTTTTCTGCTCTCTTCTTCTTTCCTCTCTCTTTCTCTCTCTCTTCCTCTCTCTCTCTCTTGTTTTTCTGCTCTCTTCTTCTTTCCTCTCTCTTTCTCTCTCTCTTCCTCTCTCTCTCTCTTGTTTTTCTGCTCTCTTCTTCTTTCCTCTCTCTTTCTCTCTCTCTTCCTCTCTCTCTCTCTTGTTTTTCTGCTCTCTTCTTCTTTCCTCTCTCTTTCTCTCTCTCTTCCTCTCTCTCTCTCTTGTTTTTCTGCTCTCTTCTTCTTTCCTCTCTCTTTCTCTCTCTCTTCCTCTCTCTCTCTCTTGTTTTTCTGCTCTCTTCTTCTTTCCTCTCTCTTTCTCTCTCTCTTCCTCTCTCTCTCTCTTGTTTTTCTGCTCTCTTCTTCTTTCCTCTCTCTTTCTCTCTCTCTTCCTCTCTCTCTCTCTTGTTTTTCTGCTCTCTTCTTCTTTCCTCTCTCTTTCTCTCTCTCTTCCTCTCTCTCTCTCTTGTTTTTCTGCTCTCTTCTTCTTTCCTCTCTCTTTCTCTCTCTCTTCCTCTCTCTCTCTCTTGTTTTTCTGCTCTCTTCTTCTTTCCTCTCTCTTTCTCTCTCTCTTCCTCTCTCTCTCTCTTGTTTTTCTGCTCTCTTCTTCTTTCCTCTCTCTTTCTCTCTCTCTTCCTCTCTCTCTCTCTTGTTTTTCTGCTCTCTTCTTCTTTCCTCTCTCTTTCTCTCTCTCTTCCTCTCTCTCTCTCTTGTTTTTCTGCTCTCTTCTTCTTTCCTCTCTCTTTCTCTCTCTCTTCCTCTCTCTCTCTCTTGTTTTTCTGCTCTCTTCTTCTTTCCTCTCTCTTTCTCTCTCTCTTCCTCTCTCTCTCTCTTGTTTTTCTGCTCTCTTCTTCTTTCCTCTCTCTTTCTCTCTCTCTTCCTCTCTCTCTCTCTTGTTTTTCTGCTCTCTTCTTCTTTCCTCTCTCTTTCTCTCTCTCTTCCTCTCTCTCTCTCTTGTTTTTCTCTATTTTTCAGTGTTTTTCTTTCCATCTCTCATGTTCACTTTTTTCCTCTTTCTTTCTTTATTTCTTCCCTCTCCTTCTCCCTTCCTTTTTTCAGACCACTCCTTTTTCCAGCTCGATTCTCCGTCTGATGACCTTGCGGATAGTAAGCGGCAAAAGGTTCTTACCATTCTCTTGTGGTTCTCTTCTACACTTTCTGAACATTCTCTCACTCTCGTTCCTTGAATCAAAAGAAAGCTAAAGAGTGAGAAATGAGTGAAAGAGAGATCTACAGACTGAGAGAATCAGAAGACAGATACAGCGACAGAGAAGAAAACGCGAAGTGAGAAATAGGAAAGAAATTTGAATAGGAGCAATGAAAAAATTAGGATATCGGATGTCAGATGTTAAGAGAATCGGATAACACTGCAGTTTCATTCATTCTGTTTTGGCGACTTTTGTCTAAGTGTTTTTTTTTTATCGAGATGGATTCAGTTTTCTGTTATTTTGTTCACTTTACTACTATCTCTCTCTCTCTCTTTTTCTTTCTCTCTTTCTCTCTCTTTTCTTTCTCTCTTTCTCGTACTGCGATGAAATGAGTTGAAGTAAGAGAAAAAACACTATAAAAGACAGAAAGAAGGAAAGTTTCTTGTGAGTGAGAGAGATAGAAAACAAAAGTAGAAAAACAAAGATTGGCTTATAGAGACGTTTAATAAAGCTGTCAGGATCAACAGAGAGTTTGCTTAAAGAGTGTTATTCGCCGTTGTTAATATTGTATATACATACATAGATATATAGAGAGCGTTGTTGATGAGGATCCATAGAGGAACGAATCTCATCTGAGATCAAACAACAGGGGCTTTAGCAGACATTGGAGAGATAGAGGAGTTTCAAACATGAATAGAGTAAGGGAGAAACTATGGATAAAAAGGGGAAGAGGGAAGTACACGGAATAGTGAAAGAGTTGAGAAAGAGTGAGAACGGCGAGAAAGTGAAAGAAATGGAAATATAGAGAGAAGGATGAAGAGAAAGAACAGAAGATGATCTCACTGAAGACGAGGCTTCTACATACTCGTCCTAGCAAGTAAGGAATGGCTGTCTGGCCTAAGGTGCTCTATGATGTCCTTCATAAATACACGCCTTCTCAGAGGTTAGTTTCACAGAGAAAGAGAGAGCAGGAAAGACACAGAGAAAGAGAGAGCAGGAAAGACACAGAGAAAGAGAGAGCAGGAAAGACACAGAGAAAGAGAGAGCAGGAAAGACACAGAGAAAGAGAGAGCAGGAAAGACACAGAGAAAGAGAGAGCAGGAAAGACACAGAGAAAGAGAGAGCAGGAAAGACACAGAGAAAGAGAGAGCAGGAAAGACACAGAGAAAGAGAGAGCAGGAAAGACACAGAGAAAGAGAGAGCAGGAAAGACACAGAGAAAGAGAGAGCAGGAAAGACACAGAGAAAGAGAGAGCAGGAAAGACACAGAGAAAGAGAGAGCAGGAAAGACACAGTCTCATTCTATTATTTTCTGTAAACCTTTCTGATGGAACTCTACGATACTGCTCATTCATTCCAATTCGTTGTGTTCTGGCATGTGTGTTGAGGAGAAAAAGAAAAGAATAGAGGAAATAGACAAACAGACGAAAATTAAAGAGAGAGAGAATAAGTGAGAGAAAAAGAAGCGTTTCGCTCTCTTTTCTTTTCTGATTCTTTTCTGACCCTCACTTTCCTATGCTCCTTAAAAAGTGTTCCTATTTCAAAATTCACTTTTTTCCATCAAGTTGAGAGCAAGTACTAAGCGCAAAACAACTCGGGAGTGTTTTTCTGATGATTTACCCTAACTTGTTTGTATGCGCTTTCTATTCTTTCTCTTGCTCTCTCTCTGACTCTTTTTCTCTCTTCTCTCCTTCTTTATCTTATTTGTTTTAAACTTGTTGAGCATTTGAGCATGTTCTTGATAACATCTTAATAAATAAAAACAGCTCATAGAAAGTGATATAAAGAGCAAAACATTCAATTAGATAAAACAAGTCTCTATTTGATTTCACGGTTGGCTAGTTGTTTTTTTAATGAACTTTTTTTGAGAAAAATTCTCTTCATTTTCCCCAGAAAGTATCGAAATTAGGATTTTCCGTATCGTTCCCAATGCAAAATTCGAATCAAAAGCTGAATCGCCCAAAAACATAATAGCAAGAAACGGAATGTTTTTCGAGATCATCTGAGAAGCCTATTCTGACCCTACGATCATTTTTCATGACAGGCTCTTTATAGATGAAACTCTTTTTTTGGCACTTATTTTCCTACAAGTAGTTGAAAGACCGGCTGACTTGTAAGCAGCATTCAATCCAAAAGCAATCACAATTTCCAACTCAAATATTCTTTCTCGTCTCCTGTTTCCTCGGTTTCTCTCAAATTTGCGTGCTCTCTCCACCCTTCGCTCTCTCGACCCCACGCCAAAATTCTCCTTTTTTGCCACGATCTATCGCGATGAAATGCAACGCACTCAATTTTCGAGTTTGATCGGCCGCTGCTTTTTTTGGGAGAAGGGGATTGGAAGGAGAAGCAAGAGAGAGTAAAGACAGTAAGAACAAGAGTTTGCGTGAGCAAAGAAAGTAAGGGAGAAAAGGGAGAGAGAAGGGCAAAGGGAGAGGAAGAGGGAGAGGAAGAAGAAGAGAGAAGGGCAAAGGGAGAGGAAGAGGTTTCAGAAGGTAAGATTGAGAATAGAATTAAGCTGACATAGTATTGAATTGAAATTTAGAGAAAGAAGTGAATATGGAGAGAAATAAGATAGTGAGAGTAGAGAGGCAATAAGAGAGAGAGAGAGAGAGAGAGAGAGAGAGAGAGAGAGAGAGAGAGAAAGAGAGAGTAACAGAAAACATCATTAGTGAAAGCAGGACAAAAAATAGTGAGACTATATATGCACATACACACAGCGTACCTCATGATTCCTACAAATTCTGACTTCTATTGCGCAATTTCAAAAAGTAGCTAGTATCTCGATCCTTTCTATCTCTGCCACTTCCCTATCACTCTAATTCCAACTCTCTATTACTCTCTTTTTCTCCAAGTAACGTCTCTTTCTTTTCCCCCCTCCCACTCTCTTTACTCCCCTCTACCTCTTTTCCGACCTTTTCTTTGTACCTCTCTTCTATCACCCTTTTTCTCTCTTTCCATTCTCGTTTATCTCATTTCTCTATTTTGCTTCACTTTATCTTTTGTTTTTCTCGACGTTTTTGCTTAAAATCGCTGTTAACGTGACAATAACAACTACATATATTCTTTTTCAGCATTCTTTTCACGAGCTTACAGTAAAAATTTTCATCCTTTGGCTCAGCAACGTCATGCTCAAGTTAATCGATATAAGTTATTTTGTAACCATAAAAGTTGATGGAGCTTATGCGTTCCAGTTCATACGCCTTGAAAAGAACTTTCTACTCGACTACCTCTAACGGAGAAAGTATTTTTGGTCATTTCATTAACAACAAGAATTCCTTTTTCATCAGCTGAGTTTCTCCGAGTCAGCGTGTGATACCAGCTGTTTTGATTTTTTGATTGCTTATGTGGCGATGAACTGTATTTCATGGCAAAAGATGAGAGGGGCTCGAATGATGACAAATGCTTTAAGCAGCTTTGTAGTTCGAAGGGAGCGAGTAAGAATTGAAGGTTTTACGCAGCGTTCCATTTCATTTTTGGCGGGAGAGGGACAGGTAGAACCCATGAAATGATTTAAAAGGCATAGGAGCCCGTTGAGTCTCAGATAGTAGAGCAATTATTCATTTTATTGTACATCGCTCAGGTTGAAAAACATGGGATGTTAACAAAGAGAAAACAATAGATAAAACACAACAAAATTTTGATAATTTTACCGACTAGTGGACAAAAACAAGAACAATTCATCTGTTGAAATGGAAGTGAACGCGGTTAAAATTTTCAAACTAAGATGCGAAAAAACAAAACTTTTTGAACCTAGCAGCTTCCTTCATAGTTCTCACCGGTTATTTTGAGCCCGACTTTCAGCTCAATCAAAACACTTCGACTCCTACCATTTTTCGGAGTTTTCAACTGCGCGCAACGGTATCACATCTCGCACCACGAAATTTCGCACCATGACAACTTACACCCTAAACTTCACAAACGAAATACATGTATTTTTATTGGAATTTTTGCTTAGGCTCAGGTAAAGATTACGCTAACGAGGCCGTACGGCTTAGTACGAGATCGTATACAACGACCAGCCACATAATTAGAGCTTTGGAGAAAAAATTGCAAAATCTGAGTGCGAAATGTTGTGATGCGAAAAGTCTTTGAGCCGCGCGCATCAACTCAGGGAGTTTTTTTGTTGATTTGATTAAAATGATATGCTTGCGGGAGACTGTTGATAGGGCACTGATAGAATTGGTCATTTCAGTCCCTCAAAATATGGGACATCGAGAGAAGAGCGCGTGGAATCGTGTTTGTGCTGCTTCACAATATATTATACAATACTATATTTTATCGACTTTTTCACCATTCAAGAATCTGCTGTACTCTCTCAAACTCTTCTACAACAATGTAATGAAATTCAACTTTTCGAAAAAATTTGTATTCCACTCTTGAATATCTATGAGTGTTTTAAATCAAAAATCGTTCAAAGATCACACATTAAATACTTAGGATTATTTATCTAGTTTTTTTTAAAACTTACATATAAATATATACATATATATACTGTGTATCTGCATTCTGCATCAATGAAATTTATTAATCTTTATTTTCTCTTGTTACGACTGAGTTCTTCCCTGTTCTTTCCATAGTACTTACCTTGACTTCATCTTGTATTGAACCCGGCTTCTGAATATAAGTAGTCTATTTAGCATTGAACTGCTCGCTCTAGTCTCCTCTACCTCACGAGCCCTTATTTTCGATCCCCTTTTTTAAATGTGGCGTCCCTTCCGTCCTCGGGTCAGATGACATTGGCCTCTGTGTGTACCAACTTCCTCTGCGGCTTGTCAGACATCTCTTGTACTCATGCCTTTCGATTCATCCATTCATGTATCCTTGCTCATCTCTGTTTTTCTCTCTCCTTTTTCTGATTTCCTGATTCTCTCTCTCTCTCTCTCATTGCTGAGTTCTCTCTCAGCCTCTCTCTTGGCTGTTCTCTACTTCTGAATATCTACACATGCTTTCTCTGGCACTCTTCAGATCCACTATGAGACGCATCTCTCGGTTGCCTTTCCATTCATAAAAAGGGCGGATGTTTCGGGCCGGCGTTCCTCAAGAACAAGGAGTGACAAGAATGTGTGAGAGCGAGCGCTTCTTTTCTTATTGTAGAGGTGCGACCTCCGTCGATTCTTTTGGCACTTCTATTCTTCACTGCTTCCGAGTTGCAAGGAGACAAAACAAAAGAGGGAGAAGAGTGAGTTAGACAAGGAAGATTCCAGGAGAGAATCGTAGAAGAGAGAGAAAGAGTGAGAAGGAGAAAGAGGTTCTAAAAGACAATATTATGGATAATGCTTCAATAGCTAGCACGGAAACAACACACCGCGCGGTATCCTCTTTCTTCCGAGTAGTAAATTGGTGCTACTCTCCGTTTAACTCACTTTCGCTCTCTCTGTCTTGCTCTCGCTCTCTCGCTCTCTCGCTCTCTCGCTCTCTCGCTCTCTCGCTCTCTCGCTCTCTCTCTCTTTTTCTCTTCACTTTTTCTTTTTCTTTAAACTCTCTATATCCCTTATTCTCTTTCTATTAGCCACAGTAAGACAAGCAAGATGACAGCAGAGTTGAAAGGTGCACGGAAATTTTAATCAGTAGTCTGGAAAGCAGTTCTTTTTTTGAAACTGCAGAGTGACCTCTGCCTTCCTATTTGCTTCTCTTACTCTTTTATCTTCTTTCTAGCTTTCTCTCTTTTCATTTTTTTCTCGTATCTCTTTCTTTTTCTTTCCCTCTCTCTTTCTCCTCTACCTCTGCCTCTTTCTCTATTTCTATCTGTTTTTTCTGAGTTATTTCCCTCCCAATCACTCTCTCAGCTTTTTGCCACCTTTCCACACGCTCTGTCTCACTTACTGTTCTGCGTCAATCACTTTTCCAAAAAAAATCGAAAACTTCAAACCGTTTTCTTTTACCCTCGATTTTCTCTGAGATTCACTCTAGCCTTCTCTCTTCCTCTCTTTATCTCACCATCTTTCTCACTCTTCTTTTGCTCTTTTTTGTGATTCGACCTCAAGCTGCTTTTTGGTCGTATGGCTACAAGCACGCAATAGAGGAAGCGCTACTAAGAATGGAATTGAGGGATGCTATGTCCTCTCTCCTTCATCTTCCTCTTCGAATCACGTTATCTTTATCCCTTCCTCTCTCTCTCTGTCTCTCTCTCCTATGTCTTTCTCTATCTCTTTCTCATGAACACTACTTCTATCTTTCATCCAATATTTTTCTTTGTCCGTGCTTCTTTCACTACCAACTCTGACCTAGATAATGCCTTCAGGCTCACTTCAATCCTTCACTCCAACTATGGAAGGCGCAATGCAGCTTAGAAGAGAGGAATCACATCTCATCTACCCTTAAATTCTTTGACCTCTTGTCCCTCTTCGTTATTCTCTTGCGCAACCCCCCTCCGCATTCATCCAATCCTCCACAATCGTGCTGAGTAAGCTAGCCTTTTTTGCTGACAAGCTCGAAGAAAGCGTTGATTTCTGCTTGTTCCTTGCCTTCTACTTGCTTAGGCTTTGAGGCCAGCCTTGTAATAAGGCATTTCAGTCAAGAAAAACATTTGCAACTTCGCACTTGCAGTGTCGTCTTGTGAACCTTGTCATTGTGGCTGATTATATAACTCTGATAGGGTACTGTTACTTCAAGGACCAAAAATTGTAATATGAATGACATGAGTTGCAGTTTTACTTTTAAAAAAATTCAAACTGTTTATAACACCGTTCAACAGAGTGAGGCAGTGGGTTCAGATCTCTTAATAATGAAAAACCTCCGAACCTCTAAGGCCCTAATCTCATTATGCTCTAATGAAAATACTTATTAAATTTACGAAAATAATTTAGAATCAAGTATTCATGACTTATGAATCTGAGAGCTTTCTTAGCTATTTTTCAACGAACTACATATATGTATAACCATTTACTCGTTATTGAACCTTTTGCGCGCAACATTCCGTCTTCGTTTCTAATAAATTTCATGTACATAGGGCCGAAATCGATCTTTTCTGGAATCCGTAAAAACGGCGGTTTTTGAGATGAATGGCGCATGTTTATCCGAAGCTTTGGAAGTTTCTCTGAGGCAATCCGTTGTTGTCAGTCAAGTAGCACCTCATGAGCTGCGGCTTCTTTTAGCGGTCCGCCCCTGGATGTTGCAGACTCTCAATCATCTCCTTGGCTTCGGCAATTCCTTCTGAGTTGGCAGATTCGTCAGAGCAGATTATGCCACGCGGTGATCTCTTTCAGGCAAGCCGCGATCTCGCACACCGTGCAATTACCCTTATTCTGGCTTCACTTGTGACTCGCTTCTAATCTGCATTATGGCAGATCTTCCTCTTTTTGACTCTATCATTCTCTGTATTTCTCTTTCCTAAACTGTTTTTGGAACTCTTTTTCGAAAGTTCATTTATTTATCTCTCTCGTTCTCGTTTCACAAAAAAACCCTATTTTCACTTCTCGCTTTCTCTATACATCTCTATCTTTTTCTTCCCTTCCATTTAAAAATAAACCAGAACTACCTGTTGCTCTTGTGCTCTATTCATTTTGTTGTCTGAGGATTATTGTCATGCAAGCTGCTTAGACACAATAAAAAAACGAGCGAGCGATGAGTATTGACAGGGGAGAATAGGACAGCTTTGACCTCAAGTAGATTCTGCTGTGATTAGAATAGAATGAAAGGTGTTTGTAAGAGTTACGATTCGAGATTCTGAACGAGAGTGGCTTGAGAACTTGTGAGGAGATGAGAGAAAGAAGAAAGAAAGAGAGTGATGGGGAGAGAGACTTTTGAAGAGAGTGAGAGAGAAATAAATCAAAAATAAAAAGAAGCCTCGATATTATGATTGAGAAAAAGTATGTGGAAAAAAGAAAGAGAGTGAGAAAGAGTCGAGAAAGAGCTAATTAGACAAGAGTGAAGAAGGGCTACAGAGTCTATCGTTCTACATTACTACTAATACAGAGAACCTATCATAGATCGAGATCAACTCAAAGCTGTTCCATTTAAGAAACCATTGAATGCTGTCAAAACAGTCAAAACCGTTCTTCTTCTAAGAAGGCTTCATGTGATTATCATCTATTTTAAACGGTTACTCTCAATTACGTCGTGCATGTTCTTCTTTCACTCGACTAACAGCCATAGAACCATTTCATCATTTTAGAAGTTCCTACCCTCTTTTCACCTCATTATTCTTACTCATGTTTCTTACTCGGCATTTTACCTCCAGCTCTTTTCTTTGCTAAATATTTTCTTCATCTATCTCTCTTTGTTTTTATCTATTCTGGAATAGTGCTTTCTTACTTTATGCTATATTTTCTCATTTGATTTTATTAATGTTACCGCAAAAGCTGCTAAAACTAGCTTGTCTGCTTCATTCAGAGCTTCAGTGACGGGTGAGTGAACCATGACATGAACTCAGGTATTCAGTGGTATTGTCTTTATTATCTTATCGTTTGAAGAGCATGTGATAATGAGCAAGTAAGACAAGAAGAAAGCCAAAGTGACTTCTCAAATATAACAAGAAACGATAAAAATATTCGGAAAAAATGAGAAAGCTGAAAAGTAATCTCATTGGTGTGTTCTTATCTCAACCTAATCATAATAAGAAAAAGTTATTTTTCCCCATCTCATCCCATATTCAGATGTTATTGTCAAGAACAACACTCACTATTGTATGAGTTATCTTATGTTTTGTCACATCAGTATTGATGTATGAATAAATAAATAAAAAAATATTCATCAACAAGCTTCAGATAACAGAATTAGAAACAAAATGTCAGAGAGAGAGAAAAAAGGAGACATAGAGAATGTGAAGGGCACCATACAGGGTTAATCATTCTTATAACAAACTGCTTTCTTCTGTCTTCCATTCAGACGTCCTTGTTTCTTTGTTCCCTTTCCCTCTTCTCTCTCTCTCTCTCTCGCTCTCTCTCTCTCTCTCTCTCTCTCTCTCTCTCTCTCTCTCTCTCTCTCTCTTGAGATGAAGCTCTCTCATCTTCCCTATCTTATCAACCATCGTTCCACTGGTAGATTTTGTTGCTCATGTACTGTTTACAATCATTATACTTAAGCTATTTCTTCCATTCTCTCTCGGCAAAGACTAATGATTAGGGGCTCCTCCATGATATTATAAATACTATCAAGCAATGATGCTTGCTCCTGCTGACATAACCCCAATCAGTCCGTGTCTCAAACGTACTATACATATCTCTTTCTTTTCTATTTCATATAATTCATGTGCTTCTCTCTTTTATCTTCCTCTTAGCTGTCTCTCTCTCTCTCTCTCTCTCTCTCTCTCTCTCTCTCTCTCTCTCTCTCTCTCTCTCTCTCTCTCTCTTTCCCTGTGTCTCTCTGCCTCTCTCTTTTCCTTGTTTTACTAGTACTTCAATCACCTTCTAGAAGTTCTCGCAATCATTTTTCTTCAGTATTTTCTACGAAAACCTATACAATAGTGTTCGAGTTCTAAATGGGTTGGAACTAAAGGTTTAAAAACTTGCTTAGGTTTTATGGTGGAAAAACTGAGTGAAAGAAAAAAATATTGATGATAGAAGGTAGGGGTTTGATAGAACAGGGAAAGAATTCGAAAGAAGGAGTTTGGCTGAGCGGAGGAAAATTGTTGAGAGAGTTCAAGATGGAAGAGCAAATCAGAAAATCGGGGAAGGGAAGAGTAAGCTGACGATAGCATAGAGATGAGAAGGGAGATGAAAGAAAGACAGCAGTGAAGAGAGAGAAAGCTAGGAAATAATAGAGAGCGGGACAAGGAGAGAAAAGCAGAGGGGTTGGCAGGATTACGGTATCGGACCTAGGAGAAGCAGATAGAGAGATAGAGAGGCAGAGAGGCAGAGGATGAGAGGGGGGAGGCTAGAGTGGCTGCATTAGGAGGGAAGAGGAAGCGACACCAACGACGCGCACTTTCCGCCTTCTTTTTGGTTCTGAACGGTTGGCGTGGATTCAGGGTGACAGACCATCATTTGCATGCCTTCCCAGCCTGAGCCTTCTCATCATACAAGAACAGCTAAGGTCTTACTTGTGATTTCTTTGGTAATCAAGAATTTTTGAATGGTTTTTTCTTTGGTTTTTTCTGAAAAGGCTCAAAACTTCTAAAATGCTTTTCATGGGGCCCTGGTTGATATTTGCGAGTTTAGGACGTCTTTTTTTATAAAAAAAAAAAAAGTAAAAAAAAAGTAAAAGCCTGGTCATAGCTCATCTTTCCATTTGGATAGAGAGAGAGAGAGAATAAGCTTGAGAAAGAGAAAGAAAGATTGAGAGAAAAGAAAAGAGTAATGAGAGATATATTATTAGAGAGAGAGAGAACGAGAGACTCTCGAACCATTCTGCTCCCGAATTGATTCGCACCCTGCAAGCTACTTGATTGATACAATTGAGCGACTCAATATATAATTGATGCAAGAGAGCCCTGGACCCATGGCATGCAAGTACAGGCATCGGGGACCTTCTCACCCTATCTTTCATGAATGAACTTCTCTTCGCTATCTCCCTCTCTCGCTTCGTATCGCTCTGCATCTCTATCAATGCTCTGACATTTTATCCTTACCTTTACCCTCTTTACCCTCATCTCTCTCTTTTTCTCTCTCTCTTCTTCTTTCTCGCTTTCCTGACTCCTTCTTGCTCTCTCTCTCTCTCTCAACTCTTACTCTGTCTACCGTCCTTCCCTTCTCACTGCCTGGCTCTTCGATACAAGCGGCGAGTATCTAGTAATTGTGCCTTATTATTTAATGCTTCAAGAACGGTGACCTTTCTAGGTGATCTAGAATATATGCTTGATGTGATCTTCTCTTATCGCTGGTATCTTCCCATCTTCGCCTCCCTACCCTTACTACGCTCCCTTTTGGATCTTCGTCTCTCACTCCAACTATTATGACTGCTTTTCTATTGTGCAATCTATGGCCTGCCTCATCTGACTTTTACGATCACCGAACCTGGCATTTTTCTACAGCCTTTTCCCTCGCTCTCTTATTCTCAATTCCAACATATGAATTATGGTCTCTCTCTTTTTTGCTCTTTCTCAACCTCAAGAACATTTTGTTTCCCTCGCACTCTTTCTCCCATCATATATCTTTTTTTTTCGCGTCCACTCTATTCCAACATACTTCTGTAACTTCTTATAGAGATGTGCTTCATTTCACTACTGTTGTGTGGCCCGAGAGGTCTGATACAACCCTTGTGCTCACCTATCGCGGATCGTTTCGCATTTCTACATGGACTTCTGAATTGCTTTTAACAAAGCGACTTTTAGGTTTTCTAATGGAGCCAGTTG
>OZ057403.1:6330517-6413017 GCA_964056735.1 Allodiplogaster pararmata
CACCTCTGACGTTTGATGTGAGGATTACGGCGAATAGCGCGTTGAATCGTTCTGCGAGAGACATTCAAGTTGAGCTCTGCCTTAATGTCCATTACGGAGGTGGTCGAGTTCGAAGCTTTTCTGGCGATTTACCGCTCTTCTCGTTCCGTGAGCTTGCGTGGACGTCCTCCAGAGGTTTTCGATCCATATCCAAGAGGGTCGGCGAGGTAGTTGGTAATGACAGTACGCGAACGGCCAGTGTCTTAAGTGTGTCTTATCATTATGTCCAGGCCGGCTCTACCTTGGCCGGCTCGTTCTCCGGACTTGAATCCGATGGAAAATCTCTGGGGACTCTTGGTTCGTCGGGTTTATAAAAATAACAAACAATACGCCACTACAACCGAGCTTAAAGCTGCGATAACCAAGGAGTGGGATGGAATAGAGCCACATGTAATTTCTGCGTTATATAGAAGCATGCCAAATCGGATTTCTGACATTCTTTTGAAGAAAGGTCGTGCTATCAATTATTGAATCGTTTTTGTTGACAAGAAATATCAAATAAAGATTTATTGATAAAAAGCTGTTAAGTGTCTTATCATTATGTCCAGGTCAAAATCCTTAAAAAATGTTTTTCTCGAGAACTAAGAAATTTTGTTTTTTTTAAAACTACGGCTACTATGGTTCTCGAAGGCGAAAAAAAATATGATAATCATAATTTTCCATTTACCTTTACCGTTCGGCTGATATCATCAAAAAATCAGGGGGTGTCTTATCATTATGTCCAGCACTGTAGTTGAGACGGTGAACTTTTTTATCGTAAAATTAAGTATTCAATAATATCTACTGTTTTCGGTGAACACACGGAAATTTTACACTAGTAAACTTGAACTTCCTAAAAGCATATAAAATCAAACAAGGATTCAAAACCTGATGTTCTTATTGTAATCTCACTCAAGTTCTGTAACGATATTTTTTTCTAATTTCATTTCCTTATTTGCCTTATAAATTGATTGATGAGTTTTTTTAGTTTCTGATTAAAAATCACCCGAGTATTACTCGCCGAGTAAGAATTAAATTTGATAAACACAATTTCTCCGTGTTTTCGTAGAGGACTAAGAAAAGTCACTTGAAAAAATATTTAGAATTTCAATGAGATATTTTAAAAGTGAGATATATATATTGTTTCTGAGAAGGTGTTGTAAGCATTAGTACAGCTACTGTCCTTAGTCTTCGAATACAGTTATGTTCCAATATAATTTTTGTGGCAGGAGAATTCGTGTGCGCCACATGCGAAAAGAAGTTCTGTCACGCCGCTTCTCTGAACAGACATCGGCTGAACTTCCATGGGGGAAATCATTATTGCAACATTTGCGAGAACGTCGTTCCATGTGAGTGATTCAAGTCAATTCAACGTCAACTAGCAGAGAAAAAGTATCTTATTCGAAAACTTGCTTTTTCGTTGCCCTTTCTACACTCGAAAATTAAATTTTTTTAAAAATCGGTTTTTTTTTAAAAACTTTGCTTTTCAAAATTCTTTGAATTTTCAGGTTTTTGTTTGTTTTGGGGAATTTTTTTAGCAGTCTCTGGAGATTCACAACAAATCATGAACACGAAATATTTGTTTATAATGGTTGTTAGCAGTTTTTAGAAGAATCAATTTCATTCTTGCAGCGAAGGAGTCGGTTCGACGTCACATGATCGACCACGGCCACGAGCGCATCTTCACATGCGGCTGCTGCAATTGGGCCTTCCCAGACAAGAAGGAGCTTCACATTCACACTAGCAGCATGTCCAAGTCCGCTCTCTTACTGCTTAAATACGATTCGGGATCTGTTTGTACTTCATTGTTAGTAAAAAAAAATTGTATTGGGTCTCATTTAGCATTGTTTAAAATTGACTTTGTTCGTGAATACTCGTGTTTGATATCCTTCGTGACTTTTTGTATTTGACATATATATTCATTCAAACATCAATTTTTAAATATCTGTCTATTACATGAATAAGTCGCAGAACAAATGAGATCACGATCTTCACCTGATATGTAGTTCTTGGAGAGTAGTAGAAGTAACTTATATGGTGATATTTAGTACTTGAGTAATGAAATTTGTAGGAATCTGAAGCTGGAAAAAAATTATGATGAGCTCTGAAGTAAATGATCTCTCTTTTTCCATCTCTCTCTGTTTCCATCTCTCTCTCTCTCTCTCTCTCTCTCTCTCTCTCTCTCTCTCTCTCTTTCTCTCTCTTCTCTCTCTCTCTCTCTCTCTCTCTCTCTCTCTCTCTCTCTCTCTCTCTCTCTCTCTCTCTCTCTCTCTCTCTCTCTCTTGCTCTCCTTCGCTGAGCTCAACATTATCTCTATTTCAGATACAACGAGCCAGGCCCAGCTCATGTAATTGCAAGAACTCAACCTGGAGGTAGGTATTTTTGTATTATAAAGCTTTCGCTTTTTGCTCACACATTGTGCTTTTAAATGAAATCAGAAATAACTATTAAATAATGTCATGATTTTTTACTCGCTTTAAAATAAATGTCATATTCTAATTTTTTTTACTATGTCGATATTACTTATTCTCACTGAATGGAAACTACTCTCATATCTACCCATTTTGAGTAGTACACTTTTTCGACCCGAAGGGTTGAATTTTAGAGAACAAAGCTAATACTTCCAATTTATCTTGCTTTAAACCTGTGCATCTTGAAATTGGTTTTCTTGAGAAACCTATTTTTCGCGAAAAAATCCAGGTAAGTAGTTCAGCCCGATCTACTCTCACGTAAACGACTTCATTAAAGGCATAAAGTTTATTGAAACGGAAAATGAAGGCAAAATACAATCATTCTGAGCATGAATAAACTGATAGAATGAAATAGATGTGAGGAAACAGCAAAAACTGACTGATATGAAACAAGAACTTTATCTAGGTGAAAAAACTAGTTTGTACTAAGCGTGTGATGAGTGTGTACTACGACTAATGTGTACTAAGCGAGTGCCTTTTCTTCAGATGGGGAACCGACTATCGGAGTCTTCAAGGAGCCGAAGAAACTGCGAGAAGCTCGGCTGGCAGCAGCCGCTTCCGTCAAGTCAGAGACGCGAGGTAAAAATTTTGCGAGAACTTATTTTTATCAAGAACTTGTTTTTGTACCAGGAAATTGGGACCTGTTGATTACCGTAGAAACCTTCCGAGAGCACAGTTTTTTAAGAACCTGTTTCTGGAATTCATGTAAGAACAATATATAACAAGCCTTACCAAAGCAAAGCTTTTCATGTGTTTGACAGGTGTCGATGTTGAATTTGGGTGTTGTTTATACAATGAAGCTTAAAGACAAATTTTTTTATAAGAAATAAGATTTATTCGCAGATTAACCATGCTGTTTACAGCTAAATCAGTGTCTTCTGTGACATCTCCTCGTTTGTCACTGCCAGTAGTCAAAAGAAGTCGGAAGACTATTTCCGTCGAGAAACCTTCAAGAGAAAATCCTTCCACCACGAGTAATCCACCTCCTAAATCCCTAGCTACTTCTAATTTGAATGAGGTGTACAGACTACTCAGACAGGTGAGTTCACTCACTGTCTTTTAATCTTTTGGTTACTTTGTCGGAGAAAAGTTTGTCTGACAAAAACAAACTTTTTGTTCTCGTATACGGGTTTATTTTTCAAATAGAGCGTTTCTTCATTATGTCCTTTTAAATTTATTTCTCTCTATCTCGTCATCATCGCTCGATTTTTTGCACTCCACTAAACCCGTTACACATAGGATGCTAGCTAACTATAGCTTAAAAGATTCCTTTTTCTTCATGCCGGTGATGATAATGCAAGGAATGGTTTCGCGACTTTTTTCCGACTATGCTACTGGAGAAAATCCTTGGCTGTCTGAGGCGTAACTGATTATTTTTAATTTGCATTGCATCATTACATCATATCTGTTGATTCAAACTTTCCTATAAAAAAAGTTGAGTTACCTTTTCAAATTTAGAACTTCTATGAGTATACATGGTCATTGGCATCAAGCGGATCAAATGGGTAAACGAGCAAGCTCGATGAATTCAGAAGCATTTTTAAATCGTCTCTTCGCCCGCGGAAGAAGTAGGAGGGAATAAATCAGAAACCTAATAAAAATACTTCTATGTTCAAAAAAATTATTCAAATCTTAGTTAGGAACCTTTTCTCATAACATGAAAGAAAATGTTAAAACAGAAGAAGGTTTTAGGTTTCGGTGGTGCAACCGAGCAACTTACATCCCAACGTAGCGGAACTGCTTCGGCAAATCGTTACAAACAACATTGTTCCTTCGCCTGAAGTACGTGCCAGTTTTAATCATTCAAACCTACAATAGACAAATATAAATAGGAAATATACATGGGAATAGAAAGAGAAAGAGAGAGAAGTATCCAAGTGACTGAAAGGAAGAGGGCAGAACTTATCACGAAGATACGAAAAGGGAGGAGATTAGTAGAGATAGAAAGATAGAGATAGAAAGATAGAACACAATACAAAAAAATTAAATGTTTTTTCTATTTAAAAGATATTGAAGAAAAAATACTTTGAAATTTCTGAAATGCGAAATAGATGTTGACTGTATAATAATTTTCATTTTTTAGAAAAGAAAAAAATCAGTAAATTACTTTGAAGATCATTGCTTGCTTGGCATCGATGAAAATTCCGGCGAGTATGGCAGTTGAGGTTGCCTCGAAGAATGCTGCTTCCAGTCTAATTGTCCGTCCCATGTCAAAAACCTTTTTTTGTTGTAAAAACAATATTTCCTGGCATAATAAGTAGCTTTCTCTCTTGAATGCAACTAAAACTTTCATCCAGAGTTTAGCTGAGTCATCAATGAACAGGGAGTAAATGTCAAATCCTTCCCTTCTGTGGGTGGGCCTTTGTTTCGAACTTCTTCGGGTCTCCGTTTCCGTTTTCGAAACAGTTTTTTCCCCGCGAAATCACTTATTCACAGCAAAACGGATGTATATTTCACCCTGCGGGTCTCTTTTCGCTTATATAAATATTTGAGCTTCAGGCGGGCTTATTTGTCCTTTATTGCTTGTCATTATGAAAGGCTTGTCAATGAATGGCCTTATGCTCCTAGAAACTGAACGGGGAAAAATTCTAAAATTCACAGGGGTTAAGAGGAGCATACGGAAGTGTAAGCTAGTGAATCAGGCGACATGAGTTCCGTGTTTACCTTGAAACTTTGTGAGTCCAATAACCATTTCTCTGGTGGGTATTTGTTCGAGTGCTCACAAGGAAAACATTATTTCATTTAGAAATCTTTTCCGACGCCCTCACCAACAAACTCACTTCCTTCTTCTCTGCCGCTGCAGCTCTCCGACCATTCTTCTTCTTCCTCTTCCTCGTCTTCCCCCTCATCGGCACACTCAGCCACCGCCTCATCTTCTCACTCTCCCTCCAGCTCCTCTCATGAGGTAAAAGTCAGAATTATTCCAGTACTATTAAAAGAGTTGCTCATCACTCAACCAGTGAGAGTTTTCGATGCGAGTTCAACATCATTTCAAACATTCATATTGCTTATTCTCTCTTTTTCACTCTCAATTCCATTCGACTCACTTTCTCTTTCTTTCAATGTAAAATAATAACTATTATTCCAGGTTGTAAAAGTTTGTGATTGCAGCAGAACAACGGCGAAGTGGGAGGGCCGCTGCTGCTGCGAGGAGTTCTCCCGGCGGGCGGCAACGTCTCCTCCTCCCTCAACACTTGCAGCCCCGAGCCAGGGGAACTCCCGCCCTCCCTCGCTCCGCTGCTTTCAGAGGCAGCCAGTGTCAGTTATTTTCTCTCCGCTTGCTTACTGAGCAAAGAGCTTTTCAGCCTCAATAAACACAAACTAAAATAATATTCAGTGAGAAAATTCAATCTAAAAAAGTTGATTGCATCTTTGAAGGTTTTGTTTTGAAAGTAATATGTAGGACGCAAATTTTCATCATAAGACAAGAGGTCTTGTATAAGTCTTCATGATAGAAAAAAAAGATCTTAATCATATAAATTCATCCGTTTCAAGTACCAGAGGTCTCTCATCATAAAAAAAAATGTAGCTCACTTATTCCTTTTTTAGAGGAAGCGTCGTCGCACAATAGACGACGTCGTTAGTTTCCTGCACAATAAGAAAGGCTGAGGACGCTGCTAGCTATACTCCGAACGCCTTCTTAATAACAGAAGTGTTTGTAGTAATCAATACCAGCCCAATCACTTGCCTCCCTTCAGCCCTGCTTTTTTTTGAAAAATTGATCTTTAACTTTTCCACCATTTTTGTCTTCTTGTGCTGTATTCCTGTTTTCTCTATCAAGTCTTCTCTTTTAATTTGAAAGCTGAATTTTGGGTAGTCAGAAGCGAACGCTTCTCAATCATTTTATTAGAAGATTCCCTTTTCAAAGTAATCATTTCCAATAATTGACCATCGCTTCCTTTACTTGCCGGGTGGAAGAAAGACCTCTGCACATTTCATCTTCTTTCTTCTCTCTTACAGTTTTTAGGTGTCTCGCTTTTTGTTACTACGGCTTAGTTACTTAGGCTCTCGTTTTCATCTGTAAGTGTTTCAGATAATATAAATGGTTGTGGCTTTACATCCCATAGAAGTTGAGTCACTTGAAATTAATGTCACTTAGAAGTCGTGGCACTTGAAATTAATGTCACTTAGAAGTCGTGGCACTTGAAATTAATGTCACTTAGAAGTCGTGGCACTTGGAATTTTGTCACGCAGAAGTTTTGTCACATTAGCTTTATGTCACTTGATCTTATTTTAGAAATTATGTCACTTATAAGTTTTGTCACTTGAACTCCGATTCAGTTTTTTGTTGTTTTTGTGCCTTTTTCATCTGAGCCTTACTTTTTTTCATTCAAGTTTTAATTGAACATGTAACAAAAATTTATAAGGCGATCGGTTTTTTGTAGAACAATTTTATTTTGTGCTGAATTGATGTGATGTAACCAATATAATAATAATGTAGAATGGAGACGGTTATGGTCATGTTGTGTTGTGAACTTTCAAGTGGCAGTGTCACATTTAGCTTGTATTGTTTTTGTTTGCTCTGCTTATCAATGATGAACTCAAATGATAATGAACTATCCAATCTTGTAGCAAAAGTTTTATCCCAAATATGCCTCTGGTACATGTTGCAAATAATATTTCCTTTTGTTTGTCTCTCTTCTTAGTCATATTGCTTTACGGAATTGATTGATTGTCTATGTGCTCGACGGAGATCCTGGGTCCATAATAAGCCTTAGTTTGGGGAATTGAACCCTTCAAGTGCCCTACAATGTGAGCAAATCGTTTTGTTAAATAGTAGTAATTCTTTAAAATGTTCGACTTGATATTTTCATTGTTTTTTGATGAGAGGCATCAAAGTAAGTATGAACTAGGTGAACCATCGGGCAAAAGTGATGTCTTAATGTTCACTCAGCTAGAGAAGTCATTAGAAAGTCGGAAGATACTAGAACTATCGGAAGATAGAATCACTCTTGAGAGTTGTCCTTTCAGCCCAGGAGATATGTGCTCCGAGTGAAAAGAATAGTCCTTTTCCTAAGTCCATAATAAGTCCTAATAAGCGGAATAGTAGTTTTGTGCCTTACTTGGCGTTTTTCATTCGAGTATTTTTCTCTTGAATTCACGTTAACTATTCATTATATTTTGTTTAATGTTTTTGTTTGTTCTGATTTCCCTATATATGCATATAGAAGCCGTGCAACATACATAGTGCAAATTGCATAGTGCGAGTTGCTATTTTGCGAACTTTTCCGAGAATCTCTGCTTCTTTTGTGTTGTTAGATGAGTCCTTAGATGGCGAATAAATATAAATGCTCCAAGTTAATTTTTGCATTAAAAATGGACGAACATGCCTTTGAATGAAACAAAAAAACAAAACAAGTTTTTTGCGAACTCGAGGTATCCGCTCCTCCCTTAAAGAACTGATTTTGGATATGAACAGAACGCAAAAAATTAAACTAATTTTGAGTCAACACACGGAGAATTTATTTCCACACTACTTCAAATGATATCATTGGAGAAGAGGGATGATGAATCGTTGATACAATTCAAATAAGCTTGATACAAAAGGTGATAAGTTGATTGATATGTGATAAGATTTGACTTTATCTCTGAGGCATTATTTGATCAATGCCCACAGCAACTATGGCTATTCACTGAAGAGTTTTCATAGACCGCTAAGGATGTCAAAATCATATCAGAATGTCATTGAGACGAGTGAGAGAATAGTAGATCAATCACAGCTAATAAGAATTGAATTTTTAAAAATCGATAGGATTAGAGGTAAAGATCATTGATGGGTATTTAAATCATTAATTTGTTAGTGCCTATACAAAGCCTCATCAGAATATATTCATAGCCGAGATTCATGAATATGGTCAATCAATAAAATATGGTCAATCAATAAAACTCAATATTCGGGTTTGAAAGAAAAACTCGTTAAATAGGAAATGAACACAATCATTTTTTATACATACATTAATAGCTTTTCAATAACACGATTCTAGTTGGATTGTATTAACAAGGGTTTTCTCAATTAGCTTTATCCAGGTCACCCTCTTCCTCTTCTTTCAATGCTTCTTTGAACATTCGAACGTGGAAAGCTGCTATATTCTGAATGACTGAGAATCCGAAGAATAGCTGAAACAAAAACAACGTTTTACGGTTCCCAACTTGAAAAAAAACTCCTTTATGTATTCAGAGAAGTTTACTGTGATTTAACGCTTGTGACTTTATTACACTGAGAACGTAAATTTTAATTGAAAAAGGAAAATTTTGGGTAGTTCCATGAATGCCCTGAATACAATTTTTAGAAGCTATTACACATATCTCTGCGTTGCACTCATATCATATATTGCTGCTATTAATCTAAAATTTAACGCTGATAAAAATATTTTGTTATATGTTTCTTGATTAAGTTTTATACAAATTAAATAAAATTAGTTTTCGAATTATTTAACGAAAAAATCAAAAAAATGTGTTTTGACCTGAGTTAACAAGAAGATGACATGGAGAGAGTACAGAAATACCTCCGCGGGGAAAGGGAACATCTCTCGATTGACAGCGAGGAAGAGCGTAATGGGCAGTTGGAGCAACAGAGATGTGATCCAAAACCCAGACAAAGCGGGAATCTTAAACAACATGTCTTTTTAGATGATATCTGCGAATGAGCATGATAGGAACCAAAGATGATTGCAAACTAATGAGTATTCACTAATTGAACCCGACCTAGTCATCATTGTAAGTGTCAACTTAAGATTGAGAGCAATACATTTTTGAAAACGAATTTTCTTAAATCTACATCGAAAGTTTTGAGTACCTTCCCAACTTACTCGGAACTACTTCAATTTGTTGTATCGGCCTTAAAATGTGCATTATCGTGTGGGCGTGTGTAGCTCAGTCGTGAGAGCATTCGCCCAGAACGCGAAAGGTCACGGGTTCCGTTCCCGTCATACCACACGATTTTTGCACAAGTCTCTGCGAACAGTTCGCTCCTCTGCTCGGTATAAAAATCCGTTGTTTGAGATCAACGAGGAGTAGGGAATACTCTTATTTACAAATTCGTTAAACAAAAAAAACCCAAATCATCTGATATCATTTCAGATCACGACATTTTGAATGGAAAAAAAGTAACTTTATAAGACATGCTTTAAAAAAGTACGTTTCATGATACGAATTTTAGTAAATATTAAAAGAAAATCTTTGACGTAATTAAAACGTTTTAGGATATTGAGCGAACCTTTTCTCCAAGGTTTCCGCTAAACCCAAGATACAAGCGTACGACTTCTATTATGATGTGCACGACATGTACAGCAATCAGGATCACTTGATACGTCGGTGAGAGATGGGGATACTGTCACAACACACATAAACTTATATATTAATTAATATATTCACCAATTTACACATCACTGATTACGTGACAAAAAATGACAAAAAGGGAAAACAAAAAGATATAAATACATTTCATGTTTTCCAACTGTTACAGAAGACCGCAACTACCCTTGCTGACTGACAACCGCCTGTTTCTTTTTTTTTGATCCCAAAATATTGACCTTTCAATTCTAATACTCTACTTATACACTTTTTAATGGCTCTTCTGCAACTACTGAAGACTCAGCTTTATTATGGTACACCAATAAGTACTATATATGTACATAGAAGGATCTCACAATCAAAAGAGACTAAGAATAAGACTAAAACAAAACTTTTCCTCAATTTTACGCCTTTTTAGTTTTTGATTACTTCTTCGAAAGTTTTCAATTTTACAGAATAACAGTTATTTTTTATATGTAGATGTTTATATAATAATTACGATGACCAGGACGCGCTTAGTACACAAAAAAGCGTATTAATAGTCATACTTTCGAAAGCATGAAAATGAAACTATATTTTATACTTTGAAAGTATGAATAGTAACAAAATGAAAGTATGCTAGGGATACTTTGAAAGTATGCCTTCTACACAAAGAAAGTATGCTAAATATACTAAATTTTTGTAATTTATTTATGTTTTTTTTGTTATCTTTTATATTTCTAAAAAAAATTTTCTTTGTTTGTGACTTTCCCGAAGGGCCTTTTTCAAGTAGAGCGCTACACATTCAAAAAGTTTTCCCGATACCTTTCTTCCAGAATGGCTCGTTTATATGATTCACACGATACGACTTGAGTGTGTGCTTTTCCCGTATGATATTATCGAGATAATAAGTCTATATAGAGCAACCTAAAAACAGGGTTTGCAGATTGGATAAGTGCCAAGAAAAGGAAGAAAGCCACCAAGGCATACTTTCAAAAGTATCCCATTCAATCATTGATTGTATGCCCTTTCTAGCATACTTTGATACTTACGCGCAGGAATACTTTCAAATTGTTACTATTCATAAATCAGGGCATGAATTATTGGTCCACCATTTAAAAAGAAGTGTTATTAAATAAAATAGTAACATATGTACTCTCTGGGCACTCACTGATGAGCCCCACCCAGAGAGCACAAAGGTCTGTCTGAGCAGGGGCGAAACAGACTTTTGTGGATTAATTTCATCGCAGTGATCGATTATTATCGTGCTTTCTCCCTTCTATCTTCTCAATCAATTTTCATAATAATAGACCAAATAAAATGGTACCATCCACCAATTAAAATGCTACCACCCCCCAAATAAAATGCTTACCTCCACCAAATAAAATGCTTACCTCCACCAAGTAAAATGCTTACCTCCACCAATTTTTTTGGGCACGTCCACCAAATTTTTTTTCTTGTGAACTTCACCACGGCATTTTTTTCTCACCTGACAACAAACTGTATGGTTTTTTTCATCAAATTTTTTTTTAAAGAGTTAAGTTTCGTAACCTGGAGAGTGCAGTGACGCTTAAATTGGTGTAGCACAGTGTCAGGTGAGGAAAAAATACCGTGGTGAAGTTCACAAGAAAATATTTGGTGGACGTGTCCACAAAATTTGGTGGAGGTAAGCATTCTATTTGGTGGAGGTAAGCATTTTATTTGGTGGAGGTATGTATGTATTTTATTTGGTGGATGGTAGCATTTTATTTGGTGGATGGTACCATTTTATTTGGTGTACGTTACTATTTTATTTGGTGACACTTCTTTTTAAATGGTGGACCAATAATTTTTCCCCCTTTTTTTTTTTAGCATACTTTCCCAAACTCATCATTTTTTGTGTCTAGAACAGAGCACAAAGATCACTTCCACGAAAGCCGAGTAGCTATTGAGTTGATTTAAAGTTACCTACTAACGAGATTCGATTCCTCGCCAACCTTGGTGATGAATGAAGCAATGCTTATGAGGAACATGAAAGGAGACATGGAAGTATTGAGATGAAGACTCACTTGGAGAGGAAGACTCGCGAGTCTACTAACGAGTCTACTAACGAGATTCGATTCCTCGCCAACCTTGGTGATGAATGAAGTAATGCTTATGACGAACATGAAAGGAGACATGGCAATATTGAGATGAAGACTCACTTGGAGAGGAAGACTCGCGAGTCTTTCTGGTAAATAGTGCAGTTAAAAGAGGCTTGCCGAGATTTAAAAGTAGAATAGGTTGAACGGATATGTCCATCAAAAACTGCATATGAGGCCTGCTTCAAAAATTCTCTAGTATTTTTAACCTCTTCTCTGGAGAAATTTGACGTTGCCCTTCTTCTTCTGACCAATAAAATTGGACATAGTTTTACCCGATAGGCCCTGCAGAAAAACTTGATAAAAAACTTGACTTTATTGATTTGATTTTCGAAATAAGTGTTCGTGAATACGCAAAAAAAATTTAAATAATTTTTTCTTCCGAATTTGCTGCTGATCTAAAGCCTGCTATTGTCGCCATGACTACGGCCAAGAGAAAAAAAATTCTAATCAATGACCACCGATCCGTTTTAATCTTCCCGAATCTGTACATTTTTGGTTTGCGATTATTTCTCGTGAAAAATCTCGGTTCGTTATTTAGGGTCTAGTACTAAAAATTTAACAATAAGAAAGAAAAAAAGAAATAATAAAGTACACAAATAAATATTTTCTTGAAACGATCAACTTGCGCTATGATGTTTTCCTACAGTATTTAAATGTTCAAATTATGAATGTGGTGTTGTGTTTTTGTCGTTTTTTTTCTTTCTGAAAATTAGTTTGTTAATTTGTTCCTTCAATGATATTGTTTTTTTTTGTTGAAAAATAGCTATTATTAACATTGAGCCCTGTGAAATACTATCTTGCAGAATTTCTTGACGGAAAAAATATAGGAATTTTTTTCTGTGGTGAAAGAAAATAATAGAAAAATCTTAGTAAAACCCAATTTTCAGTGCTATGGCGGCAAATGTAATTTCTCAAGTTGGCTCAGTACCTGTCGAAAAGCCTGTGGATCGTGAAAAAGTTGGCTTTCAAATGTTCAATTCAGTTCAATGTTTATGAGCTTAAGAGACCCCATTTATTGTTCCATTAAAATTCAAGCAGGGATTTAGAGGGAAACTTTATTAAAGATTAAAAATTCAAAAAATCTGAAGTGGTAGCTGACCCCTCGTCTTTTGTGGTTGATTGTTCAAATGAAACCTTGCCGTACAAATAAATTTTTTTTAGATCATGGATAACCAAAAAACTGATAATTTTTTCCTACCCTGACTAACCAGAGACCCCTCCCTTATTCACATAAAAGATTCGAAATAGATACATTTTTCTTTATACTTTTGATTTAAAAGTTTCAATGTCGAAAACTCAGCCAAACGGCACAATTTTGCATAAGGGGGCATTTCAATTCGTAGTGCTTTTTTGTATTTCGACAAAATCAGTCAATTGAAGCAGCAAGAAATTAATACTGTGAGGAACTTTTCCATGCGTTCTCATACCTAAGCCGTACGGCATCGTTGACGTTAACTTTACCTAAGCTCAAGCGAGAAAAAAACAACGTCGAAAATAATTGAAATCAGCTAAGACATATAAAAAATATTAAACCGTTTTAATCTGTAAAATTTTGACTAACTTGTTCCATTTGGGTTTGTTCCTGAGCCATATAATATCTTTCCTAAGCCGATTAGCCTCGTTAACGTAACCTTACCTAAGCAGCGACAAAAAGTGAAAAGTACCCGACCTCATTCCAAGTAAAGTGCACCCTTCTCCTCTGCCTCCTTCCCCTCTGCCCTTGTTAAGTGCGCCCCTTCTCATCTTCCTCCTTCCCCTCTGCCCTTGTGAAGTGCGCCCCTTCTCCTCTTCCTCCTTCCCCTCTGCCCTTGTGAAGTGCGCCCTTCTCTTCCTCCTTCCCCTCTGCCCTTGTGAAGTGCGCCCTTCCTCCTCTTCCTCCTTCGCCTCTGCCCTTGTGAAGTGCGCCCCTTCTCCTCTTCCTCCTTTCCCTCTGCCCTTGTGAAGTGCGCCCCTTCTCCTCTTCCTCCTTCCCCTCTGCCCTTGTGAAGTGCGCCCCTTCTCCTCTTCCTCTTCCCCTCTGCCCTTGTGAAGTGCGCCCCTTCTCTTCCTCCTTTCCCTCTGCCCTTGTGAAGTGCGCCCCTTCTCCTCTTCCTCCTTCCCCTATGCCCTTGTGAAGTGCGCTCCTCCCTCCCTCGAAGTAAAAAAGCCGCCAAACCCGGTTTTAAGTAGAGATTTAAAACTTTTCAACCTTAGCGGGCGATCGAACTGTTAAATAATAAAAAAAGGTGAGTTGTATATCATCATATCGCAATGATTTCCTAACCCCCGTAATCTGAAGCCCTATTACTTCAGATCTGTCCTCTACTCTTGCGCATCTTCTGCGCCAACTCCCGCCACAACAATCTCTCCGAGTACGCCCGCTCAAGTGTTCCAGCGAATGAATTGCAAGTTTACACATGGTAAGCGAAGTTTTCATAGTGATTCAGGGCTTTTAAAAAACTACACCCGCTACGCCTACGCCCTTTTATAAAACTTTGTTTACCGTAATCACTGAAATCCTTTTACTAGAAAGAGCGTAGAAACTAGTAAAAAGGATTTCGGTGAGCTGATTACTGTAAACAAAGTTTGACGAAAGGGCGTAGCCGGCGTAGGCGTAGTTTGTTAACGGCCGTGGTTCAGCCTTAATATTGCGCCCAAAAGAAAATGTAAGCATGGATCTGCAAACGCATCGTATGACTTCTACATTCAAACCCTTATTTCTTTAAGGGTTTGACTGAATGTCCAATTATTTTTTGGCGGTCCTCTGTTTTTCAATCAAAAAAAAACTTCCTATAATTCGAATTTTGTGACCATAAATTTTCGAGTGAAGTTTTTATAAAAATCACTATCTTTTACCCGAACTAGAGTTAATGTTTCGAGAAGAGAGAAAAGCTTAGCCTATGGCGGTCCTCTGTACCACATCAATATAGGAAGTCGTAATATTGAATGCATCAATCAAATAGTTATATAAAAAATTAGTTAAAGTCATAGGTTTTGAATCATGTTATGTTGTGCAGGATGGACTGCAGTTTGCGTGAGCTAACGGGTCTCATCAAAGAAGTCAATCCAGACGCGCGCAAGCGAGGAACCACTTTCGATTTCGCAATTGGTTCGGTTTCTCATCCCAATCTCCTCATCAATAAAATATGCTTATCAAAAAACACAAATTCATTGCAAGAAATTTTTTTAGGAAGCTCGATTATGTAAGTATAACATGAGAACATATCAGTATTTCACTCGGCTTGAATATTCTTTCGTTTTATGAGGCTAAAAAATTCTTAGTTTTTTTTCTCTCACAATTGAAGAGAAAGAAAAAAGTCACCTTTGTTGAAGTATCACTAAAATAATTTGAGTGTCACCGGATCGAAGCAGTCCAAGGTACCAAATGCGTGACATTGGCAGTACAATGAACGGCCAGCGGGGTCTGGACGATGCTAAGACGGTGAGTTGCTCCACCGATGGATCATTTCCTTCTCCAGTTGACAATTTATGATAATCTAATCCTTATTCCTGTTTTATTCTGTCCTTCTGAAGGTTAATATGGAAAGAGATAGTTGTAGAGTGGATTGAATCTATTCGCCCTACCCAGAAACGGATAACTAAAAATTTGTTTCGAATATGCCTGAAAATTTATTCACACTTGTGAAAAACGTAGGCATAACGGGTGAACATTAGAAAACTATATTTGAATTTTCGCATAGGTCGTTGGCCCGGTTGGGTTAAAGATTTCTTGGCTCAAGTAACATCGTTTGTGCTAGTTTACGGCTGAAAAAGCATTTTTATTTCGAAAAATTGAAAGCTTACTGAATTTTATTTTGAAAAGGTTCCGGAAACTTTTGCACAAAGTTGTTTACTTCGATAAATCGTTATCCCTTAAGAAGAAAAGTTGATGAGTTGGTAAGGCGGGTGTTTTTACTGAAAAGACAAAGGTTCTGAAAAGATCAATTTTATTTTAGCTATGCGCGTGCAAATTTGAAATCGGTGACTACATGGATGTGGCGATAACAATGCCGGCTCCAGACGGAATGCGCTCTATGGGTAGAAGGTGAGGCGCTTTTCTAGGCAAGAAACCTGATATCTTCCGTGGTAGGCAAAACGTAGGCAAAACTCGCCTTCGATGGTGCTACAGCCCACAAGTTCACACCATCGCAAGGGACCGGTTCATCCTCACCGGTATCGAGCGCGTCCTCAGGTGGCGGATAGAGGGATGTCTCTTTGCACAAGTGCATTGGAGATAGCGGGCTTGCTTGTTGCGGACCAAAATTGGATAGTATAGTTCGTCAAAGGAGGGCGATGCCGGACTGGCCTGGGCTTGCCACCGGATAAAACATCAGCCGATATTCCCCTATACTTTGTAATGGCGAGTCGAGGCGCCAGTAAAATAACCTCTTGCCCTTCTTCGGTTAACGAATGGGTCTCGCGAAGAGGGTCGCCGACTGCGGTGCAAGTGTAGACGGAGAATATTTCTCCGGACTCAAAAGGATCCTCACCAACCTATCCCAAAGGACTCCCCTCGACAGGACCTATGGGCAAAAAACAACAACAACATCTTCCGTGGTATTCGGAGTTACCTTACATGATGTTCATCATGTCACGCTTTATGAGTTGTTAATTAATTCTCTGGACATTGTTTTTGCATTGAAAAATGTAGATAAACTATATATAAGCCGAGCGATAGGTCGATGGATTTCGGTTTTGATCTGCAGCAGAAAGCGGAAACATGACTCGAAAGAAACCCGCCGCGGTTGATATTCCCTGTCTCGCCTTCGATGGTGCAGCCTGCGAGTTCAGACCATCGCAAGGGACCGGTTTATCCCGGTTTCGAGCGCGTTCTCAGGAGGAGGATAGAGGAATGTCTCTGCACAAGTGCATTGGAGATAGCAGGCTTGCTCGTCGCGGACCAAAATTGGATAGTATAGTTCGTCAAAGAAAGGCTATTGTTGGAATGGCCTGGGCATGCGACCGAATGAAACATCAGCCGATGCTCCCCTCTACTTTGTTATGGCGAGTAAAAGCGCCGGTAAAATAGCCTCTTACCCTTCTCCGGTTAACGAATGGGTCTCGCAAAGAGGATCGCCGACTGCATTGCAAGTGTAAACAAAGAAAATTTCTCCGGACTCAGAAGGATTCTCACCAAATTACCCCCAAAGGACGATATTATCAGAGAATTCACCCCATGACTTTTTAATACTCCGCTCTTCTATAGTGTCTTACTATTCAAACTTTGATGCGTTCAAAATTTATTTTGTTATGCCGAGACGTATGATGATCTTATTTTCATTGTGACCGACCTCCAAGATCTAGGATAAAATTACTGACGGGGTAATAAACGTGAACAGACGCCATATATAGAGTCCGCGGGTTACTGTGGCTTTCCCTGACTCGCAGCCCCAAACACTAACATGTGAATGAAAGGTATATCTAAAAAAGTCATTATTACTTCAAGTAGTACGAGCTTCAAATGATAATTCACTAATTATTCGAGGTGAGGAGAACAATATAGGGACAAGTAGAACTTATATTACATTCTTCTTCTTAGCGTTGTCCCGCGCCGGCCGAGGTCGGAGTAGGGTCCGCTGTACGGCTTCTAGCTCTCCAGAAACATCTGTCCGTTGCGTCTTCCGAGTGGAGTCTTGCAAGGCGCAGGTCTTGGTTGAGCGTATCCATATATCTTGTCTTCGGTTTGCCTCGAGGGCGTTTGCCTGGTACTTCCATGTCAAGGGCGTGTCTTGCGATGTTGGTCGCTTCTCTTCGCATCACGTGTCCATACCATCTAACTCTCCCTTCTCGCATCTTGTCTTGTATTGGGGCAACGCCGAGTCTCCCTCTCACAATCGTGTTACGCACACAATCTAGGCGAGTCAGTCCTAGTGTCCAGCGTAACATTTTCATCTCATTCGTGTGGATAATGTTCTCGGTTATACGCGTTGTAGGCCAGGTCTCCGTCGAATAGAGAAGCACGGGACGAATTGCTGTTTTATACATCTTTCCGCGTATGCCAGCTGTGATATTCCTATCACAGAGGACACCTGCAGCTTCTCTCCATTTCATCCAAGCTGCATTTACTCTTTGGCGTGCCGCTGCATTTGTTGACGTGTCTGAGGAGATGACAGAACCAAGGTACTTGAATTCGGAGGTCTTCGGGAGCGGTTCACCGCTGATGTGAACAGCTCCCGTCGTTTGCACTCCGATTTCCTGGTACTCGGTCTTCTTGATGTTGAGGCGTAAGCCATGCCTACTAAGAGCGTCATTCCATTCTTGGGTGCGTTTCTCGATTTCGGCACGTGTAGGAGCAGCAAGGAGAATGTCGTCGGCGTATGCGATGGTTGACGGAGCCGGAGTCAGTAGAGGACGCCTGACGGTATCCATAACCAAAATGAAGAGAAGGGGAGACAAAGCACTCCCTTGGTGCACTCCAACGTTTTCTGCGAATGGCTCTGTGATGCCGACCGGAGTTCTGACAGTACTCTTTGAATCATCGTACATCGCCATTGTCCATCGAATGTACTCTTCAGGAACCTGATGATCGCGCAATGCATATGAAATAAGATCATGGGGGACTCTGTCGAACGCCTTTTCCAAATCGAGGTAGGTCAGATGGAGAGGTGATCTTTTCTCTGCGTGCTTCTCGACGAGTAAACGGAGTGCAAATATTGCATCTGTTGTGCCTCTTCCGTTCACAAACCCGCATTGCTGAGCTGGAATATCGACGATATCTCGTATGCGTGAATCCAGTATCCTCTCAAATATCTTCATAGTGTGGTTGAGAAGGCGTATTGGACGGTAGTTGCTGCACACTCTGGCATCGCCTTTTCCTTTGAAGACTGGAACGGTCGTGGAGTAGCGCCAGATATGTGGAATTTGGCCTTGCTTTACGATGGTGTTGAACAGGTGCACGAGATGTGCTAGTCCAACATCACCCGCAAGTTTCCAGGCTTCGGTGGCTATGTCGTCCGGTCCAGCCGCTTTCCCAGTCTTCATCTTAGAGAGTGCCTTCTTCACTTCCTCGGCCGTGATGGTTGGCACGGGTCCTTGTATGGCGTGGGAAGTAGGGATGGGAGGGTGCTCAAACTCTTGGCCGCTCATTTCTTCGAAATGTTCGCGCCACCTGTTTCTGACTTTTAAAGGGTCAGTGACGAGCTTCCCTTGTTTGTCCCTTATCGTGGCTGCTCTCTGGATGTCCAAGGTGTTGCGGTGTCGAGCCTTGGCAAGCCGATAGATGGCTTTATCGCCTCCTGGTTGGTTCATCTTCTCATAGAGATCGCGGAAGTAGGAGGCTTTTGAAACTGCGACAGCTCTTTTGGCGGCTTTCTTGGCTGAGCTGTATGCAGCGCGGTCGTCAGCCTCATTTGACGTCCTCCATCTCTTGTAGGCATTCTTTTTCGCCTTGATCGCATCCTGAACTTCGGAGGTGAAAAACCAGGTGTCTTTCTCGATTCTTGGCTTTCCGGGTTTCGTCTTTCCGAGGATGCTTGCGGCGGGTGCTCTGATGCTGTCTTCAAGAAGCTTCCAATGTTCATTTATGTCCTCTGGAAACTGCTTGTAGAGTGCAGGAGGGAGTAGATTGCGATGGATGATGTGCATGAGAGAGAGACGTTCTGCTTTCCCAGTCGAGCGCCACCATTTGACACGTGTGCATTCAGGATTACGAGAAGGCTGTTTCTTCGACTTCAATACGCTGTAGTCCATAAAGAGAGGGTGGTGCTGAGATGCAACATGGTCTGATGGAATGACCTTTGCATCTTTCGCGTTCCGCAGCTTTGCTCTCAGGATTAACCAAAAGTCAATTTGACTCTGATTTCTTCCGCTCTCGTATGTGAGTCCGTGAGATCGTCTCTTTTTGAAAAAGGAGTTCACGACTGCTAGATCGCATCGAGCACAGAAGTCAAGTAGCCGTTGACCCTCAGCATTGATCGTTCCGATTCCATGTCCTCCATGTTCTCTCTCCCGACCTTGTCGATCTGAACCGATGTGAGCGTTAAAATCTCCGCCGATTAAGATGTCTTCATGAGACTCTCGGAGTTTGATAACTTCCTCTAGAGAGTCGTAGAAGTCCTCCTTATCAGCGTCGCTACATCCTTGTTGAGGTGCATATGCTGAGACGACAAGGAAGTGATTGTTGGACGAAGAAATTCGGACGGCCATGACTCGATCTGTAGAGCGAATGACTTCGGTTACATCATCAGCAATTTTCGAGGAGAGGATAATGCCAACACCATTTCTTGTTGATGACGTGCCATGGTAGAACTTATATTACATCACAACATCATAATGGCCGGCCTCATCACCCGACCTGAACCCGCTGGATTATTCCGTTTGGCCCCACTTAGAGTTCAAGGTCAACTCTCGCTCCCAACCGAAAATTGATTTCCTGAAGAAGGTCCTTCAGGCAGAATTGGACAACATCGGAGTCGAATACCTCCGTACAGTGGTGGAGGCGTTTCCAAAGAGACTTCGAGCTGTAGTTCGGGCAAAAGGGGATCGTTTGAACTGAGCTTTCGCGTGAATGTTGTCATCTATGTTGTTGATAAAATATGTTGATTAAAATCATTTTCTCTGTTTTGAAAAAAAGGTATAACGATTCCAATTTGTAAAAGGTATAACGATTCCAATTTGAAAAAAAAATTACTCAAATATGGTACAAGGTCCCATATCTGAGTAATAATAGAGAAGTTGATACGTGCTACAAAGAGCTATCGCAGATTTACATGATGCGGAACTGATAACTTGGATGTTTGTGGTTTTAAAAAAGTGAGTCTTCGAATTGCGTAGATAGCGTGCGCCGTCAATACAGCGGAGCCTGCCCTTCTTCGAAGAACAGCCTAGGATGAAGATGCAATGGGCATAAATGAATGATGTATCATGGAAGAACTTATTAGCTTCAGAAGTTATGTAATATTAAAATTTGCAGGCCGTTCAACGATCGCGGTGGCTTCCGAGAATCCTTCAGGGGAGACAGAAATGGAGGGGGATTCGATAGAGAAAGAAGAAGATTCAGTCCTGAAAGGGAGAGATTTTGAAATCTTCAAATTTTCAGCTTTAAGTCTTATTGAATAATTCATTCCTGACCAAATTAAAATAGTAATTATTGTTTCTTGGAGTTTTTTTTCAGTTAAGTTTCACTAAGTGAGCTTTTTTGGTCTCAGGAAAGTCGAGAAGTGTTCAATAAACGATTGAAACATTTCGAAGCGATGTAAAGTGACGTCATGGAAGAGAGGAACGATGAGGAAGAAACAGAGCTCGAGAAGAGTGTGTTTAGAAAGCGGAGAGATCGGTTGCAAGGAAAGAGAGAAAGAGGAGGGAGAAGTAACGAAGGAGAGATGAGAAGGGGAGTCGGTGAAGAGAAAGAGAGAGTTCAGGCGGAAAACCCTAATCAAAAAAAGAGTTGATGAACTTTGAGGTAGAAAAATAGCAGGAGAAAAGAGAAAATTTAAAGGTTTCTAATCTTCACAATGAATTCAATTCAGGTCCCTTTTTTGTATTTTGTTCAGAATGTTTCTCGTTAACAGCTCTCATTTTATATACAAGCAGTTCGAATATTATTTTTTCTCAAATGTTGATGAAGTCTAAAAGTTTGTCAATGCAGATTTCTTGAGAAATTTAAATGCAAAACTATGGATGTTCTCTCGTTTCTGTTTCTTTTCAAATTGTTGTTGATGATTTTGGAAATAAACGATCTCCGCCGAATTTCCGTCTTAGTGAAGCTGAACAAGGCAACAGAAGATGACATTTGAAAACGATGTGCATTTAAAGATTCTTTCACTTCCTTTTATTAGTTTTCAAAAACGTCTTTAAAGATATAAGTGTTGAAGTAAGTAAGAGAATCATAAATTTTTTCTTCAAAAGTATTGATTTAAGGGTAGTGTAAGAGTTATCGGAAAGTTGTGAGGGTCATGAAATGAAGAATTTCTGTCGAAGCAATTGGTACGATGAGCGATATGTTCTGCACTTGTGTGAGTTATGAGTAAGATCTTCAGAGAAGAGCGGAATAAGCATAGTATTACGATTCCCCCGATAAGAACTCCGATAAGAATACCCAAAAGAACAGAATGGTCCTCGAGTTTTTCACTCGTAGCTGCGTCTGAACGCTCTGAACGCTATGTTTTGCAACTGTTGATTTAATTTATTTTAAACTCTCGTTTTAATTTGGTTTTAGTAAGATTTGTTCGATTATTATCGGATGAAAATTTTGATTGAGCGAGTATGAAGGATTTAACACATCGGAATTCATTCATTATTTATTCCTTGCACAGATTATATTCAACTCCGGTTCACAATAAACAATAACATTAGCGGATATGCATGGACTGTCTTTCTAGTGGATTTTTTAAATCAGATTTTTCGTTAGAACATTATGACTTGTTTTTTGAAATGAAAGGAACTGAAATTAAGTAACGACGGACAGTATAACTTTACTTGTTATCATTGAATACTTATTCAAAGTTTATTATAACACATTAAGTATGAATTCGACTACTTGGTTATTATTCGCAATACAATCAGTCAAATAAGCAGTCTCTTTATTTCACATTATCTTAATAAGGGTCACCATGAACTAACCATGCTGATACATATTAGTTTTTGATTAAATTTCGAGTGGGTAGTACTTGGCTATTATATGTATAAAGATCAATTATTTGTTTTCATGTTCCTTTAAGTTTCACAGTCCATATTAGTAAATAATTCGAAAGATTTGACCATTCATTCAGTTATTAAAAGATAACTTATTTTACAAGAAAAAGGTTTACCAATGGAGGCTTCTCGGGCACCTGAAGAAAAAGAAGAAACTCACGTCTCTCAAAGGTCAGCAGCAATTATTGAATGGAAAATAACGTTTATTGATCGAAATTTATTGACTGGAAATCAACTTTTATCGATTATTGATCGAAAAAAATGGAAACGAGATATTTAAAAAAAATTTTGAGTCACGAGTAACGTATAATAAGTCCCGCATAAAGAAACGTTCAATTATCTTTTAACAGATTTTTTTAAAACCTCATTAATTTTCAAGATTGATGGTGCAAAATGATGGAAAGTGAGTGAAAACGCACGGTTGTTTCTTGACGCATTTGCACAATAAAACATAAGAGCATGACTCATTAAATGTTTACTCTGTAACATGACTTTAAAAGATTTTTACCGTTAACTGTTTGAGATGTTTGGTTTGCGGAGCTCAAGCAACAGGATTCCATTTCGAGGCTCAGTCCTGTTCGGCTTGCGCAGCTTTCTTCAGGTGACATCTCTTTAAAAAATCGGTACGGAGAACACGAGTGAGCTATTTGTATGAAAACTCATCTGCCGATAGTCTTCTTTTCAGGAGAACCATCGCTCTGTCGAAGAACTTCAGGTGCATTAATGGGTCGAACAATTGTGCAATACATTACTGTTAGTCCGGCATTACTATGAGAAAAAGAGAATGGGAAGTTAAAAAAGAACGAACAAGATATACGTATCAGGGTGGCACATTTTTCGTTTTTCCGGTTTTTTCGACATTTTTGAAAAAAAAAAGTTTTTCGACCGTGTCGAAAAAACACAGTCAGAAAATTCGAAAAAATTTTTTTGGTTTTTTTCCTCTACTTTTTTCAATTTTTTCGACTTTTTTTGCTCAAAAAACTTTTTATCCGTTTTTTTCGACTTTTTTTTTTCGTTTTTTCGACTTTTTTCCTTCTATTTTTGGCTTTTTTCGCTCGTTTTTTTCTCGTTTTTTGAGCAAGCCTGATACGTATCCACAATTAACAGTAAAATTAACAGTTGAAGGTAAAAGTGTGATATAAAAAAATTCAAACAAAAAACCACAGTGAGAAAAAGAAAGGAAGAGAGGTTGAGGTGAAGATAGAAAGAGAAAAAAGAGCTCATCCCTCCTCTTATTCAAGGAAGAGAGGTTGAGGTGAAGATAGAAAGAGAAAAAAGAGCTCATCCCTCCTCTTATTCAAGGAAGAGAGGTTGAGGTGAAGATAGAAAGAGAAAAAAGAGCTCATCCCTCCTCTTATTCAAGGAAGAGAGGTTGAGGTGAAGATAGAAAGAGAAAAAAGAGCTCATCCCTCCTCTTATTCAAGGAAGAGAGGTTGAGGTGAAGATAGAAAGAGAAAAAAGAGCTCATCCCTCCTCTTATTCAAGGAAGAGAGGTTGAGGTGAAGATAGAAAGAGAAAAAAGAGCTCATCCCTCCTCTTATTCAAGGAAGACTTATTCAAGACTTTCTAATAGTTTCATGGTTACCAGTGGTGTTCCCCAAGGCAGTGTCTTAGGCCCATTATTATTCATCATTTATACATCTGATATAGTGAATATGATAACTTCTTCTAATTGTAAAATTAAAGTTTTTGCAGACGACATGAAAGTTTATAAGTCTTTTTCTAAAACAGACTCTCATACAACACTGCAACACTCGATTGATACCATAGTGGAGTGGTGCGACGCTTGGCAATTGCCTTTATCTCTACCAAAATGTGCTGTGTTAAGAATTGGTACCCAGAGTTCCCCTCATTTTCCATATTCTATAAATAGTCACTCCCTACCCTACCTCAACGAGATTCGTGATTTAGGATTTATTGTAGACAACAAGTTGACTTTTTCTGCTCATTGCTCAACAATAGCTCAGAAAGCAAAGCGTAAATGTCATCTTATTCTTAAAGTTCTCAAGAGTCGTAAACCGGATGTACTTGTTAACGCTTACAAGATATACATTAAATCTATTGTAGAACACTGTACAACTGTTTACTCCCCACATTTCGCTAAGGACATAGCTGTACTAGAGAAGGTTCAAAATTATTTTACGCGTCGCGTTTTTCGCCGGTGCTTTGGTTGTTCGTTTAATAATATGCCAAGTAGTCAGACGAGAAACAATCAACTAGGCCTAGTATCTCTTCTCTCTGTTAGAGAATCTAACGACCTCAAACTACTCTTGAAACTGATATTTGGGAAAAAAGTACTCTCTGACAGGACGCACCACAACTTTGAAATAAGAGCGTCCAACACTAGAGGCGCATTTTTCAAAATAATCCACCCTGCTCCGAGAACTATTTGCAGAAGAAATGCCTTCTCTATACGATCAGCTCGTATATTCACCGAAATTAATAGTGTTGATGAATGATATATGTTTGCCTGGATGTAATCTGCATTGTTTCACCTATTTATGTAATTCAAACAATTCAATTGTTTAATCTCGTACCACGTGATTAATTTATGCGTTGCTGCATGTAATGTTTTCACGTAATAAAATTGAAAAAATTGAAATTGAAGAGAGGTTGAGGTGAAGATAGAAAGAGAAAAAAGAGCTCATCCCTCCTCTTATTCAAGGAAGAGAGGTTGAGGTGAAGATAGAAAGAGAAAAAAGAGCTCATCCCTCCTCTTATTCAAGGAAGAGAGGTTGAGGTGAAGATAGAAAGAGAAAAAAGAGCTCATCCCTCCTCTTATTCAAGGAAGAAAGGTTGAGGTGAAGATAGAAAGAGAAAAAAGAGCTCATCCCCCCTCTTATTCAATTGTATCTCAATTTTCGCAGCCATGCATCAAATGTGCAGATCATGTCGCTATTCGTCTTGTATACAAAACGGAATGAACAAAGCTGGTTAGATAATTTAATCGACGGATTTTCTTGAAAACCTTATTTTTACGAGTTAAAGCTCAGTTGATTTTCTAGGTTTAAATGATTATTGATTTTTTCTAGGTTTAAATGACTTTTAAAAAAATGATTATTTCGATTCTTTATTGACTTTCAAGCTTTTTTTTCGGGTCCATGACTTATGAAGCTACTCAAGGTGACTGCAAGACTTGCAGGCGTTCAGCCTCGGAGGAGCAAGTCATGACTCATGAAGCTACTTAAGGTGACTGCAAGACTTGCAGGCGTTCAGCCTCAGAGGAGCAAGTCATGACTTATGAAGCTAATTAAGGTGACTGCAAGACTTGCAGGCGTTCAGCCTCGGAGGAGCAAGTCATGACTTATGAAGCTACTTAAGGTGACTGCAAGACTTGCAGGCGTTCAGCCTCGGAGGAGCAAGTCATGACTCATGAAGCTACTTAAGGTGACTGCAAGACTTGCAGGCGTTCAGCCTCAGAGGAGCAAGTCATGACTTATGAAGCTAATTAAGGTGACTGCAAGACTTGCAGGCGTTCAGCCTCGGAGGAGCAAGTCATGACTTATGAAGCTACTCAAGGTGACTGCAAGACTTGCAGGCGTTCAGCCTCGGAGGAGCAAGTCATGACTTTTGAAGCTACTTAAGGTGACTGCAAGACTTGCAGGCGTTCATCCTCGGAGGAGCAAGTCATGACTTATGAAGCTACTTAAGGTGACTGCAAGACTTGCAGGCGTTCAGCCTCGGAAGAGCAAGTCATGACTTATGAAGCTACTTAAGGTGACTGCAAGACTTGCAGGCGTTCAGCCTCGGAGGAGCAAGTCATGACTTATGAAGCTACTTAAGGTGACTGCAAGACTTGCAGGCGTTCAGCCTGGGAGGAGCAACTCATGACTTATGAAGCTACTCAAGGTGACTGCAAGACTTGCAGGCGTTCAGCCTCGGAGGAGCAAGTCATGACTTATGAAGCTACTCAAGGTGACTGCAAGACTTGCAGGCGTTCAGCCTCGGAGGAGCAAGTCATGACTTATGAAGCTACTCAAGGTGACTGCAAGACTTGCAGGCGTTCAGCCTCGGAGGAGCAAGTCATGACTTATGAAGCTACTCAAGGTGACTGCAAGACTTGCAGGCGTTCAGCCTCGGAGGAGCAAGTCATGACTTATGAAGCTACTCATGGTGACTGCAAGACTTGCAGGCGTTCATCCTCGGAGGAGCAAGTCATGACTTATGAAGCTACTCAAGATGACTGCAAGATTTACAGGCGTTCTGCCTCGGAGGAGCAAGTCATGACTTATGAAGCTACTTAAGGTGACTGCTAGACTTGCAGGCGTTCAGCCTCGGAGGAGCAAGTCTGCCCACGGGCGATCCTTCTTCACGCGCTCTGGTCTCAAGAGAAATAAGCGATTTTCAGTGTTGGTGGGGTCTTTGACTGCCGAAGAATCTGCCACTGTTTCCTCTCCTCTGGTCAGCTAATTTATATTGTTGTATGGGCCTTAAAATGTGCATTATCATGTGTGCGTGTGTAGCTCAGTGGGGAGAGCATTCGAAAGGTCACGGGTTCGGTTCCCGTCACACCACACGATTTTTGCACGAGTTTCTTCGAACAATCCGCTCCTCTGCTCGGTATAAAAATCCGTTGCTTGAGATCAACGAGGAGTGGGGAATACTCTAATTTACAATATCAACCAAAACTCAAACAATTACGCTTACTGGTGCGGCTAACGCCCGGTCAACTCTGATTTAGTGATAATCAACTTTGATCAAAATTTATTTGAATTTCAGATTCCGAAGTAATAATAATTTTATTTATCAAGAAAGGGCCGGGATCTTCTGCTTCGAATGCCTCGAATCCATCTTTTTCTCCCTTCATAATTACCTCCTCAAGTGCTTCAGAAAAGAGTTAGAAACAAGTATGATGGCTCAAATACGGATGAGTTGGACTTGTTAAAGAGACATACGGATGATGAAGTGATGTATATTGAAAGCTAGGCAAAAATTACGCAAAACCAGTTTACACCTGCGAATACAACTTTCGAAAATCAAAGCTGTATTTTTTAATTGATAAGTAAAAATTGAAAACTTCAGACTGAAACTTCTCGATTATCTCCAAGTCCAAACTTCGGAGTCTCGCTTAAAAGCTGAATACAAAAAAGTTAATTATGTTTTTTGCTGGCAATGTTGATCCAGGACAATGAATAAATGTTCGAAACGAGTCTTTGAAAATGGACTGAGAAAAAAGAAGAAAATCTTTGTATCAGGTGAGGTGAACGAGGATTCTTCTCCCTCAACTCCGATGCTGCGCTCACCACCCTTGTCAACTCCCTACCAGCATCATCACCTCGCCCCTCCCCAACCCCACCAAGGGCCAAATGTTCCGATTCATTCTCATTAATTGTACAAAAAATTTGTTGCGGTTAATATTACTTGTGAAATCTCTTTAAAAAATCTCAAGTTTTATTTAGGATGAGAATGGAACCCTGATTGAGGCTTTGGAAGTCCTGATCCGGGAAGAGATGAGACTGGGCGAAAAGAGGAGGATAGTCTTCTGCGAGAGACCTGTCGAGAAGATGCTAGGAGTCAACAAGAATTGTGTAACTATATTACTTTTTTTGCCTCGACGAAAAAATAACTTTTATAGGTAATGCGAAACATTTAGAGGTCAAAATTAGGCTCGATTACGGTAGGTCTTATCGTCCCTTCTCTTTCTACAATTCTTAGTGGATATTTGTTCCAGGTACAAAGTCGATAAAATAAAGGGGTTAAACGCAATCAAGTCCCGTGGAAATAACTATGTAAGATCATATATATGTACATATATATTCTGTGTGATAGTTCAATCATTTGTCATCTTAACCAGGCGTCACTGCCTTTAAACTGTGTAACTTAGAATTTGAAGATTTTGAAGATATAGTGCTGGACATAATGATAAGACACCCCTGATTTTTGATGATATCAGCCGAACGTTAAAGGTAAATGGAAAATTATGATTATCATTTTTTTTTTCGCCTTCGAAAACCATAGTAGCCGTAGTTTAAAAAAACAAAATTTCTTAGTTCTCGAGAAAAACATTTTTTAAGGATTTTGACCTGGACATAATGATAAGACACTTAACAGCTTTTTATCAATAATTCTTTATTTGATATTTCTTGTCAACAAAAACGATTCAATAATTGATAGCACGACCTTTCTTCAAAAGAATGTCAGAAATCCGATTTGGCATGCTTCTATATAACGCAGAAATTACATGTGGCTCTATTCCATCCCACTCCTTGGTTATCGCAGCTTTAAGCTCGGCTGTAGTGGCGTATTGTTTGTTATTTTCATAAACCCGACGAACCAAGAGTCCCCAGAGATTTTCCATCGGATTCAAGTCCGGAGAACGAGCCGGCCAAGGTAGCAGAGAGACGTTCTTAGCCAACAACCATGACTTGGTGGAGGCGCTGGCGTGAATAGGAGCGTTGTCTTGCTGGTAGACAAGCTGACGACTGCTGTGACTCCTCATGAATGGAATGAGAGTTGTTTCCAGCACCTCTGACGTTTGATGTGAGGATTACGGCGAATAGCGCGTTGAATCGTTCTGCGAGAGACATTCAAGTTGAGCTCTGCCTTAATGTCCATTACGGAGGTGGTCGAGTTCGAAGCTTTTCTGGCGATTTACCGCTCTTCTCGTTCCGTGAGCTTGCGTGGACGTCCTCCAGAGGTTTTCGATCCATATCCAAGAGGGTCGGCGAGGTAGTTGGTAATGACAGTACGCGAACGGCCAGTGTCTTAAGTGTGTCTTATCATTATGTCCAGGCCGGCTCTACCTTGGCCGGCTCGTTCTCCGGACTTGAATCCGATGGAAAATCTCTGGGGACTCTTGGTTCGTCGGGTTTATAAAAATAACAAACAATACGCCACTACAACCGAGCTTAAAGCTGCGATAACCAAGGAGTTGGATGGAATAGAGCCACATGTAGTTTTTGCGTTATATAGAAGCATGCCAAATCGGATTTCTGACATCCTTTTGAAGAAAGGTCGTGCTATCAATTATTGAATCGTTATTGTTGACAAGAAATATCAAATAAAGATTTATTGATAAAAAGCTGTTAAGTGTCTTATCATTCATTATGTCCAGGTCAAAATCCTTAAAAAAATGTTTTTCTCGAGAACTAAGAAATTTTGTTTTTTTAAACTACGGCTTTTTTGCGAAAAATATGATAATCATAATTTATATGGTTTTCGAGGGCGAAAAAAAATATGATAATCATAATTTTCCATTTACCTTTACCGTTCGGCTGATATCATCGAAAATCAGGGGTGTCTTATCATTATGTCCAGCACTGTATATCTATATATAAGAAACAAGTGCCATGATTTCTGTTCAGCCGTTTACCCGAGAAGAGATTCGCCCTCTCTCTTTCCGATCTTTCCGAAAGTCTATCCGAACTCACATTCTCTTCATCTACGACTGGTTAGAGACGTGGCCAGACTACGCCGAATTCGATAACACTGACCGGGTGAGTCAGAATCGGGGAGTCAAATGCTGAGTCAATAAGATGGACAAGATGAGGTCGGTAGCAGCCTTCTCTCTGAATTTTTTGATTCCGGTAACCATTTTAATCTTCCGTGACCTGCAAGGGAGGAGAGGCCGTCATCGCCGCCATTTGCTGAGAAATCAACACTCAAAAAAGAAAAGAATAGTTGCAGCGAAAAGAATCTATGTGGAGATTCCTCCAACTTGCAGGTTTCCTTGCTGCGATCTTGTGTTCTGCTCCATTCCATCCTCGATCCCATCTACATAACATTACAGGTAAGCTACTTTATAAAAGAAACTTAGTTTCATATCGACAACTGAAAAGGAAAATGGTTTTGTGACAGAGTATAAAACAGATTTTAAAAAAAAACAGATTAACAGATACGAGTCTTGCTTACAAAAATATCCAAAAAGCGTGCTCAGGGTAAAAACCGGGAACCGCAACTTTCGCTCAACGGAAGACGCTGTTTCCACTAAACTTAAAATGCACACAGTTCCCGCTTTAACAAAAACCTGTGTAATTTTTGGTATCTTGACCATTTGCTAACACCTTACTCAAAGTTGCGGGTAACTCGATTTATAGCTCCAATGATAGCATTTTCCACACTATATTTTGTGATAGCATTTGCGCAGTCATCTATTCTTGATATTGAACATGTTTGATTCTTGTATTGTATTGTATTGTATTGTATTTTATTGTTTATTCCATGTACAGAATGTGTCGGGAAGATGAGAAAAGGAAGAATGAGCTCTGGAGACATGGAGATTTGTTTTAAGAAGTAAAAAGCTTATGATTGGAGAGTCTTTTGCATTGAAGTTCCAGAATTTTAGACTTGAATAAACGTTACATTTTCTTATCTTTTTTCGTTTTTTCTCTGTTTTTCTAAATTTTGATCTCTCTCTGTTTTTTTCTAAAAATTGTTGATCAAAAGTTTTTTATTTTGTTTTTCGTTCATCTATAAAATGAACAATGACTGATTGAACTGCAGATTGGCCTGCCCGACCGATTCGTGATGCAGAACGGAGGATACATGTCGTGTGTCGATGAAGGAGGCTGGCAGGACGAGGCTGAGATTTCCAGCAACACCAAGAAAATGTTTCTATCTGCTTAGCAAACTCTAACAATGAAATAGGTTCATCAGATGACACTAGATATTGAATTGACCTCATGCTGATACTACACACAAAAGAAAATAAGAATCAAAGAAATGAATTTTTTAGACGTTTACTCAGCCAGTTGATGGGTAGAAACACACGAATATTTGAATAAAAGGAATCTCTTATCATATAAACTAAAGTTTTAAAAAAAAAACGAAATCAAAATTTATCTCTTTTTCGGGTCTTCCAACTAATCAAAAAATTATTGAAGGTATAAAATGAAAATTCGTCATCATATAACACAGAATCGAACCAAGTAATTTTTTTCTCAATGATGTGATTGCATTTCTCATGCGATTATGCTATGTGAAAAGCGCTTATTCATGTGTAGGATATACGAGCCTCTTCTCAATAAGATTATGACTGAAATCGTGCCACCCATGGTGACTTTCGGGATGTCTTTTGAAGAGTTTGTCGCTCTCAAGGCTCTCGTATCTTTCCAGGGAGGTTAGTAACTTTAACAGTTCTCGGTAGTGTTAGGGCTTTTACTGACTTATAAACTTCTAAAGAGTTCTCAAGAGGTTTATGTTCAAGTTCAATTTCATTTTTATTACATGAAAACATTACATGCAGCAACGTATAAATTAATCACGTGGTACGAGAGATTAAACAAATGAATTGTTTAAATTACATAAATAGGTAAAACAATTCAGCCGCGACATTAATCTCTAAACGATGAGATCATCGGCGCGATGACCTCGTACCATTCAAATTAGGCGAAAATTTTGAAAGATGATGTCACCTTGACTAACTTTTTTTTGGAAATAAAAGGTCCTGCACGAAATTCCATTCTTAGAACTTACCCGCGTAATTCAATTTCAATCTAGTTAGTAGAGCAAAATTACAAACCAGTCAAGTTTCATTACATTTTTCTTACGGGCATACCCAGTGACAGAGTCAATGTCTGCGCTCTGCCCTTTCCTTATTACACGGACTCGATACTTCATGTTCAACCAAAAACGTTAAATGCTTTTTTTTGAGTACAAAACAAAATAGATTGCGATTAGTTAGTATTTTTAGATTCATTTGGAGAGAAAGACGGCTTTTGAAATCTCATCTTCTCGTACTTTAAGATATTATTTCGCGTGCTCTCGCAAGATCATCTCGTACCTCACTGATCCAACATTTTTGGGGCAAGAAGGTGCGAGAGCCATGATCTCATCATGAAATATTTCAGTTATAATAACACTGACTCGATGATCTCATTCATCGAGCAATGATGTCATCTTTACAGATACATCGCACGATCGCTTAACTTTTTTTTGAGAGATTATTGTCGCGGCAGATTACATCCAGGCAAACATAAATCATTCATCAACTCTATTAATTTCGGTGAATATACGAGCTGATCGTATGTTAGTTAAAGTTCTTGAATGCTCTGTTTTTTGCTGTTTCTAGAGCTTCAAAAAGGCTCGTGGAGATCATGGTCGAAAATTATTTATTCAACAAGACTTCACGCAAACAAAAAGCGCGAACGCGCGTCTGCGCGCGCGTGCGTGAAGTCTTTTGAAAGAAAGAGAATAGCAGATAAACAAGGGGAAAAGAAAGAGAAGGATAACGAAAGAAATCCGATTCCAAGAGGTTTTTCAGGTAGGGTAGACGATACTTCGACGTACTTACATTGCTAGTTTTCACTATGAACCCAACATAAAATGACATAAGTACATGCATAAATTGACATATGCACTATCTTGTGACTGTACGTATTCTTTCAACACTCTTTCTTGTCATGAGAAAAGATAAACTGGTAGGAATGCCGAATGTGTCTCCAACTGCTCGTCTGAGGATGCGCAGCCAGCTCTCATCAGTGCTGGCCTCGCTGCACGCTCATCTTCTTGTCGCAGGAAAGGATCCGGGAGAGAGACTCGGCCAACTTGTTCTCCTTCTCACTGGCATCTTTGTCCGTTTCTCTCTCGTTTGTCTCGAGGCTAAACAATATGAAAAAGTGTAACAATCGAAATTACTTATCGCAGCTGTTTTGGATACTTTATTCTTCTTCTTAGCGTTGTCCCGCGCCGGCAGAGGTCGGAGTAGGGTCCGCTGTACGGCTTCTAGCTCTCCAGAAACATCTGTTCATTGCGTCTTCCGAGTGGTCTTGTCGAGCCTTGGCAAGACAATAGATGGCTTTATCGGTGCCTGGTTGGTCCGACTTCTCATAGATATCGCGGAAGTAGGAGGCCTTTGATATTGCGAGAGCTCATTTGGCGGCTTTCTTGGCTGAGCTGTTTGCAGCGCGGTCGTCAGCCTCATTTGACGTCCTACATCTCCATTATTTTTCGCCATGATCGCATCCTGAGAAGAAAAACCAGGTGTCTTTCTTGATTCTTGGCTTTCCAGATTTTGTATTTCCGAGGATGCTTGCGGCGGGTGTTCTGATTCAAGGAGCTTCCAGTGTTCATTCATGTCCTCTGAAAACTGCTCTTAGAGTGCAGGAGGGAGTAGATTGCGATGGATGATGTGCATGCGAGAGATACGTTCTGCTTCGCCATTAGAGCTCCACAATTTGACACGTGTGCATTGTGGATTACGAGAAGGCTGTTTCTTCGACTTCAACACGCTTTAGTCCATAAAGATAGGGCGGTGTTGAGATGCGACATGGTCTGATGAAATGAACTTTGCATCTTTCGCGCTCCGGGGCTTTTCTCTCAAGAATAACCGAAAGTCAATTTGACTCTGATTTCTTCCGTTCTCGTATGTGAGTCCGTGAAATCGTCTCTTTCTGAAAAGTGAGTTCAGCACAGAAGTCAAGTAGCCGTTGAACCTCAGCATTGATCGTTTCTATTCCATGTCCTCCATGTTCTCTTTCACGACCTTGCAAATCTGAACCGATGTGAACATTAAAATCCCCGCCGATGTCTTCATGAGACTCTCGGAGTTTGATAACTTCCTCAAGAGAGTCATAGAAGTCCTCCTTATCAGCGTCGCTACATTCTTGTTGATTTGCATATGCTGAGAGGACAGGGAAGTGGTTGTTGGACGAAGAAATTCGGACGGCCATGACTCGATCCATAGAGCAAATGACATCGGTTACATCATCAGCAATTTTCGAGAAGAGGCTTGTATCCGTCTCTTATCGGCTTCGACTTGCTTCCTCTCAATTTCGTTTCCTGAACAGCAGCAATGCCAATACTTCTCGTTCTTAGCATCGCGGCCAGCTCTCTACTGCGTCCTGTCAGAGTTCCAACAATCAATATGACGATCCGAATTTGGGCTTTCGCCGCGCAGGCATACCCCGCCCATGGGTAGCTGCCTGTCCCCGCATATTTGACGATCCTATCGGAAAAGGTAGAGCCACGTCGCTTCCGGGGGAAGTCTTAGCTCTGTGATATAACTTGAAGAGCTTGAAGCCATGGTTTACAACAAGGTTCTTTCTGCAATCGGCCTGTTGAGTGGATGGTCAATCCAGCCTGGCATCGTGGAACGTGTTTCGGGAGTTCCTGATCTTCCTTGACCGTAGAAAAAGCAGAAGATCAATTGAAATGGCGCCTCGACTCGCGTGGCCTGGACTAACTCCTCTCCGCCTAGCCATGTGACGGATAGAACTACTGCCGGAAGTGGACTCGTCCAAAAGGGGCCCAATTTTAGCCTCACTCAGAACGTCGTGATTCTGGCAATCATGGTAGCAGAGCTGAGTGAGTTCACACCTTCCAACCGACTTTGAGTTACTGGAGCTAGGTAAAGCTGTTTTGGATACTTTGAGACAGTCATACTCACTCTGACTAGGTACAGAAATGGAGTTGTTTTGTCAGCATGAACTATTTTAGCTTGTTAAATGAGCCATCATTGAGAAGTCAGGAAAAAGTATGAATTGAGATACAAAGAGGTCATTCGTTGATTCTATTACAATTGAATACTACCAATCAGCTACAATTACACGGAATAAATAATGGATGAATTAATGAGTTATGGAATGAATAATTATCAACTTGATTGTGACTTAAAAAGTGATCATTTAAACCCTGCTCCTTTTTCCCAAGTACCGAATGTTCTTTTTTTCAGTCAACCGCTCTGGAATTCGTGGAAAGTCACCGGCAAGTGCACTTTTTTGACTTGTGGCAACTGGATTCTCTGCTGCTGCAGTTGCTCAACTTGGACGCCATCATGGAGGCAACCATGAAGTCACAAGGGCAGCAGAAGTCTGCGTACTGAAATGACGCTGAGAAAGTATCTAAAGACCCTAACTTCTCTTTTTCAACCTACATAGCTCACACTCATGAGCGATTCAGGAACTTTGAAAGGCTTGAGCTGAATTAGCCAGACTTTTTTCAAATTTAGAACGTTGGACCCTTTTATTTATTTGAGATCAGTCTGTGATGTCTAGTTTGTCTTTGGTAGAGATTCGAGCGTAAACACATCATGATGTCATTGCACTTAAGCTTGAGTGCATTTCAGTTGATACGTTTGCGTTCAGGAGTGGCTTGGGCCAATCCACCAAAGGTCAGAGCAGCAGGCTGAACCGGGCCAAAGAGGCTATGTTTAGCGAGTTTGGGTCTATTTTTACATTTATCTCTCGCTTATTGAATCGTGTTCTGAGACTTTTGAAGAATTGGAAGTTCATAGCACGATTTAAACGATTCCTGTTATATTTCTCGACGACTAGAAGTAATTCGGATGTCCTATTCGGCTCAAGCGGGAGAGGAAGTAAATACTTCTCCTTCCCCATTGTAAGCATATCATTCCTTATCTCAGCCAGTTTCGTTCTTAACCGATGAAAGATTGAGTTAGGCTTCGTTCATGGAAAATATGTAGCTATGGGTAAATAATGAACTTTTGAATTATCATTCAAAATTTGACTCATTGGGTGGAAGGCTTTACTTTTTTGGTTTCTTTCAAAAAATAATAACCTTCATCCAGCCTTTGAATACTATTGATAATACATAAAATACTACATAAAAATACTATCGAAATCCCCTTTATCAAACTTGCAAATGTATTTATTTAAAAAAAAGAAATTTCGGTGTAACTTTTTAGTTCTCATTGTCCCATATCTTCGTAATTCGTAAAATATTGTTGGTTTTCTCCAATTATTTCAAAGAACTCGCCAGCATAAATAAGCCTTTAGCTTTCTATTTCAGTTATAAATGTACCCTTTTGTAATAATTTTTTCTCAGTTCACCAGTGTCTGCGACGATTAAAGACGATTAAATCTTCGCAAACACTCAGCTATAAATAGAACTGGAGTTGTTTTATTTAGACCGCAAGAGATTCTTACTGTGCACTCCGAATCTTCACTAAAATGTTTCATCTCAGTGGAATACTCGAATGTAATGTCTGTTGCTGCATTCGTTGACAACTATAGTTTTTAACGAATGCTATAATGCATCAGATGACGTCATTTTGAAGACATTCACTTCCTCTCCGTCCCTCCTCTTCCTACAATTCTTTTTCTCTCTCACTCTCTTTTTGTTTCTGTATTTTCTTTAACTTTACGTTTATTCTTTTCTATCTCTATTAATTCATCTCTCTAGCTCTCCTTCTCTCTCTGTCTCTTTTCCTTTTTCGCTATCATAAAATTTACTCTCGTAATTTTTTTCTTCACCTGTGATCACTTAATTCAAAATTTTTCTTATTTGGCTTCAACTTATTTGGCTAATAAGAAGAAAGAAGTGCTGATTTTTTGTCTGCGCAGCGTCAAAAACAACAAAAAACAGGAAAAGTACGAATAAAAGCAATGTTTTATCCAAGGGGAGAAAAATTGGTACATGCGAAAAACGCATAAAGGTAATAGGTTTGAGGCAGAGAAAAACTAATTTAAAAAAAACTTCATTCGTATAAAGGCAAAAATCGGAAATGATTTTGAGTAAGATTATGAATCTCATATAGTAATAGTTGCGATTAATCACAAAAAAGTGAATCAAATATGATTCTCGATCATTTTCATCAATTTTAATTCTTGATAACTGTCAACAAAGTTTTGAGATCCTCAATGAGTCGTGAGAGAGAGCCGTACTTAGAACATATGATTCGTTGAGAGTCAATCAGTACACATAATACAAACAGATGAAAAAGAAATGAATGAATTTATAAGAAAGGTGCGAAATCTCAGGCTCAATGTTGTAAACACTTTTTAATTTAAGATGTGAAGTGAATCTGAGACGGTTTAACTGGTTTGTGATTTCAATTTGTGTCAAAACAAATATGTTTTAAAACCATAATTTCTCACTAAGTACTAGGAAGTAAAACCCAACCAACTGAGCTATCCACTTTTCTATTGTCAACTACTCTCAATCCTAGAAGGAAAACTTGCTTTTCAAGCGTGAAACTCGAAAAATAGAGCTAATCGAATTTGAAAGATAAAAATCTATAAAAGTGTTTCATGACCTTCAAAATCGGATATGGAATGTACAGTATCCCTTTTAGGTGATTCTGCAGTAGACTTTTCTGTTACATTCTTCTCTTCGTCTATTCTCTGGCTATCATTTAAATGGTTTCGAAACGATCCAGAAGAGTTGAAGGAAGGATCAACCTGAAAACATTTTTTTTAGGTTTGCAAAACTTTGCCGCCAGCAGGGGTCGAACCTGCGACCTTGGGCTTATTAGACCCACGCTCTAACCAACTGAGCTATGGCGGCTCATGTAATTCCGTCACATTATATCACCTGACTGAGAATGTTTCAAAACTACTAACACAGGTTGATGTAAAGAGGGAATTCGGCTGTGCGCTAGCTGAAACATATTTTAATTTGCATAGCATAATACGCATTACAATTATTTTTAATTAAAAGTTATTCAAAAAAATTTCTTTCTTTGGCCGTTAATGAAAACTCGTCTATATTCTAACCCTTTTTTATGCTGTTTAAAATGAAGGAACCGCGATTGGCATAGGTTTGTACAAACACGTAAACGGACGCCGTAGGGAACTTTTCATTAGAATGATCGTGCGAAGAATAAATGCAAAAATCAGTCATAAAACATGCAAACGATCGCCATCTTGATTTGAAAAAATTAGAAAAAAGTTGATGCATGAATGATTGAATATGAAAAATGCATTATTAATTATAAAGCGGAAATTACTATCTCAAGAGAAAAGCGCTAAGAAAACAGAAAGGATAAACTTCGAAAATTATGCATTTTACTTTTTTTTAACTTGAAGATGAAAAATGAAAAACTTACTTGAAGATGAAAAATGAAAAGCATTTTACTTGAAGATGAAAAATTCGGAATAACTAACCATCGGATGCTCTGAGTCCACTTAGAAAACTGGAGAATCTCGATGGAAAGGAGTTCCTTGAAAGAAATAAATGTTTTGTGAGGAAGTTTTATGGATAATCACGAAATAACACTGCTTCGCTATACACTTACTCATCAATAAATATGGCTGCTTCCCTGTACTCTTGCTGATGATTTTCCAACTAGAGTCTTTTAATACAAACTGAGACAAATAATTGTTCGAAGATTGATTCAAAAATCTTTCTCGAACATGTTTCCGCCTCGCGGCAGGGTACGCGCACCCCTGAGATGTCCTGGTAGAACCAGTGGCTGCCAGCTAGATCACTGCTAGTGTGAGTAGCAGCAGTGAGGAGAGTCAGATTGGTGTCAGAGCACTACCATCATTTTTTAACTCCCTTGATTTGGGGATCTGTCCGAGGTGAGAGTCGAACTTGAGGCTCTTCGCGCATTAGTCGAACACACTACCATTATGCCACGTCCGGACTTTTTACCCCTTTACTCAAGAATTTATATTTATTAGAATTTAAAAACCGAAAAGATTTTCTTTGAATTAAATCCTTTTTTATACCTAACTTTTAATTTTCAATTTGCTGACTTTTTTTGTTGAAAACTTGGCTATTATGTGTATGGCATAATGCTAGATGTCTGAAGATTGTTTGGAGAGTCCCATTTCGAAGAGTGTTTTTACCAAAACAGGTGTTTTTACCATTCAATTCTCAGAATTGAGCGCACCAGGCCAAAAGGCGGAATTGAAAAGATTTGAAGATAATCTCGTTAATGATAACCCACTTCTTACTGTTATCTTCTGCATTAATAAACTTATGTTATTGAGTGATAGAAGCACTGAATCCTCTGATTTTCCCTCTGAGACCCTTGCAGTTAACGTATTGATCCGAGCTTCATCGATAACTTCTTTTCTGTTTTCATCAGAATCTTTTCTGTTTTCATCAGAAATAAGTTTAGAAAGGAAAATTCTGACTGAATAGCTAGCCGGGCACTCCTGATCTGGTGTGATGCTTCGTCGGTTATCGATCGGAACCTTCTTCGGTGATCCTCTACCATTTTTGCGTGAGCAGCCTGCGATGGATGATTTTATAGAGTACCCATATGTAGTTACGTATTGATAAACTTGCTTGGTTGGTACTTCATCGAACCATACAAGATTTAAAGAGAAAAACTAAATATGTTACACAGCCACTAGTGAACTGTTTGATTATTGGGCGAAAGACAAGCTCAGCGCTTCACTTTCGGAGCGATGCTTCATTTTCGGTGCGATGCGCTCACGTGCTCAGCTAATAAATCTTGCACCCAATCTCTTTCACTTTTTGTCGAGCTTCCTTTTTTTTCAAGAGCGTATTTTTCCAGTTGTTATCTTCGTGTTCCTTTGATCTCATGATCTTTTCAGTTGTTCCCGAAACCAAGCAGTTACATATTTATTCTCCAACTCCTCATGTTTTTTAGACTCCGAACTGACAAACTCTTTTTAAAACCAAGTATTCCATCGGCACCGCAATGTTGTGCCAACCTTTATTCCTCGGTTCATGAGGGTGAAAATGAGTGGATACGCTGAGCAGGAGACGTAAGGCAACAGATGGATTATGTAGGATATGATGACTACTGAAAATATCAAAAGCATTTAACGGTTCTCACAAAACATATGTATTAATATTAAACCATTTGAAACTTCTCTTGCTTTTTAATAACTTTTTAAAACACGTTTTCGGTAGTTACACATAAACAAATATGCAGAAAACAAGTCAAAGTCTTACGAGAAACAAAAAACTCCGTGAAGAAAAACAGTCACTACATAAGGCTCTGAGAAATATTCTATGAGAAAATGTGATGATGCTACATATTAAAAAAAGACATTATACTCGGCGTGATGACAACGGGTGAAACGTGTATAAGTTGATGGGATCTATCTAGAACTTGAAAAAGTACTAACTGGATCTCTTTCCAATATTGGCAACTTGCCAGAACCGATGCGCGAACATGGAAAGCCAATATGGTGACCAACAGCAAACGTAGATCGTGGTGAGAATGAGCACAGTTCGCACAATTTTCTTTATGGCAACATCGGAAGAGCTGAGGAGTAAGATGTTTTTCTCAAGAAATTTTATTGTATAACATTTTCATGATCACCAAGAACCCGCAATAATGTTTGAATAAATAAAAAATTAGAATGAGGAAGTTGAAAAGAGAAAAAAAACATGCAAGAAATGAGACTGAAAGATGTTTTAGAAAAGAAAGGTAAGTTTTAAAAGCGAAAAGGGGAAAGAAAGAGAGAACGAGCACAAAAAAAAGAGAAAAAAGTAATTCTATGTTTCGGAAGATGAAAATATGAAATTGGGCAACGAACCTGCTTGCAACTAGAGTAGTGAGAGCCCTTCTCTTGAGGAAGAAGGGCACTGAAACGTACCAGTAGATGATCCCGAACAGCGGTATTGCGTAGGACATAACACAGGAAGTCAGGTTGAAGTACAGCTCGACTTCTTCAATCCATGCGTATTCAATACAAGGACAATCTCTCTTCTTCAATTCGATGGTAATATAATATGCTCATACATTCCCATTGTGGATATTCTATGAACTTTACTTTGACAAAGAAAATTATCGAAATTCAAGATCTTTATAGCTACATATACAGGATTACAAGGTTACACTATTTCGGCGAAACTAATACAATAGTTATGCAATTTTAAATAACTACCCAGGGTTTCCTGAATGATTTCTTGTTACTGTTGAACGTCTCTCAACTTTCAGAAGCAGAATTGAGCTATGTGAAAATAATCGCAAACAAGTAACGGGGAGGCGGAAGGAAGGAGCATTTATGCATCACAAACACGGTCTTCGTGTCGTTGTTGGCGTTCAAATGGAACGTGTATACCTGCAGAGAAACAATTTCTTCTTCTTTCTTTTTCGTTGTTTCAATTATAATGGATTGAAAAGGCGTACAGCTGTCTCATTCTCTCACTCAACAACATGTTATACATGTTTTTTAATTCACCCCATAGGCAACACAGCAGCGGTTGTAAGTTTCGTGTTCGTTTGCAACTCCATTTTTGTTTGTTGGAATTATGAAAGCTTTCAATGAAATTTGATTGTTTTCCGATGCACCTCATTTTCTTACTTTTATACATATTTTATGTACTTTTGAAGCTAGCATCCATTCTTTAATGAAGAATTTTGGCTAAATAAATTTTGGCTTTTGGCTAAATGATGTTGGTCTTCAATAACTGAAGGTGTATGCCTTTTTGGGCAATGAAAAATGATTGCTGCTGTTCAATAAAATTCCTGTCGCGAGTTTCTCACTCCCTGGTAACTTTTAACAACTTCTACCAAATCAAATATTTCATAGCCAAATTGGCTATTTTATCATGAATATTCAAAGAAATTTAGGGTCTTGAAGTAATGAATTTATATCCTATTTGAAAACGGGTTTGAAACGGGTTTGAAACGGGTTTGAAACGGGTTTGAAACGGGTTTGAAACGGGTTTGAAACGGGTTTGAAACGGGTTTGAAACGGGTTTGAAACGGGTTTGAAACGGGTTTGAAAAAAAAGAGTTCTACTGTAGAGATAAGTTAATTTAATCAAAGTAGGAATTTACGTTACACCAAAGCACAAAACAGCTATTTTAAACGTTTAAATGGATTAACAAAAATTTTTATAAAGTTTTTGTGTAGACCCAGACTTTGAAGTTGATGCCTGGAAAAAGTTTTTGATGTATTTGTTCATTGATTCACAGAAGCTAAAAAGTACGGAGAGCTGAAGATGTAGGCCATTGCAGCTGCAATTGCTTAGCCATTGCAGCTATGCAATTGCAGCTATGCCATTGCAGCTATGCCATTGCAGCTATGCCATTGCAGCTATGTCATTGCAGCTATGCCATTGCAGCTATGCCATTGCAGCTATGCCATTGCAGCTATGCCATTGCAGCTATGCCATTGTAGCTATGTCATTGCAGCTATGCCATTGCAGTTATGCTATTGCAGCTATGTCATTGAAGCTATGACATTGCAGATATGCTATTGCAGCTATGCTATTGCAGCTATGCCATTGCAGCTATGCCATTGTAGCTATGCCATTGCAGCTATGCCATTGCAGCTATGCCATTGCAGATATGCCATTGCAGCTATGCCATTGCAGCTATGTCATTGCAGCTATGCCATTGCAGCTATGTCATTGCAGCTATGCCATTGCAGCTATGCCATTGCAGCTATGCCATTGCAGCTATGCCATTGCAGCTATACCATTGCACCTATGACATTGCACCTATGACATTGCAGATATGCCATTGCAGTAATGCCATTGCAGCTATGCCATTGCAGCTATGCGCAAGACGAATCCAATCTGGTAGTAAACGCAGAGAGTCTTCAAAGTATACTGATGCTATACAAAACTGGATGTAAATAAATATACAGCAATCTGCAATTCATTAAAAGAGAATCTGCAATTCATTAAAACTTTTTGTATAAGCGATTTCGAACGTAATAAGCTTTTTTTCACTTGAAAAGAGTTTCAACTTGCGTTTTAAATTTTTTTAAAATCAAAAGTGAATATTTAAATTTGTAACTGAAGTAATTCAAACTTCATACTTCTAACTATTTTTCAGTTCTTTAAATATTCAGAGTTAATTTATTTTGAGTTCTTCTGCTTACAAAAACCTTCGTTTTAAAAGCGGATGAGAACTGAAATAGGTGAGAAAAAACGTGAGGCAAATTGAATGGAATCTTTTATATCTCAATTAAAAACTAAATGAAATTGAAATAAATGAGTAAGTTGTTGCGTAAAAAGTAATCTCAATAGAAAAATAAATGTTTGAATGACTTCAAGGCTAAGCAGAGGAAGCTAATGCAATGCGACAAGTCGATTGGAAAAAGATATCCAGACCTGTGTTAACAGGTCTGGAAGTCTTTTTCAATTTTTTAAAAGAACCCTGTTAGGGTTAAGAAATGTTGGTAGTGCTCTTGCACGAATTCGACTCTCCCACTGCTGCTATTCACACTAGCAGTGATCCAGCGCTTAGCCACTCGTTCTAGCAGGGTAGGTCGTCCTACATCTCAAGGGAGCGCGAACCCTCCCACGATGCGGGAACAAGCGCGAGGAAGATTATATATATCTGACAATAGTTGACCTCGTGGCAGTGTATGCGCTCCCTTAAGATGCGGGACAGACCTACCCTGGTAGAACCAGTGGCTGTGCGCTGTGTCACTGCTAGTGTGTATAGTAGCAGTGGGGAGAGTCACATTCCTGCAAGAGCAATACCAACATTTGTTAACTCCTTGGTTTGGCTGAAAGAGTCCGGGGTAAGAGAAGAAAACTCACACACTAGTCGAACACATCATCCCACGCCCGGACAAAAATTGTCAACAAAAAAACTCAGATAAAAACCTCGCTATAGGCGAAGACCGGCCAAAGCAAAACCATGACTCCTCCAAGCGAAGCCGAAACTTGGATGATGGCCCACTGAAATGAGATCATGAGCAATTCAGTGTTCAATTTGATGTCTATGAAAGTTTATTATAAGTTTTTTAGGAAAGTTAAAAGTCAACATTATCTTACTCTTGCACAATACAAGGATTTGTCATAAGTTTCCGTATTCAATATTTAAGTTTGTGATTCACAAAACAACGATTGTATGTGTCAGAAATGAACTGGAAATTTACTATTTTTCGCTTTTTTTAAACTTTATACGGTTATTTAGATTTTTTTCTCGGTTTTTTTCAATCCTTTCTGTTCATCAGACTCGTTGCTTCTGTTTTGGTGTTGAGAATAACAGAGATGAGAGGGATGAATATCTCAAAGAGAGATAGAGAGAGATAGAGAGAGAGAAAGAAAGAGAGAGAAGACGAAAGAGATGGAAAGAAGAGGAAAAAGAGGATTGAATAGAAATAGATAAAGAGTGAAAGTGTTGTTATGCCAAGGCTTAAAATATTTGAGACGAAAACCAATATTAAAAACAAAGGAATGAGCAATGAAAAAAATATGGAAATTGATGTAATATGTATAAGAGTTTAGAACTCAAAGTGATGTTTTTAGCAAGAATTTATTCATCTTCAATTTACACAGTTTAAAGGCTAGAGAATTGAACTAATGCACAGAAAAAATCTAGTCGACCGGGCGGGATCGAACCCAAACCATCTCGAATAAAACCGGGAGCGCGTGTTACCATTACACCCCGGGGACACGTTGCTATTCCTTGCGATAGTGTTATATGAAGTTACACAGTTTGAAGGCAGTGACATATCATCCATCTTTCATCTCTCTTCTCTCTCTTCTGAGATAGTTGAGAGGGTCTATTCGATTCTTCTAATAATCATCGTGAATTCTGGAGTTACGCTCCATTCATGACGAATTCATTTGATAAGCATGCGTGACTAAGAGAACAAGGCATATGAGCCTTTCATATAAGACTATCGCACGGAATAGCAATGTGTCCTCGTGGTGTTATGGTGTGTCCTCGTGGTGTTATGGTGTGTCCTCGTGGTGTTATGGTGTGTCCTCGTGGTGTTATGGTGTGTCCTCGTGGTGTTATGGTAACACGCGCTCCCTGTTTGAGTCGAGATAATTTAATCATCACTAACTAAAACATAACATAAACAGAAAATAACTAGAAAATGTCGCAGATATTTTGAAGAAATAGACCTTTTTGGCCAATTTTTTGAGCCTTTTGGCTTTTCGGTAAGCGCACCTTTTCGGTAAGCGCACCTTTTCGGTAAGCGCACCTTTTCGGTAAGCGCACCTTTTCGGTAAGCGCACCTTTTCGGTAAGCGCACCTTTTCGGTAAGCGCACCTTTTCGGTAAGCGCACCTTTTCGGTAAGCGCACCTTTTCGGTAAGCGCACCTTTTCGGTAAGCGCACCTCCCCCACTCGTACAAATATAAATGGTATTGCAATTGAATGTACTTCTTCCACTTCTAGATTCTAATGTTTTGGTTTATGGGTTTCAAGAATGTTTCACGAAATCTCGAGTGAAATATTGAATTCAGGTACAGTAGAGCAGTTCATAAGTCGTCTCCGTAACGAGAATGTGCTAAGTGAACTGGAAAATAATCAGTAGCATTTAGAAATTTGCGTTACCTGTCGCCACACTTATGAATGTTTCATTTACAATGTGTCTCACCATAACCTTGCATTGTAAAATGTCGAAAAAAAATCTATATATATATATAATGTGCACAAATTTACTCTTATGTTTAATTGTAGTCTGATGCTCTCTCTCTCTCGTTCTCTCTCTCTCTCTCTCTCTCTCTCTCTCTCTCTCTCTCTCTCTCTCTGAATACTCGGCAAAAAATCCAGGGTCACAGTCTTGAACCCTAAAACAGCTGTCGCACTTTCAACCTTCAGAAATATTCTGTTGTCTGTGATTGGTTAGTGATTTTCAGAATACTAATTTTCGTGATGAGCTGAATAATTTTTTTAACGGATATGTTTCTCTATTGGAACTTTAAGCTTATTTGTACTTTATGTTTTTTTTAGTTCTAAAAATTTTCAATCAAAATCTGTATCTCTAAATAAATCATTACTTAAAGAATTTATGATAACTTACAGTAATTATATATGTTATCAAGTTTTTTTTTAAAATGAGTATTGCTCAGGAATTCCATATACTGCCTGCGCTTTAGACTTGGATTCTTATGGGTTTCATCTCGCGCTGTTATATTAGCAAGACATCACTTGCGCTTTGATTTGAAGGGCGTTATATGAAAAAGCTGTTGATTAATGTTCTGGCGGGATGAAATGCTATTTCATGTCGACATGTGATGGTTTCCATATTACATACAATCCATATTACATATATTACATATTCATATTACATATTCCATATTACATATTCTGTCATATATGAGGTCGAGCAAAGTCATGCGTTCAATTTGATTCAAAGAAGATATAAATATAGAGGAAATAGGCTTAAAGTATTCGAAAATTTGAGAGACACAAAAAAATTACGGGAGAGACATAGAGAAAAAACAAAAGAGAGATGGAGAATTTGCAATGATCGAAACAAAAAATAGAAACCTTGAGTCCAGCAGCTCTTTGGCTGGCCTTCTTGTCCATGCAAATCGTCGCATAACAAGTTCGGCTGATCAGAAATACGATGATTGGTGCAACGAATCTGAAACAGAGCCTCATGATATACATAGCTCTGCGAGATCACAACAGGTGATAAGCTAATAACAACAACAACAACAACTGATAAGGGAAACCTTGAGCCGGACTCCCATATTGAGAATAGTTCACAAACATTTTTTAACTCGTGAATTGATCAGCTTCGTAGCTTATTCAAATCAAACTTTGAAAGTATGACTTTTTTAGAAATCTCAACGCAAAAAAATTTTTGTCTTTATATTTTTTATGCTTCAAATGTCTTTATATTTTTATGACGAAACAATTTCATAGAGTCAATGATCAAGTTCTATTTCGAAATTCTACCATAACTTGCATTGATGATTCCTATGTCCGCTTGTTCTTGAGAAGTTCTTGAAGGGGAACTTATATTTAACTGGATCTCTTAGGCTTCCTTTTGTAATGTTCACAGAATCAGCGCTTGCTGGCTCTCCTTAGACTCATCTATTCTTTCTCTCTCTAATAACATTCCTCTATCTTTCTTACTCTCTCAATCTTCCACCTTTTCTCTTTCTCTATTGTTCTGAGTCCAAATCTTCGCTCTAGTAAATGCCCTGAAACAGGATGATTCCCATGTACTTATTCATGGAGTCGAAGACAAGGTAGGAAGTGCAGGCAAAAGAGGAGAACTGCCACGTTCCGAACACTAACTCGATGATTAGCAAGAGCATCCCTGTAAGCAAAGGTTTGCAAGGTAATGCTTTCTAAATAACATTAGGATTTGCGAAAAAAGAAAAACATTTCCTCTCATTAAGAGAAATGATTTTTTTTAAGTCAACTATTTTTGGAGAGAAAAAGAAAACAAAGATGAAAACAAGAAAAAGAGGGTAAGGAAAGTAGAAAAATACGGCTAGCAATGATAAAAAAGCGATTTCACAATTACTTCAATTATGAAAACAATTTTTTTGTATTGTAACAAAGTCAATAAAGTTTTTCAAAAGAATGTGGCAATGACAGAAACACAATAAATACAAATCAACAGCAGTCCAAACTTTGGCTAAGTTCTTTGTAATCAAGACTAAGGAATCCTTATGTTGATTGAGAGCTTCCTGGTCTTTTCAAGGCCTTGTTTTCAGTTGTTAAGAGTTCTTATTTTTCAGGAAGGAGTAAGAAGGTTATGTACTTGAAAGAAGGACTAACTTACCAAACATGATCATGAGATCTGCGATGCAGAGAGAGAGAATGTAGAAGATGATGCTGCGAGGCACTTTGATTGCTGGGGCGAAGAGCAGTGGAGCCACTACATACATCACCTTCAATCACTCACTCTCAAGCTTCTTTTATTTGACTTATCTGGAAATAATTATGATATGATGAATGCATTTTTCTAATTTCTACGTCGTTTTTCATATCCATTCCTACATTTAATTCCAGCCCGAGTTCACGATTCAAACATTGTAACTCATTGGGATACGATTCTATAATAGAGTTCACGATCCAAAAATGAAATACTCAAACAGAAAAATTCAGGGTCTCTTATCTTCGAAACATGATAACAACAATAAACAACAAAAATAAACAACAAGACACGTTGATTGGGTATAGTGGGTATAGTGGGTATAGTGAGCGAGGAAGAACTAGGTGCGAGGCATAAATATTTTGGTCGTGACGATTCTACGGTTGGTCCCCATATTTAACCCCCCCCAAAAAAAAAACAACTTAAATCAAAGAGATGAGCGCTTCCGAGAATCCGAGTCTTTTCATTGAAGATACTGATACTAGCACATACATAGGAAGCAGCCACTTGTTTTTCTACCAGGGTATGTCTTCATTTCATCTCAGGGTACCACGTACCTTGCCACGAGGCAGGAACAAGCATGAGAAAGTCTTTGGTGAGTGATTGGAAAATGACTGGTTAAGAAGGAAATTTTTTTTGATTACATACGAGTTCAGTTCCAAATTTCCAGTTTTTGAAAGTTCCAGTAACAAAATGAAAAGGAGGATAAATAATTAAATAGGCAGTGAATACATACGTAAAATATAACTTTAATGAGGTGAGTGTTGTAAATTTTTTGTAAAAAAATTTTGTGAAAAAGTTGTAAAAAAAATTTCGAACCCATGAATTGACGATGAATCCAATGAGGTTGAACCCGATGTAAGTATAAGCGATGTATTGACGGTATCCCTGGACGTGTACACATTAAATCACATGCTGGAAAATGAAAAAAAACCCTACGCACTTTGCGTGAATCCCAGAGTTCCATACCTTTCAAGGTTTGAACATCACTTCAACAAGTTATTCCCAAGTTTAAAAAATTCAACTGTTCATTTCTAATTAGAACTTAAATAAAAGTTTTGATATAAGAAGATTAAAACCTTTTTCTTTTAAATTTCCTCTTTCCAGTGGGCTCTTTTCGAAATTATACATAGAGGTTTATTCCTATTTTTAGAGTAGAAATAATTTCTTTCATTTTCTATTGGTTAATGCGGATAGTTATGTACGTTTTCTTCTTTTTTTATTTATAACAAATAATATTAGTTTTGGTATCGGTTTTTTTCTTCAAAAAAGGCAACTTTTAAAGAGGCTGTTTATCTGTTTACAAGACCTACGGGTATGGTTCAGAAGTGGAACAATAATGCTTTATTAAAACAAAAAAGTTTCGATCGTAAAGAAATAGATAGTTTTGGTTTAATACTACCAGTGAAATTCAGAACAGGCTGATCGAATGATAAGTTTCTATTAACTGACGGAAAAGCTCTGCGAAATCATAAGAAGGACTAAAAAGTCTCACGAGCCTCAGTTTAGTGGAGAAGAAAGTGAGAGCCAAAATCTCTACTTTGCTTCCTTATTTTTCTCTCTGACTTCTTCTTTTTCGTATTTTCCTCTTTCTCTTTTTTTCATCTTCTCACGTCTCTCTTTTCTTTTTTATTTTTTGGCTCTTCATCATTTCTTTTTCTTTCTATTCCTATTTATGTTCTCACTAGTTTCTCTAACAAACTTGTCCTAACCATGCTGTTCATTCCGTTTAAAATACCCTTAATCTATTAATAGGAATTAACTCTCTTATCTTTGCATCATTCCTCTTGTTTCCCTTATTTTCTCTTTACTTTTCTGCTCCATTTCGTGCATACATTCTTTCAAATTTTTTCTTCAGAATTGTAGTTGACTTCGCTCCGCGTTGCTGGAATTCTCTCACTACTTTACTTTCTATAGAACATAGCGATTCCATAGGTTAGACAAAGTTATTAGAGAACTAAGTATAAAAAGAATCCAAAAATGCATTTGAAATAAAGTTAGAGATGTAGCTAGAACTTTTTTAAAGCGTAAGCGCAGCTTGCCATTTTTTATAGTTCTGTGAATGCACAGAATGCCAAATGAGAAAATTGACCCTTGAGACAGACTGCAAAAAAGTGCTGCTTCCAAGAAAGCGTACTATGTAGACAAACCTATTAGGACGGAATTACTTCCCTCATCTCACAAAAAAAAAACAATAATACATTAACTCTCAACTGCTTCTCTGCAAAAATAGATAGTTTGAGCTTTTCTGAAGCTTCTTACTGAGTGCGTGCAAACCGTTTCTGTATGTTTTAATCAAACACGAACTTCTTTGCCAACTAAATATGACCGCCCTCGAAGATGTTTCAACAATGACGCTCTCTCTTCCCAAAGCAAGCAATAAGAAGCACATCACTATTTTTCTCTGCAGAACTAGCGGCAATCATTCATCTTCCTCAGATGAAATGCTTTAAATAAAGAGAGACGGACAGAAGAAAGTTTTGCAAGGAAACCCTGTCGGAAGAGATATTTCACGGATAAACAAATAGCTTTACTAAAATTTTAAGTTGTATATTTTGTTATTATTAGTCTAATTTTGTGACAGAACTTTAAATAAAGTTCAGTGAACACGTTAAGTGCAATTAGGGTCTTAGATTTTGCATGTTAAGGGTAGGAGCATCATCTCGTGTTAGAGACAAACAGAGAGAGAGAGAGAGAGAGAGAGAAAGAGAGAGAGAGAGAAAGATAGAGAAAGATAGAGAGGGAAAGATAGAGAGGGAAGAGAGAAAGAGGTAATTTGAAGAAAAAAAAGCAATCGCACCCCTTTCTCAACATCTAATGTAGTTTTTTCGACTACTGCGTCAATGTTTTTTTTAAAATCTCTATATCTCTTTCATCACAGCCTCCGATTCTATCAACTATCCTTTCCCCTCTTTTCTTACTTTCGCCATCTCTAAATAGTTGCTACCTCGACTTGGTCGATGTTTTTTCTCAATTTTATAATTCTTTCAAGCAATTTTATTCTTTGTGAAGCTCTCAACACAGTCAAGTAGCTCTGGAAAAATCCCATCGTTATCAAAAGCAGAAGGAATACGGGAAAACAAAAGCTTGCAGAGGTTCAAGAAAAATCCTTTTGTTTCATTATCTCTTGTTGTTTTTTTCTAATTCAATTCTATTTTCTCTCATCACGAACCTCTCTGAATTACTTTTCTTCTCTCTCCCTCGCTCTTTTTACATTTATTAATTTCAACTTGAATTTATTCTTATGTCTTTTATCTCTCTGACTTAAGTTTTTTATCTCTCTGACTTTTGTCTTTTATCTCTCTGACTTATGTCTTTTATCTCTCTGACTCATGTCTTTTATCTCTCTGACTTATGTCTTTTATCTCTCTGACTTATGTCTTTTATCTCTCTGACTTATTTCTTTTATCTCTCTGACTTATTTCTTTTATCTCTCTGACTCAGTCAGTGAAAGACCATCAAAACTAATGAGCCAAAAGCATAGTTTCTATTCTTCTTCTTATGCGAATTCTTATGCTTCATTGGTGCCGAAGCCGAAAATAGTTTTTCATCATCAAACGATCCATGAAAAGGGTCTTGCCACATTCGATATTCCATACATTCTGATTGGTCTGTCAGAATACTCATATTCTTAACTTTCACCTAGTATCCTAATTTTGCATATACAAAAAGTCATGTTTTCAAATCGCGTTTGAATTTCTCTTCTTGTATATTGCTGGTTTGAAGCGTTCTTCTTGTATATTGCTGGTTTGAAGCGCAAGTTTGTTTCTGCCCATCTATTTGTCGATGACATCAAGGTATTTTTATTTTTTTCAGCAGAACAATAATTGGCACGCTTACCCAGAACTATATTTAATATTCGCAGCTATCGCTAAAAGCTCTTTTTTAATGGAAACTGTTGGTTGCGAGCAATGAGTGTTGAGTCTCGCAGCTTGTCAAGTCGAATCCCTGTTTGTCTTATTTCATAACAGGTTTCGAAGGCATTTCTTCAGCTTTTAGTAGCAGACTTATCAGTTCAAGAGTTCATCTGTATTTTAATCATGAAATTGAGCACATAAAACTACTTGCAATGATACTATTCTATGCCTTGTTCAGTTCACTGAAGTTCAGAAATGCTGTCTATGTTCCATGTCAGAAAGCCTACAAAGTTCCCTAGAGTTTTTTTCCTTAGTTTGCACCTTATTAAGTCAGCCTCCTTAGTTATCACCTTATTGAGTCAGCCTCCTTAGTTATCACCTTATTAAGTCAGCCTCATAAGAAATAGGAAAAATTTAACCTTTTTTACATGATTTTTTTCTTCAAAATCCGTTTCTTTCAGTTCACAAAACTCTCACAGCAAAAGACTGGAAATTTTTTAGTTTGAAATTTTTAGTTTTTAGATTGTTAGACAGAACAAAAGCTCAGACTATCTTCTCTTGTTAGTTTTAGTATTATCATAGATTTAGCGAAAACCAGCATGTATAATTCAAAGCCTACGACCAGACGTTGAAATTCGCTTTTGATATAAAGTACTTTAAACCTTAAGACTTCCGTTATTCCATTTATTCGCTCTACGAACCGCTAGGTACTACTGTTTTATGAAAATGTTTTTATCTCTTTTAATGTATCCATTTTTGAAACAAGCTTGAGGTAAATCAATATTTTGGAGCTGCTAGGTAAATATACCAATATCGGGTCTTTTGTAATACAAGTTAAAGTTAGTTCATTTGTAATCGCTATAAAGAAGCTTGAGGTAAATCAATATGCTTGAGGTACAGTACCGCCCAAAATGTTATAATATATAGGGTAATTGAACATAACTTTTATCAAAAAAAAACGAATGAAGATCAAATTTTCAGATATTTTTTACAAGCCAAATTCACATGTTTCGAGTAATAGAACAAGTTTGCAAAATGCTTTATTAGGTTTATTCGTAAAAAAATGGAAATAGTAAAAAGTGCTTATAGAGATGTTCAGTTTTTTCGAAGTAATAAAACAAATATTCTAGTATTTGGTGGCATATCCTTTCGAGTCAATGACTGCCTGACATCTACGAGGCATAGAATCAATCAAAGAGTCAATGGTTGCCTGCGAAATCGCCTTCCATTCCTCCTCTAGCTGCTTAAACTTTTCATCAGCATTTCTGCATGTTCTTCCCGTCAATTTTCGTTGCAAATGTTCCCATAAATTTTCGATGATGTTCAAATCGGGAGACTGGCTCGGCCAGTCCAAAACATCCACATGCCGACGGCGAAACCAGTTCTGAAGTCCAAAACATCCACATGCCGACGGCGAAACCAGTTCTGAACGTGCTGAGATCGATGTTTCGGGTCGTTATCTTGTTGAAAGGTGAACCCACGGCCGAATTTGTAGAGGGCCCAAGGGCGCATAGTGCTTTCCATTATGTTCTCATAGCCGTAACGATCGAGATTTCCGACAATACGTCTAATTGGACCCATGTCGCTGGCGGAAAAACAGACCCAGACCATCACAGAACCACCGCCATGTTTGACTGTGAGCGACTGGTATTGCGGCAGGAAACGCTTGCCCGCTGGATGTCTTACCCACCTCAGACCGTCACTGCAGAACATATTAAACTTGGATTCATCGCTCCAAACAATCTGAGACCACTCACGGCGTGTCCAACTGAGGTGATCCTTTTTCGCTGATGAAAGGCTTCTTTGCAGGCCGCCTTCCATTCAGTCCAGCGGCTTGCAAACGGCGTTTGATGGTAGTTATTGAAGGAGCAGGAGTCGCGGGCGTTGATATGACAGCTTGAATGTCTGTAGCAGTGTGTTTCGGGTCTTCGCGAGATGCGCGCAGGATGCTTCTGTCCATGTACCTTGAAGTTACGCGGGGTCTCCCCGAACTTGTCTTCACGATGACTCGTCCCTGCAATTTTTTTGTGTTCCAAAGTTTTTCAGTTGTAGAAAATTTCTTTAACCTGGGTTCGAAAACGCCGGAGGATATGGGAGATAGCGCTCTGAGTTACCCCGAACTGCTGAGCGAGCTCGCTCTGTGACCGGCCCTGTTTCGCCCCAGCAACAACAGCTTCTTGCATTCTTTTACTTGTATTTCGATGTCCAACAGTTCGAACCATGACTTGAAACAAAATTTTTATGAATGAAGTTCAGTAAACAAAAAAAAATCAACTAAAAGTGCAGATAAATCATTATAAGCACTCTAATTTCTATTTTAGAAGAGCTATCGGATTATGGAACAGAATCGCAGATACTCAGAACCACATCACTGAGCTTCGAGAGTTCGCAAAGATTCTAGAAGAACTGAACCTTCTCACAGTCGTCGACCTACCGGATTACCTTAAAACGGATTGAAGAGTGGATTCTCAAATGCCAAGATTTTATCCCGTTCTTCCTGACCAATTTTATACACCGTATAAGCGGTAACTCAACAAGTTACCCTTCGGTGATAATAAAGATTAATTAATTTAAAAAATCATGGAGAAAAACTGAAAAATGGAAGATATACCAATTTCGGTGTATTTCCTGGAGATAAATAATAAATCACTCAAAACGATGTCCGGTACGGTACAGACACCCAAAAAAACTTCTGTGAAAATTTGAGCTTTGAATTTTATCTTTGAAAAAAGTTATTTTCAATAACCCTATATATTATAACATTTTGGGCGGTACTGTATATCCATGTCCATGTGTTTTCTTTTTTTGTTACGTGACATTTTGACAATTGTGTTAATAAATGAATGGATATAAGTCTTCAAAAGCTAAGTTACACAGTTTAAGTGACGCCTGGTTGACATGACAGTGACGCCTGGTTGACATGACAGTGACGCCTGGTTGACATGACAGTGACGCCTGGTTGACATGACAATGACGCCTGGTTGACATGACAGTGACGACTGGTTGACATGACAGTGACGCCTGGTTGACATGACAGTGACGCCTGGTTGACATGACAAATGATTGAACTAATGCACGCGCAGTAACACGCGCTCCCGGTTTGAGTCAAGATGGCTGGTTTGAGTCCGAGATTGAGCCCGCCCAGTGGACTCGCTTTTTTGCTGTGCGATAGTTAACTCATTTGAAGAGATATTGTTTTTGTGTTTGGTGACAGTGGATATGTGCGTTGATTTTTGGCGGGTGTTCTCAAATCCGAAAATGATTTTGTATCTAGAAAAGATCACACACGGTTTGGATCATGAATGATGCCAAGGCGTTAACAGGCGGGCTCTAGTTTTCTGAGAAATTTAGTCGCTGTGCCGGAAACGTATACCCTCTTCCAAAGCATAGCAACGAGCATCATAATTGCTTCTTTTGATGCTGATCCCATGCCTTTGTTTCTTTGATGAGGTTTTGACTGGACGTGGAATGAACAAGTAGAGAAAATAAAGAAAACGTTTTTCTTGGAAGGATTATTTGTAGCATAAACTGACCATCCCATTCCTGAGTTCTCCCTTATCGTTCACTCCCTTGGTTTAGCTATCTAACTCTATGCGGGAAAGGCACCAGGCAATTTTTCTCAACTGTTCCCCCAAAAAGTTGTTCTAATCCACACACAGGCAAACAAAAGAAAACTTCTAGGAGTTTTCTATGCTTTCCGAGAACCTTTTGTTTCTCGGAATGGACTCCTCGGAATGGCTTCTTTCATTCTACCCTACCCCCTTCCCACTCTTCCCCTCCCCGTCACCTCTTCCATCCCTCATCGCGGGGAAAGAAGAACAAGAACAAAAAACTTTTTTGTTGTTTTTAGCCAAAGACGTTACTTCGAGCAAGTAGGTCGGTGCTTACTTGAAAACTCTCATATTTCGAACGTTTTCCTTAAGAAAAACGAGGCGTTTTCCCAAGAAAATTCAAGATTTATGCTTCCAACAAACTACATAAACTAATTTTTACCGTCTTGCTATGATTCGAATTGAAGCTTCTAAATAAACATATTTCAAAGTTTCTGATCAAAATGGATTATACTTCTTACTAGGCCTTTCGGAGAAATTTACCATCTGATTTTGGAAGGTTGTATAGTCTTACATTTAGGCTAAGCTAGGGCTGAAGAAGACATGCGTCTTAAAAATCTGAAAACTCAATCAGGTAATTAATATTCTCTAATTAAATTAAGCGAAACTTTATTGATTGACACTAACTAAGGTAGTTGATGATTATATACGCCATGAGCATGTGTCTTGACAAGTAATCAAAAAACCGTACCTAACTTATCTTATAAATTCATCCAGTATCAGCATGAAGCATTGGCAATTCTTTTTAAAAAGGAAGAAAACCCTCTCGAAAAAAATCCAAGAAAAAAGCCGCTCTGTAAAAGAAAAATGAAAGCACAGCCGTCAATTCAACTACCATGGTTTTTTTTCATTGGTCATTGACGAGCTGTTTGAATGTTAAAAAAAAGGAAGTTATAGAGTGGGGTAATTTGTGAAGGGTCACGACCAAAACGGTAGTTATTGAAGATAGAAAAACATTTAGTTTTGAAATTCAAATTCATTATCATTCTTGTTTCTAGTCCAATATTTACAGTTTTTACAACAGAATTTTGAAGTAAGCTAATAAAAAAACATACATATCTTCTCTTTCGTCATTCAGAAACCATGGCGTAGCATAATTAGCTCTTAAGCTAAATGATGTTGAAATGTTTGGAACTAGGTATTCGTGAAATTTTATCGATAAAAGAAATTATTCACTTAATCTAGCCTAATATTAAGAATCAGTGTGGACTTGCTAAAAGAACTGACCAGATCGTAATCTTTATTCATCGAATACCAGTTTGTTGTCACTGAATTTCTTTATAACAATATTTCTTGAAGTTTTTACCTGAAAGCTCATGGAGTTCTCAACTTTGGTCCAGTTAAGAAAGAACTCTGCTTCGTCCATGGTGCACCTAGTCTTGTATGTTCTCCCGCTTAGTGGATATGTTCTCTTGAACTCCTCTTCCCGCTCCACGAATTCTCTCCGTGCTGACTCGACCAGGAGCTGCTCGACCAGGAGCTGCTCCGTTCGATCTTAGTTTCAGGTGAGCTTCTGTCGAACATGTACTTGTGAGTTTCAGTAAAAACCAATAAAAATTCGAAATCTGTTCTCGGTAAATAAAAGAGTCAAGATATGTGAATACACTACTATTAAGTGTATGATTTACTGACAAATAGCGTGAAATTAGATGGTAATTGAAACTGAAAAATTAATAACAAATAAACTCGGTAGCTTTATGATTAAATAAACATTTACTAACATCTCTGTACTTTAAAATGTGAAAAACCAAAATTTTCTAGTGATGTTGAAAGAAACAAATAAAAAAAACGTTTCCCTCACATAACACAAGTTTCCCCTGTTTGACAATAAGGTCAGAAAACATTTTTTAACTTCGAAACTCGATCTTGTACAGGTCAATAGGTCAAAACCCGGCTGTGAACCGGATGTATCTTTCCCCGGGCAACATGATAATCAGCAACATGAATAAATAATTTCGAACTTTGTTTGACAAAACACAGACAAAGTTTCCTTTTCAGTGTGTATAGTGCCTAAAATGCCTAAAATGATTCTTATCGGAGAATCATCAACGTTCGCTAATCAGAGCATAGTCAAATCAATACCTCAACGATTTTCTTGAAAATTAATTCAAGTTCTAACACACTGGTTTTGAAAGACATCACAACAAACGAGGCGGATTATGTTGAAATAAAGAAGTGAAGTATTGGGCTGGTTATAGAACCTAGAAGTAAAGAAAAAAGTATGTGTCACAAAGATTCTTGAAAATTATTTTCGTATGGCAAAAAAACCGTGTTGCAAATGCCCTAAAGCAATCCATGAGATTGGAATGGCGAACTAATAGATTGCGATCTTTTTTGGTAATTGAGGTGAATGCATTTTCTGTTTTTGTCAAGATACAATAGAATCATTTTCTGTTTTGTCGGAATGAAAGCATTCTCTGTTTTTTTATTTTAAAAAATGAAATTCCTTTAGATTCGATTAACTCATATGTATCGTGCTGGTTACACTAAGTCGAAAAAAATGGAAGAGGAACATACAGCAATTGTAATTTTTTTAAAACAGGGATAGAGAGAGAGAGAGAGAGAGAGAGAGAGAGAGAGAGAGAGAGAGAGAGAGAGAGAGAGAGAGAGTGAGAGAGAGAGAGAGAGAGAGAGAGAGAGAGCAAACGATATATGAAAGGTGTTATAGTGATATATGAAAGGCTCATATGCCTTGTTCTCTTAGCCACGCATGCTTATTAAGCGATGAAATGGAGCGTGAATGGTGCGTAACTCCAGAATTCACGATTAAGACAGAAGAGAGATGGAAGAAGGAATCGGAGCCTTTCATATAACACTATTGCACGGAATATCAATGTGTCCCCGTTGTGTAATGGTAACGCGCGCTCCCGGTTTGAGTCGAGATGGCTGTGTTCGATCCCGCCCAGTGGACTAGTTTTCTGTGCGATATTTCAATCACTTAACATCTTAACCAAGCGTCACTACCTTCGAATTCTGTAACTCAAGCTTAAAATAAGGTCTTTTTGCCTGATAAGTAGCACTTCATGACAAGTATTTATGACAAAATCGCTCCATAAAGGCTACGCACTGGCCAGACTTCGTATCAACCTGACGCTCGGTCAAACGGTAACATTATATAATAGCATGGTAAGAAGCTGCTTCAAATTTGATGTCTGAAAAGTTGACCATAAAAGTCACTTTTCGACGAAAAAACTATGTATGTATGTTGAGATGAATACATACTGTGGCCTTGATTCCACAGAAAAAATCGAAAGACTAAAAACTTTTTCTGAAAAAAACTTATACAGTGAGACATTTTCATCATTACTGACTGTTCACTTGTCTTTATCCAAACAGTGAAAAATCCCTATTTTTCGAACTCTACGTTATTTCATCCAATCGTTACATTAGAACAAACGTCACAATTAAAATTACATGTAAATAAAAGAAGTCACGCTAAAACTCGTTATTTGATTGTTTTGGAAGTTTATATTTTCTAAGTGCTAATAGCACGTAAAGAGCAATAAGTTATGCCGCACCGCGAGGCCCTTGATAACTGCTTTTGCACCGTTCGCATAGCTCAAAATGAGATCGAACGCTTGGCAGATTTTTAGAGGACCATCAACCGAGGGTTTCCTTTTTAATACATAGAGTGAACGTGTTACGGAACGAATTAAACACGACAAATTTTTAATAAGAACGAACAAAAGAACGAATCGTTTCACTGAACGTAGTTTTCCCAATTCCTAAAAATGAAGCTCTTGTCTTTTCGTAAGTTCACGGGGACAACCACCAGATGTTTTAGAGCCATATTAGATAGGATCAGCGAGGTAGGTTCGTACGAAAAGAATGGCAGCCATCTTGTTGATGCTGGTGTCAAGCTATCTCATGACATCAATTTGCACTCGTTCTTTGAGAGAAAGGCGAGGTTTACCTCCCATGACTATTTATTTCGCCAAAAGTGCTTTTTTCAACTTATCTTCAAAGTATGTTTTGCTGTCCCTACTTTGATCATTCAATTTTAAGGGGGCCATTGTGACACGGTGATTTTTCAGGAAAAAAATTTGTTTTTTGATAACCGGAATTCATATTTCTTTGGAAAATTTAACTACCTCAGTTTTTTAACACGAGAAAAAAATCTCTTCCAATTTCATTTCACTGTTTTGCTAAAAATCATGAAAATTGAGGGGGGCAACATTATGACGTGCACTGTACTTGCTTTTCTGCAGTCTAAGTACTCAATTCACACAGACATCTCAATGCAGAGAACTGCCCATTGAAATGCATTCATTTCAGTGTTTCATTTCTTCAAAGAACATTCAGAATTGGAAATCGTGTTAAGACATGGACTTAATCAAGCGTATTTTTTCAAATGGGTTTTTTTTCTAATTGCTTACGCGCAAGGAATGAAAAAAATACTGAGTGTACGGGTGTATAATCGTTAAGGCGAGACAGCAGAAATCAGATTGACTCAACGCCGGATCGTTAAGGCGAGACAGCAGAAATCAGATTGACTCAACGCCGGATCGTTAAGGCGAGACAGCAGAAATCAGATTGACTCAACGCCGGATCGTTAAGGCGAGACAGCAGAAATCAGATTGACTCAACGCCGGATCGTTAAGGCGAGACAGCAGAAATCAGATTGACTCAACGCCGGATCGTTAAGGCGAGACAGCAGAAATCAGATTGACTCAACGCCGGATCGTTAAGGCGAGACAGCAGAAATCAGATTGACTCAACGCCGGATCAAAAAACCTTTAAAAATTAACTTCTCAATACTCATCATTTCAAAACGATAGTTATTTGACTCTTATAGACCTTAAGATCAAATAATTGAAAATTAAATTCTTCCAAGTTACAATTTTTATAATCTTGAAGATTTTTATAATCTTGAAGATTTTTATAATCTTGAAGATTTTTGACAGTGCAAATATCCTAAATTAGTCGGCAACATTTCAAATCAAAATGTCTTCAATCAATACTCTTCAAGAATGATCACAAACTCAAGTTACTTCATATTCAACAAAATCGACATATCAATCACGAAAACAGGGTGTGAGAGGGATATATAGTTTCAGCTCTTTCCTCCGAGAAAAGTTAAATTGGAAAAACTCGAAAGTCTCAAAAGTGAATTTTTCAGCTCGAAATCTCACAATCATCTTTGAGATTTTGAGCAAATGAATGAGCCAACATGTCGTTTCTTCTTGAATGTGATATTATATGATCCAAAAGTTGTTGGTCAAGGTGTTTAGGTAAGAAAGAAGGAATTCTTGACGAGTCGAGTACTTGAGATCAGTATGAATTAGAAGCTGAGCGAGAAGAGAAAAAACATGGAGGTTTTTGAAGAAAAGTTGAAAACAAAAACCCTCAAAAACTTTGACGAGTTTTCTACTTCAGAATACTCCTACATAAACGGAGCTGGTAAACTAAGAAAGTGAAAAAGGTGAGGAAAGGTTATAAAAGAAGAGAGAGAGAGAGAGGGAGAGAGAGTGAGAGAGAGAAAGGGAGAGAGTGAGAAAGGGAGAGAGAGTGAGAGAGAGAGAGAGAGAGAAAGGGAGGGAGAGAGTGAGAGAGAGAGAGAGAAAGGGAGAGAGAGAGAAAGGGAGTGAGAGAGAGAGAAAGGGAGAGAGAGAGAGAGAGAAAGGGTGAGAGAGAGAGAGAAAGGGAGAGAGAAAGGGAGAGAGAGAGTGAGAGAGAGAAAGGGAGAGAGAGAGAGAAAGGGAGAGAGAGAGTGAGAGAGAGAAAGGGAGAGAGAGAGAGAGAAAGAAAGGGAGAGAGAGAGAGAGAAAGGGAGGGAGAGAGAGAGAGAAAGGGAGAGAGAGAGAGAGTGAGAAAGAGTCAGATTAGAGTGATGAAGAAATATAAAATTGTCGGAGATGAAGAGTTAGGAGAGAGAGAGAGCTAAAAAAGGAAATAGAAGTTAGAAAAAGGATAAGTAAAACAATGAGAATATGGTGAAGGTTACAGAAAATATTTCAAAAAAGCAGGTCATTAGGTGAGAGAAAATAGCCTGTATGAGAAAAAAGAAAACAAATATAGCGATTAAGAAGAAGAAAAAAAAAGTAAAATTTGAGTTATAGAAAATTTGGAAATTAGACAACGCAGAAAGTATGAAAAGAACAAGAAAAAAGAATTAAAGATAGAAAAGGAAAAAACGAGAGCGCAAAAGGACAAGAAAGTGGAAGGCAAGAAAGCGGAAGGCAAGAGGTCAAGCGTGAAAAAAACATTAACTAAAACGTGAACGCTTCTGTGTTCCATGTCGTCTAGAAACTTTTGGTTGAATTTCAAATGAGTGTGGAAAAACGCAAAAGGGTTGAAAGTGGATATGGTAGAAAGAAAAAAGTGAGAGAGAAAAAGAGGTTAAGAGAAGGAGGGAAAGAAAAACCGGAGAACGATGGAGAAAAACGCAGAGAAAGAGAAAGTTGAAGAAAATGAAGGGTGCATGTATTTTAATAAAATATTGATTTTGTGGAATGAATGGAGTAGATTCTAAAATGAAACCGCGATTGCTCAACCGGTAAAGCTGGTAAAGCTCTAGACTGGCAGTTCTGGCAGACGTGGGTTCGGTTACTATGAGTACCGGTGAAAGCACGGTCTTTGAAATTTTTAAATTCAAATCTTCCATTAACAGAAGTTATTGAACTCCGTCTCAGGATTCAAACACCTCAAGGTCTATAATTTACATTTTTGTGTCTCTAATTGAAACTTTCCATGTAAGGAACACTAAGAATAGGAAGACTGTGTTGAATACAATGAATTAATGCGAGAGAGAGACATCGTTTATAATGCGAGAGAGAGAGAGAGAGAGAGAGAGAGAGAGAGAGAGAGAGAGAGAGAGAGAGAGAGAGAGAAAGAGAGAGAGAGAGACATCGTTTATAATGCGAGAGAGAGAGAGAGAGAGAGAGAGAGAGAGAGAGAGAGACATCGTTTATAATGCGAGAGAGAGAGAGAGAGAGAGAGAGAGAGAGAGAGAGACATCGTTTATAATGCGAATAAGAAACAAGATTCATTTTTTGAAGAACTCGAGAGAACGTTCCTAATTTTTATATGTAAAAAGAATCATTCGATAAATGAAGAATAGTCATCTCTAGTCATCTTCCCTTGTTTTCAGCTTGATGGGCGTCACTTATAATAAAGCTAAAACTACAAATAGCGGTAAACACCGTATCTCGGCCTACCCGAAATAAATTGAATATTCGTCAACACGTATTCTTTTGTTCGCGATAATTACATAAACTACTTCTTTTCTTACTATGCACAACTCATTTTGTCTGACATCTGAATAGAACTCGGCTTTTAGCAGAAGTCAGAACCCTTCAGGCCATCTCGGCCAAATCACGCCAACCTTTTTCAGCCGGTCACTCCAAACAAAAGAAGATGTTTCTATGTCATAGACATTACAATAGCAATTTTTGTCTTATACCTCACGTTTTTATTGTATTGTACATCGAAAAAACAAGCGATTACGAGCTGCTACTCTATTCTGAGGTAGCTGCTACTAGCTGCTACTCTATTCTGAGGTATGAGCTGCTACTCTATTCTGAGGTAGCTGCTACTAGCTGCTACTCTATTCTGAGGTAGCTGCTACTAGCTGCTACTCTATTCTGAGGTATGTAAACTTTGGAGTAGTAAAATTCGTGCTGTTTCACGTGAGAATCGTTCAGTAACCCACGACAAAGGAATCTTCATAGCAATGGTATGATACAACTTTTAGTTTTTTTCTCTTCCAAAATTAAGCAGTTAGTTACAACAGATCCGAAAGACAGCACAACAAACTTCTATAATAGTAAATAAATGTTTTTCAAAAAAACTATTTTTCTTTTCCTTTTCTGTGACTTAATGTAACATCTTGGCTTTTCCTTTTGTTCAACCATCGATACTTCCAATTAACATCAGAATCGTTCATCCTTTTATCATACGTAGTGACGAAAGTATCAATTCTCTTTGCGTTTTACGAGAGAAGTTGTGCAGCAGCTTCAATTTGCTGACTTCTGGTGACCATAGAAATTCGTTTAAAAAGCGAAGTGGCAAGCTTGCCATCTCGCAAAACGGATCAAGATCATTATTGATGGTGTTGTGAGAGACATCAAAGTCCTCCGCCTTTTTGTAGGTATTGAACTTCGAATGGATATCAGAGTGATTTAGCTCGACTGGGCGTCGAGGACGGTCGTTGTCTTCAAACTATTCCAGTACTCTTTGAAACGTCTAAACACAACTCTGATGTCGCTATCCCAGATACTATATATCAATCGCCTGGCATAGTTTACGATGTCCCGCAGTTGCTGTGTCACCGAGCTTAGAGCAAAAAAGGGATACTCTAATGATTTTTTTCAAAAGCCAGGGGCTAGTTGACTGGCAGAAAACTTGAGATAACCGTCTTCTCTAAACATATTTGTAAACATTCTAGAAAACAGCTGGAAAGTTTTTGAATGTTAGAAAGTTCGATACGAACATTCTTGCACACTTAATAATAAAGTTGAATGGATTTAAACTGATTGGTCTTATGAAAAAACTCTGTTAAAAAACAACGTTTTTCAGAAAATTGAAGAAAAAAAATGTTTCCATTTATGAAGAGAAATGTTATTCACAAACTCCATAAATCAGCTTTTTCTACGCGTCGACAAGTTTTTGATGATTTTCTCAGGTGACGTCAGACTCTGTACAAATAATCAGCTAATTAGAGCTTTTGAAAATGGAAAAAAAGTAATAATTCCTTACATCAACGGCCATCAGTAGATGAAGTTGAGACAGTAGTCATTAATGCGTGGGAGAAAAGACTCGTTTCCTTGCTCCTAACTAATGATTGTTACGCAGGCTTCTAGTGAATTCTATTTACGAGTAGTTGTTAGAGCTTTGAGCACCCAGAGCCTCATTAATAACTAGAGGCAAGAATTCGACTTCATTCCACCAAACGTCAGTGTAATTCATACGAACACATCAATAATACTCAAGATAATGGTTTCCAGTTGTCATAATCGTTAGGGAAGTTCAAAAACCAAACTGCTTCTTCAGTCAGGCCCCTGCTGTTAATGAGACTATTTCTTAAAATTCTTATCAAACTCATTTGTGTTGACTCTTAGAAATAGAAGTCTGTTTTTGGCGGCATCGCTCCGCATGAGTTTAGCGTTAATGCAAATCTCTCCTTATCTTCTTAGCTTCACACTGAAAAAAGGGTCTGCCGAGCATTTGGAAAGTTTATTGGGAGAATGAAGCTGAAGGCCGGGCATTTGAAGAGATGCGATAAACCGGATTGTAACACGAATACCCAAGTTTTTTTTCCCGCAAGAAGCCGAGATTCTTATTACGCGAGAAGGAGAACGATTGGTTTATGCCTCCGCGAAATAAGGAAAACTTTTTAGTTTTTTTTTCGTTGAGTAAAATGGATCAACCGTTCATGATGCCTAAGGCGAACGTCGCTTGCTGAACTGAAAATTTCTCTAGTACAAGGTCATTTATATAGGCCTACAATTCCTTCTGAGTAAGATGTTACAGTAAGTCACAGAAAAGGACTTTAGCAAGGTCCAATACAATTTTTTATGTAGCAAGGTCTAATACAAAAAGTGTATGAAAAAGCACCTGTAAATAATTAATTTCAAGTAGATTCATTTGAGAGTTTTGAGGTAGTTTTTGGCTCTTTGAAAAATTCGAAACATTGAAACATGGCATATAGCGATGGGAAATATATTCTAGCTTAGCTTGAGAACTATGTGGGATTATGAGAAGAAAGATATGAGAAATGATTAGGTAGAGAGAAGAAGGGGATAGAGAGAGAAAAAAACTACAAAAAAGAGTAGAGCAAGTCGAAAGAAAAGAGATAGTTAGAAACAGAAACAAAATAATTATAGAAAACGGAGCGAGAGAGGAAAACAGAAGAGAAAGAGAAGACTAAGAAGAAAACGAAGAATAATATATAGGATTGATGAGAGAAGAGAGAGAAAGAAGGAACTGAGAAGTTCATAGCGAGAAAAAATATTAGAAAATGTAGTAAGAGAGAGAAACGAGAAATGAGCGGAAGATGATGTTGGTTTGAGATAGATTAAGGATGTGTGTGGACGAGAAACAAAAAAAGATAGAAACAATGAAAAAAAGAAAAGGAGAAGACAAAGCCATTGATAATGACGCGAGAGCGGCGAGATTCAAAAGCTTTTTATCTTCTGTCATGAAATGCGTTTCAAATATCTTCCGAATTGGCCATAGCATGTTGGAAAAACATGTTTCGTGCAGTTTTGTTTGAAAAACTGGCAAATCATCAAATTCATGAGGCTTCTCCGTAGCGAGTTCAAGAAGAAAAAAAGGAATTAAACATGAATTACTCGTGAGAAGAACTGAGGATATACAGTACCGCCCAAAATGTTATAATTTATTGAATTATGTATGTGTTTTTTTCTGAATTATTGAAAATGTTATAATGTATGTGTTTTTGAGAACACATGAAAATGAGAAAGTGGACCGAGTAGTGAAGCAGAGGACTCTTCTCGGGTATGCTTCATTGAGACGGCTCTTCAGAAAGTACTCAAAAATAGAGTTTCATATGGCAATATCACAAGAAACAGCTATGTGTTCCCGTGGTTCTATGGTGAAGTGCTCGCACTCCTACAAAAATACATGTGGAATTTCTGGGTTCTTTTCTATCCGATGGGCTGGATAGTTGAAAATAAATCAATATATTGCAAATGGTTTGCTAGTTTCCAAGTAATTAAACTAGAATAGCTATTCGACGGGCGGGATCGAACCCGGCAATCTCTCAAATCTCTATCCGGAGTGAGCGAGTTAATATCCGACCACGGGGACATTTGCTAATCCGTGAGATAGGGTTCTATAAAAGGCTCGGGTTTGCTAGTCAATCAAGTCATCAGTCATGAGAGAATGCGGTCCGAAACTGCCTCAAAAAAGCCAGTTTCATATCTGATAAAACACCGGTAAGAATTAAACTTTAATACACCTTTTGTTTCAACTTCTATTAAGATTTTTTTATTTCTCAGCTCCATCCTGACATATATTACATAAGAATTTATCCATATTTTGCTTCAGCTCGGAAGTTGAAACTTTATCAATTTCAAGTTCAATCGCTTTCAGAATTTCATGGGACTTACAATTATTGAACAGCAAAAAATTATCCTGGTGAGCTCAGAATTCATAACAAAGAGGTGTCTAAACTTTTTAAAAGAATAATTTTACAAAAGTAGTCTCTATGAATTTCCGGACTTGTCGCTCAGGTCATAAACATTTGTTTACGCCAGCCTCATGCTTTTTATGAGAAAGAACAAACTTTACCAGAACATTGGAGAAATTTCCGCTTCATTCGATGCAGAAGTTTTCTGGAAGAAGAAAGTTTCCTGGAAATCTCCACCTGCTTCATTGGAAAAGAAACACCAAATACTCTCGAAATACGGAATCAGCCAGAAATTTGAGCTTAAAAAGTAGTTGAAGCATGGAATGTGATGCAGTTCTCCATGCACTTGGACACACACTCAACTCAGAATGAAAATGGAGCGCAAGTGAGAGAAGGAAACATTCCAGAAACTCCGGAAACGGAGACGCCAGTAACCTAGTCGAACTACGCTTCAGCGGAGCCAGCAGGACAACAACATAGACCTAGTTGACATAAACATTTTTCTCCGAATAGATCTTCCATTGCCAGTAACTCGGGTCGTCCACTGCACTCAACCGTAAAAAAAAGATCCAACAAGCAGAACTATTTTACTAGAAGTGATGAGTTTTCACTCTTTTTAGCGGTTCTCCTGCAAGAGAAAAAAAGAGGTTCCTTGCGTATACAATTCTTACCGTGTCACACGATTATTTCCTTTGTGCTCAAGGTTCATGAATCTTTTCAGATGTGAATTTTTTCTTTAAGTTCATCGGAAACATTTCAATCAATAAGTGAACCTAACGTTTGAATAGTTAAAAAAGACAAGTTCTTCAGTCAAGGTAATTTTCAGAAGTTTTTGCTCTTCTACATCTTTAAGATTTGCGTTGCTTCTGTTATGTGAAATTTAGCTGAACGTTTACTTCGGAGATATGAAGACTGATTCTCGGATTAATACTTAGATTCATTTTCTTGCATGAACTGGATGTTGCAAATAGATGCATATTTTTCGGCGATTAAACGCGGCAGTTTCTCAAGGTTAGAGCGAATAAAACAACTTTATGTTTATTAACCTGAACTCTCTCAAAACAAAAATCGAGTTTGACTCTTTTTATCGAACAGAAGTTAATTAAGCAAAGTTAAGCAAACATATAATGTGAAGGAGTTTTTTAAGCAAAAATTTGACATGAAGGAGTTAACGAAACTCAAAAGTTGAAAAAATCAAATAACCAAAATATAATCGGTAAAAAAAATTATGACCAAAAGTTAATAAAAAAAATTAGGTAGATAACTATTAAAAGCATTGCGAACGTTTTTTTGTAATTTCAAGTTAGCAGTCTTGAAAAACCTCAACTTTATTGACTACGCAGAAAGCTATTCTCTCGTAATTTTCACTGCAAAGTTGTTATTAAAAACTACTAAGCTTAAGAAGCTGATTGTTTAATAAGTAATGACACAATGGACGGTTGGTACTATGTACATATGTAGGGCGAAAAGTTATTTTGAGAACTTTTTTCTAATTATGTTTCAAAATAAACTGATTCAATGAAAAATATGAAGTTTTTTGCTAGCAGAATAAAGAATTTTCTGGTTCATAACAAAATCGTTTAAGTCTCCCATCTATAGCAACAGAGCAAAATGAGGTATTTCCGAGCAGATATTGAGATGATGGGCCAAGAGGCAATTATATATAGATGGAAGAGAGCTTCTCATTTCCCATTTTTGTAACTATTTGTCAAGCGACTTCCTTATCTTTTCCTCTCACTGTTCTCGCTTGTTTCGTCCTCTACTCATTTCATCTAAATCTTTCTCAAATACCAATTCATTGGTTTAAAAATCTTTTTCGCTCTTTCATTTCCAATTCGTTTTCTTTTTGGTTTCCATTGTCTATCATTTTGTGAATCTAAACTTTTTTCTAGTCGTTCAGGGACACTTATACTTTCCTGGCTGCTTTGATGGTACTTCTAATATTCTCTGTCTATGCAACATCTCCTTGCCAGAGAATATATGAGGGATCAGCAAATGGAATTAACTGCGAGACGAGAGGTGAGAGACTATTTCGGGCGCTGAAGCAAGGACAAGATCATTCATTTCTCTAGAAGAAATACATTATGTGAATGAAGGGAGACCGGGAAGAGACGGATAGAAAAAGAGGTACAAATGGAGAGAGAAAGAGTTATAGATGTTTAGATATTTATAAAGAGAGTGCTAGATGTAGACTGAAAAGAAGAAAGAGAAAGAGAAAAAAATGAGAGGATGAAAGTGTTTAACTTAGACTTGAAGAAAAATTGGGAGAGGTCGAAAAAACTGTTGAATAAGAACAGTTGCGAAAAAGAAGAAGCGATTGAAGTACAAATAGGGTGATCAATATACTTGGTGACACGGATTATACCGCATATTTTCCTTTAATGCGAGCAAAATTCCACTTTCTTCTCAACAAACTTTTTTATCTCTCATATGATAATATAAAATAACTTTCACTCGAAATGACCTCTTCTTTTGCGAATTACAGCCTTCAGACGACGGGGGAAGGCAGACATCGCGGACCGCAAAACCTCATGGGGAGTTCGGTCAAATGCTTGCTCAAGCGAAGTATTGAGACCGTACAACGAGTTGTGGGTTTTAGCGCAAACTTCACTCTCCAGGACGGAACAGATGGAGTAGTCCATTGGATTCAAATCTAGACTATAAGCAGGCCATTCTTTGACGGCGATGAAAGAGGAGAAGCTTTGTGATATCCAATCTTGTGTCTTCTTGCTCGTATGAGCAGGAGTGCCGTCCTACTGGAACGTTCAGTTCCGTGTGACCCCTCTGGACCCAAGGCTTCACATGATGTTCGAGGATCTCCGAGATGTACACTTGCGTTGTTATTTTGGCGTCTTTTCTGACGTAAAAGATGGGAGTTCGACAAGTGGAGCAGATGTCAGCGAAAACCATGATAGAGTCCGGATCGGAAGCACGTGAGACTGTTCAGCCGGCAGTATCAGCTTCTTCAGAAGACTGAGCAAGCACCCTATCATATTGTTTGTTTTAGTTCCTCTCTACGGTGAACGTCTTCTCATTGGTAAAAAGGGTCATGAGATGCTATCCAGTCCCGGTTCAAGCAAAGAGAGCAGGGTATTTATCGCGCCGGGCTTCCTGCTGCTTAGGGGTTAGACCATGACGCCTCTGGTACTTGTATGACTCAATACCAAGCTTTTTTCGAACAACATTCCATATCGTACCGTATGACCTATCGACTTTGGCAACAATTTTTCTGATGCTTCTGTCTTTGTTGCGGTTAGGGCTTTGCTTGACGATTTTTGTGATACGGGAACAATATTGCGTCCCGACTAGGATGAGAACGCACCATTTCGCGAGTAAAAAACATTAGATAAAGAAATTTTGGTTTTAGGTGAAAAGTTAAGGAAGTTAATAGTGTCATTGAAAATCTGCATATCAACTCAGCTCGTGCTTGACACGTGCCCAAAGTTTGTCATCAAATATGCTGATCACTCTGTAGTGCTTAAAATTATATAGAACTTTGTTTTTTGTCCAAAACTTTACAAAAATGCATGAACCGAGATAAATTTTTCAGCTATTGTGTCAATGGTGTTTTTACGATACCACAAGAAAATCGATGTTGTTTTAAAAACATGAGGTTTTGTGGCTTTTAAAAATCAAGTCGTGGAAAACCCATTTTTGTTGTTGATTTTTTCGTTTTCTGTTCTTTCAATTTCTGTTTAGCTGTATGTAGTTGTTCTAGTATTACGTTTTCAAAGCTAGTGCAAAACTCCTGGGAGTAGAGATCTTCATCGAAATGTGCAGGAAGCTATCGTCAAGGGTCGTAAACAAGAGTTAAAACTGAGGCTGCTCTCTGAGCAGTTTAAAATAGCCGTCTCAACAGTCGTCCACATAATCACTCGGAATAAATCTCATGTACGTTTCGAAAACATGGAAAACAAGTAGGAAATATTTACATGCACCAGGGAACTCATCAGAAGCCGAAAAAACGGGCCGTCCACAAAAAACGTCGCACCTTAGGACAGAAACATTGTGCGCTTATCTCGCGAAGACCCCAGGCACACTTCTGTTGACATAGCCAGCCTTGTATCGTCTCCTCGAGAGTCTGCACCGTCTGTCTCTACCATGAAAAGACGCGTGGTGCAAGCTGAACTTCATGGAAGACGACCCTCGAAGAAGCCCTTTATTTTCCTCAAAAACCGCGAAGCACGCCTAAAGTGGGCGAGGATCCATCGTCACTGGATTCGAGCTGAGTGGTCTAGAATCATCTTCGTCAGGGACGGGTTAGGTTCTTTCGTTGTCTCAGGCACTCGGCACGTTTTCAAGTACCAACTGCCCAAAGTTCAACATGGCGGAGGATCAGTCATGATTTGGGGAGCCTTTTCTGCTCTCGGCAGTGGATTCTTACATCGTATTGAGCGTTAAATGGATCGCTACATTTACACAGTCATACAAGAGACAAAGATGCGACCATGGGCCCTTGCTACGCACGGACGTGGCTTCATCTTTTAAGCTGACAATTAACCGAAGCACACTTTTGCTCACGCAAAATCTTGAATTCAGCGTCGCCACGTAGAGGTGCTCGATTGACCAAGTGTAAGTTCCGATCTTAACTCAATCGAGCCCCTGTGGGAGCATTTGGACAGAATTCTGAAAGGAAAGAAAGCGAATAACGCGGCCGAGTGCTTCGAAAAACTTGAGCCGGCATGGAAATTGATTCCCGAGGCAGTCATTGACAACATGATAGGTCAAATGCTTCGAAGATACGAGGCTGTCATTCAAGCAAACGGCAATGCTACTAAATATTGAATTTTTAAAAAAGAAGTTCAGCTTCAAATTTCTTAAAAAACTGTTGTTAAATTTTTGATCGAAATCATTGAACTTGCCAAAACTCATCTAAAATCGGTTATAGCCGATATGATCACTGATGATTGTTTGTGAATGATTCAGTTATCTTGATGATAACACTCTGAAAATTTCATCTAGATTCATGTTTTTTTGTTGTAAAGTTCTGTATAAATTTGAGCGGTACTGTACATACATATGTATTTACGAGTGAAAGGTACATATAAATCTATCAGATTGAAAAAGAAAGAGCTTTTATCCATTACAGAAAGTGGAGAAAAGTAGAGACAGAGGGTATGTGAGTGGAAGAAAGACAGAAATAGAAAGAGAGTGAAAAAAGGGCTGAAGAGAGAGAAAAAGAGGAGAAAGAGGAAGAAGAGTTTTTAAGGCGAGGCATAAAAGTAGAGATGCAAGAGATTGCCTTTAAAGTAGATGAAGATATATCGGAGCGACACAAAATGTAACAAAAAGCTCTCTAAAGTTGGTAGAAAAAGCTTTAAAGTAGAAAGTTGTTGAGTCCTACAGGAAAACATGATGAATGATTTAGAAGGATGAAAGAACAGAGCGAGCGAAGAAAAAGAAAAAAAGATCGAAACAAAAAGAAAAACATGGAATCCCGCCAGGGAAAGGGGAAGAAAAAGAGAGAGAGAGATAGAGAGATGGAGAGATAAAAGAGGAATATATAAAAATTGTGATAAACATTTTAAGTTCAAATGTTCATCATCATTGGCAGACTTGAAAATAGTTACCGACAAAACAGAGACGCTCCATTTGTAATTCCATTGTTCACAATGCTCAAATGTTCGAACTCCCATCATGTCACCCTTTTTTCTTTCACTGAAAATACTTTGAACTTACGTTTAAATCAAAAATCACCTTTAAACTCAGCCTCTTTTGAGCTCTCCCCTCCCCCATACGATTGGATAGAAAAACATGACACGTTATAGCAAAGCTTCGAATTTATCAAATTATTAATTTGAAGCTTTGCTATAACGTGTCATGTACAGGGTTAAGAAGATTTGTTGCAATTTCAAGTTAGTTATCAACCAATTCTTCAGAAGAAAAAGAAGGTTTCAATTCGAAAATTTTTGTTTTATTCATTTATTCATTTATTTTTTTCCATCTTAATCAATCATTTATTCCTTGTAAATTAAATACATCGGATAAAATCGCGGGTGCGAGTTCAATAGAGATGAACAAAAAGAGGTAAAATGGGTGGTGGGCACACAATTGAAATCACACAAGCAAAATAGAATGAGCAAAATGTTAACAAGTACATCGAGTTAAAATTTATTTCAAAAAAGGCTCTTCGTTGACGAACAACGGTCTTCAGACGTTGTGGATGTGCGGCTATCACGGCAGAACGATACCAAACAGAAAGATTGTTCTAAGCTCTCTCCAGAGAAGATTTCAAGCCATCGACAATGTGGTGTACACTAGCACAGACCTTTGCCTGCATGTAATCCAAGATGGCATAGTCGGGGAGGTTTAGGTCGGGAGAGCAGGCCATTAAACCCTCGGCTTGTACAAGAGGCTGTGCATAACGGAAATTGAAGTATGTTGCTTATTGGCTGCTACCATCTTCTCAAAATGAACAAAATCACACCAAAATCTTAGAGGAAGTTGATAAAAGACTTTTCTCAAAATAGTCCAAAAATTTGAACATTATTTCAGTCCAAGTGTAGCGCTAACGAGGTTGGACATTTATTGCAATGAATCTGCTTAACCCTTCTACAAACTGTCCAATCAAAGTTATTTCAAGTTAGGCAAACACGGTGATCATAACCCAAGTACAACTTCAAGAAGGTCTTTAGCGTGTTTCCGTACTCTTAATTTTTGTTTGTATACATTGATTCACTTCATAATTAATGCCATAGACTTAAAGCATTAAAATCAATGAGAATAGACACAGGTCTAATATTGCTAATGTTCCTAAATCCGTACAAGGGAATACGTAGAACTTAGCCTCACGGTAACTTAGAACATGGTTGGTACGACTCTTTTATCTTCGGAAACTTGTTGATTAGAAACCGTTGCATAAACTTGATCTTATGACATATGAGGCGTGAGAAGAAGTCTAAGTATCTATGCATGTATAAATAATACCATGTATAAATAATACCATGTATAAATCTTCAAATTCTAAGTTACACGATTAAAGGCAGTGACGCCTGGTTGAAATGACAAATGATTGAACTATCGCACAGAAAAAAGCTAGTCCACCGAGCGGGATCGAACCCAGACCATCTCGACTCAAACAGGGAGCGCGTGTTACCATTACACCACGGGGACACATTGCTATTCCGTGCGAAAGTGTTATATGTAAGGCTCATATGCCTTGTTCTTTTAGTCACGCATGCTTATCAAGCGATTGCGTCATGAATGGAGCGTAACTCCAGAGTTCACGATTAAGACAGAAGAGAGATGGAAGATGGATGATAAATCTTCAAATTCTAAGTTACATAGTTTGAAGGCAGTGACGCCTGGTTGAGATGACAAATGATTGAACTACCGCACAGAAAAAGCTAGTCCACCGGGCGGGATCGAACCCAGACCATCGCGACTCAAACCGGGAGCGCGTGTTACCATTACACCCCGGGGACACATTGCTATTCCGTGCGAAAGTGTATTTCGCAGTGTTTTTCGCGCGGAATAGCAATGTGTCCCCGTAGTGTGATGGTAACACGCGCTCCCGGTTTGAGTCGAGGTGGTCTGGGTTCGATCATGCCCGGTGGACTAGCTTTTTTCTGTGCGATAGTTCAATAATACCATGTTTGAATAATACTATGTATAAATAATACTATGTATAAATAATAATATGTATAAATAAAATTTATGTTTACATAATATCTATGTATACATAATATCTATGTTTAATAATATCACAAAATGGTCACGTCAATTCAGACTTCGTTTGGCAATCAAGTAAACAATCTTTCTCCGTCTTGCGAAATCTCTAAACGATTACTTTATTGATAGCTCGCTGATAAAGGTAATTTATCTAGTCAGAGACTCAGGTATCTATGTGGACTCTAAGCTCAGCTTCAAACAGCACATAGAAATTATACGTGCTAGAGGTCTATGTAGAATTTTGAATTTTTAAAAAAAGTTTTTAGGTGTCTCGACTTGAATGGTTATAAAATCGTTCACAACACTTACATCAGACCCCTTCATGAATACGGAACAATTGTATTCTCCCCGAAAGTCCGTAGTAATCTTTCAAAAAGGTTGGAATACTCTCGAAGACTTACTTATTACAAAAATATCCTATTCTCGTTGTAGAAGTCTTGAGTTGAGTGGGTAACTTGCTGAATTCAATTTGGACTCACCAATCATTCGACGAATCCGTTTGGCTTTAATGGTAGTTTTCCGTTTAATATCTGATAGAGCGGATTGTCAGAAGTGCAAAAAAGAGCTGAAGTTCAGAATTGGAACCAATCTACGCACTTCAGACCTTCTTCTTCTTTCTAGCGTTTATCCCGCCGCCTGGCAGGGTCCGCTTTGTAGACTGCTTCACGCCATTTCACCCGATCAGCTGCGTCTTCAGTCTCCAGCCCGGTCGTCTTCATGTCTACTTCGATGCAGTCTCGCCACCTAGTTTTGGGTCTGCCTCTGGGTCTTTTGCCCTCTACTTCGAGCTTCTAGGACGATTGAGAAACGGAATGGAGATTTGATCTTATCACGTGCCCGTACCATCTCAGCCTTGAATCTCGAAGCTTTTCAGATATAGGGGCGATGCCCAGACGATCTCGGATGGTTTCATTTCGCACCATGTCTAGACGAGTGAGTCCGAGGCTCCATCTCAGCATTTTTATCTCCATAACATGCAGCATCTGTATAGTCTTTGCTGTGCATGGAGCACATTCGTACAACGCGACTGGTCTGACAACTGATCGGTAAATTTTACTTTTCAGTCTGTCAGGCATTCGCTTGTCGCATAGTACACCGATTGATTCTCTCCATTTGAGCCAGGCAGCATTGACTCTCGCATCTACGCACTTCAGACCAAACTTACAAATTAACTCTGATGAGCTTTGAACGATACAATTATCCACATTCTTTTTATTGTAGAGTGATTGCTTTATCGAACAAAGATACATATAAATTCAAAGAGATTCGAGATATCGTAGCATTCGGCAGTGCTCTAGAAGAGTACGATCTCTCAAATCTCTTACCTCTACCGAACTTTCTGTTGTCAACAGAAAGAGTGGACCCCGAAGAGAATTAATTTATTTTTTCCGAATCTTTCCCCTTCCTATTTAATGATTCCATGTAAGCGGTGGCCACACAAGCTATATTATTGTAAATTAGAGTATACCCGTTGATCTCAAGCAACGGATTTTTATACCGAGCAGAAACTTGTGCAAAATCGTGTGGTGTGACGGGAATCGAACCCGTGACCTTTCGAATTCCGGGAGAATGCTCTCCCCACTGAGCTACACACGCACACATGATAATGCACATTTTAAGGCCCATACAACATTATGGTGATAAAGAAATTTGTAAAGCAGTCAAAAGTGCAGCCTGGATTTTCGAGTGGTCCCGCAAAAATGTGATGTTGGTCAAGTTTCGTAAGTTTCTCATGGCTAATTAGGTTTAAAATTAGCTACCAGTTGAAGTTTATCGAGCACTTTTTTGTAAGTAATTGAATAGGCCGAACGTCATTATACCCATATAATGCATATTAAACAAATAATATGTATAACATCTAAGCTGCATTTCACACGTATAACAGTTGATCTGCATGCAAAATTACCAAATAAATAAGGAGTAGGAGAAAAAAGAGAAAGAAGACAGAATCAAGGAGACGTTTCCAAAAAGATAGAAAGATGGAGAAAAAAAAGAAAGAGCAAGAATAAAAGAAAAGAATTAGAAGAAAGAGGAATAAAAAGAGATAAAAAATTTAAGAGATTTTTAGTTTCGTAGAAACAGCAAATCTGAGGGAAGAAAAGAAGAGTAAGAGTGACACGTGTTATGAAGACAGGAACGGACGATACTTGCAAGAACTCTCGCACTTTCTAGAGGAGAATCGAGAATCTCCGCTTCTCCATGCGCGATCCCACTCTGCTATCAAGATAAACAATTAATCGCCAAGTTCGGAGGCCTTTGTACAAAAGGCAAAACGAGAAAAGACAGTTTTACTCTCATTTTCATTTATTGCACTTTTTTGCACATTTATTGCACTTTTTACATGCACTTTTTCATAGATAATTTGCCTTTTGCGGTTATTAGTCAATTTTTTCTCTCTCGGTGACTTCGACACCACATTGTTATACAATATGCACACATCGCTGTGCTGAAAGAATGGTCATATCGAGCTATCGGTCGAGTTATTGGAAAATAGAATGAAATCGTTCTAATAAGGGTTCTCAGAATATCTTGAATGGAAAATGACTCGTATTGGAAATAAAGCTTCGTATGTTCTTCTTCTTCCTAGCGTTATTCCCGCTGAAAAGCGGGACCCGATGTGTAGATAGCACTTCGCCACATCATACGATTTGAGGCATCTTCGGCTATCAGCCCGATAGTCGTCATGTCTTGTTCTAGTATGGTGTCTCTCAATCTAACCTTCGGTCTACCTCTTGGTCTTCTACCCTGGATTGCTATGTTCCAAGCAGACTTGGGAACGGAGTCTGGATTGGATCTCAGCATGTGTCCGTATCACCTGAGCCTGGACTCTCTGAGTTTTCCGGGTATTGGGGCAACTCCTAACCGAACTCTTATCGTTTCGTTGCGTATCATGTCTTTCCGGGTGACTCCGAGGCTCCATATCAACATCTTCATTTCCATTACATGGAGCATCTGTTGGGTCTTTGCTGTAGAAGGACTGCATTTGAGTCCATATAGAGCAACTGGTGGTACGACTGATTTATAGATCTTACTTTTCAGGCATGCGTCTATCGCATAGGATACCGGTCGATTCTTTCCAATTGAGCCATGCTGCGTTAACTCTGGCACTGAAAGCGGCAGTTGGGTCCCCGTCTGTGGATATTTGAGAACCCAGAAACTTGAAGTGTTCGACTTTCCGTAGCTCAGTGTTTTGTACTTTTATGGAGCTTGAGTCTTGGATTGTACTCGATGTTCCAGCTTCAAGATACTCGGTCTTAAATACATTGAGTCGTAGTCCGTACTCCGCAAAGCGATCATTCCATTTTACCACTTGCCGTTCGAGATCTTCTCTTGACTCCGAGCATAAGACGATGTCGTCGGCGTACAGGAGTGTCTCCGGTGGGTCTCGCTAAAGGTCTATGGTTATTGTGTCTATGATCAAGATAAACAGCACAGGCGAGAGTGTGGATCCTTGATGAACTCCAAATTTTATCTCCGTACAAGTCATTTCAGAGTATGAGTGCATCAGATAATATGGCCAACATTAAAGAATCTATGATGCAAATTTCCTTCACAACAGAAAAGCTGCTGGAAGAAAAGTGAAAAAAGAGGGAGAAAAATAGAGAGAAGAGAAAGAGAGAGAAATGATCTAACGACGCTCCTTGGGTTGGCATACATCATTTGTATCCACCTGATGTATTCTTCTGGCACCAAATGATCACGAAGGGAAAACCATATGAGATCATGGGGGATCCTTTTAAAGGCCTTTTCTAGGTCCAAGAAAGCACAGTGGACAGATTTCGCCTTCTTTCGGTGTTTTTCTAGATATAAGCGGATGGCAAAGATCGCATCGGTCGTCCCTTTTCCTTCTAATGTATTCTTTGAATAAAAAGCTTTTATTTCTCTTTAGGCTTTCAGCCAGTTAATTGTTGATTTTCACTTCATTTTAAACCAGGTAAACTTGTGATGTTTGAAAAAATAACAGAAAAAAAGAAATTTTATTTCCGTACAAGTCATTTCAGAGTGTGAGTGCATCAGATAATATGGCCAACATTAAAGAATATATGATGCATATTTCCTCCACAACAGAAAAGCTGCTTAAGAAAAGTGAAAAAAGAGGGAGAAAAATAGAGAGAAGAGAAAGAGAGAGAAATGATCTAACGACGTTCCTTGGGTTGGCATACATCATTTGTATCCACCTGATGTATTCTTCTGGCATAAATGATCACGAAGGGAAAACCATATGAGATCATGGGGGATCCTTTTAAAGGCCTTTTCTAGGTCCAAGAAAGCACAGTGGACAGATTTCGCCTTCTCTCGGTGTTTTTCTAGATATAAGCGGATGGCAAAGATCGCATCTGTCGTCCCTTTCCTTCGAATGTACTCTTTGAATAAAAAGCATTTATTTCTCTAGGCTTTCAGCCAGTTAATTGTTGATTTTCACTTCATTTTAAACCAGGTAAATTTGTGATGTTTGAAAAAATAACAGAAAAAAGAAATTTTATTTCCGTACAAGTCGTTTCAGAGTGTGAGTGCATCAGATAATATGGCCAACATCAAAGAATCTATGATGCATATTTCCTCCTCAACAGAAAAGCTGCTGGAAGAAAAGTGAAAAAAAGAGGGAAAAAAATAGAGAGAAGAGAAAGAGGAGCGAAAGGAGAAAAAGGAAAATAATTTATTCCAATTTTAAATATGTTTTAACTTTTTTTCAAAAATCTACATGATTAATTACAAAGTTCCACAATCTTAATATCTCATTTCGAGGTTACTAAACCACCGTATGATCTCAACTAAGACTCGCTTTCACAGCTTAGAGGCAGGGAAGAACTGTCTGATAAAAGGGAACTAAGTTTATTTACTAATGCATTCTCTCATATGTTGACTAGCGTCCCCTTTGGGGACGCTTGTCACTCTGTTGTTATCCAAGTCATTCTGAGAGCCTAGTCAATTCTGAACTTTTTTCTGCTTCTCCTTATCTTCCTGCCTCGGTTTTCCAATTCTAATTTTATCCCTCCTTCATGCAGCTTCGCTGCCTTTGTTTTTCTGCTTCTCCTTATCTCCCTACCTCAGGCAGCTTCGCTGCCTTAGTTTTTCTGCTTCTTCTTATCTACCTGCGTCAGGCAGCTTCGCTGCCTCCGTTTTCCTGCTTCTCCTTTTCCTCCTGCCTCAGACAGCTTCGCTGCCTTCGTTGTTTTTCTTCTCCCTTTCTTCCAGGCAGCTTCGCTGCTTCGGTTTTCTGATTCTCCAGTTATCCCTGTCTGAGGCAGCTTCGATGCCTTCGCTTTTCTGCTTTTCCTTTTCCAGCTGCCTTCGTATTCTCAATTCTATTCTTCGACCTATTTCTGGCAGCTTCGCTGCCTTCGTTTTCCCACTTCTAATCTGGGGACACCTGTATCAGACACTTCGACTTCTAATCAGACATACACCTGTATCAGACAGCTTCGCTGCCTTCATTTTCCTACTTATATTTTTCCACCTGCTTTTGTTTTCCCACTTCTAATCTTCCACCTGTCTCAGGCAGCTTCGCTGCTTTCGCTTTTCTGCTTTGTCTTTTCTCCTCACCTCAGACAGCTTCGCTGCCTCTGTTTTTAAACTTATCTTTCTCTCCATGGCTTCGGCAGCTTAGCTGCATTAGTTTCCCTACCCTCCCCTTTTTCGAGGCTCATGCAGCTTCCTTGCCTTAGTTGCCCTACTTATCCTATGATCCCTCCTCCAAGCAGCTTCGCTGCTTTATTTTAATCCAGTGAGTGCGTCATGTTCTGCCAGGCAGAAAAACGCAAAAAAATGACTGCAGTGAGCGCCTTACTGCAGTTTCCTGCTTTTATCCCACGTTCACCCCAGAATGGATAAATTTATTGAACTAAAATAAACAAGAGTGATGAAAAAGCGAATAACTCAGCTGCAATCATGAAATTCTAAATGCAAAGTTTGGAGTGGCTCACGAAGATATGAAATTAATCTTGTAAAATTAAGGTTCCAAAAACCTATTTTTCTTGTTTCATACTGAAAAAACGCAGACTTCGAGACAAGGTTTTTTTTAATTCTTCACTTTTGAAAAGGCTGAATCATGCACAAAAACTTGATGTGTGTCCTAAAAACTCTGGAGAATATTTTCAATTCGAGTTCCTCTTTGGTTCACTATGTTAAGAAAAATTAATGATTTCGTTTCTATTTATTGGGTAAACAATCAGTTCAAACTAAGAAATGGAAAACACGACCGGTTTCATTCGATTCCTAACATCGAGAAGTATGATAAGAGTGGAAATTACCATGTAAGAATTCTACACATTCGTATAAAAATAACTTTCTCGAGAAAAGTTTTCTTAAACTGATTAAGTGTATTTTTGCTCCTCTAACCAATGATATTTTTTCCTATTGAGTTTTATGGAAATGTGATTTTATCTGTAAGAGTTTTCAAATAAACGTTGCATAGTCAGCCAAAAAAAAAGAAGATGTTTTCTAAAAATTGTTCAAACTGAAGTCTATGGAAAAAAAAGGTATTATCAGTGTAAGTCTCAGGCAAAACTCTATAAACACATAACAAACTGAAAGCAAATAGTCAACAAATAACCTTTCTCCACGTAAAGAACACAAAAACATGTTTTTTGTTCTTCTAATTTTGTTCTGAATATTTTGAGCAGTTCGCTGTGAAGCCTCATCATCTTTGATGGAAAGTAATCGTCACAACTGCGTTCCAGTCAAAAGATCGATTTTCTCCAACTGAAGATAAAATCAAAGAGTGAAAAGAAATGAATTCAAATTGAGAAAAGAGCAAACTTCACGTAACAACTTTTAAGAATGGTTCACAAAAAGCTGTGAAAAAAATGAATCAGCGCCAAAACATCAAATTCGCTGTAGTCCACTCCAAAAAAAGTTCTATGAAGATTTGAAAAAGGTTGATTAATTATGAAAAAAGTTACCCAAAAATTATCAAAAGTCATCAGTGCCTGTTGTGTCCCCTTTTTACTTTTAACTCTTGAATGTTTTTTGTTGTTGTTTGTTTTTGTTGTTTTATGTTCCTTTATATGTATGTGTATGGGACAACAAGCATACCTGTGGCTAATAAAATGATTTGAATTGAAAAGTATACGAATACTTGGCCAGTACTGTAGTTTTGAGGCGCTTCACCGACTGGAAAAAAACCACGTCTAGTGAGGTTTATTTGAACGCGTTCTATATCGTTGATGAGATCGACTGATACGCGACAACAGAGCTCGCATCCATGAAGAATATGTATATGTTTTTATACGCTCGGTGCATTATCGGAATAGAAGAGATTTTCAAAGAGCGTAGAAGAATATTCGCCGCTGCTCTTTGAAACATGGTTTTAATTTAGTGGTTTAACGAGAATATTGACTTTATTTCACATTTGAATATTGACTGGAAAGGGAAAGTCATGTAGGTATATCAATCAAAGGTATAGTGCAGTTAAGGGTTGTTGAGAATCACTCAGAGAATGAGACAATCAGGGGCCTAGTTTAAGCATATTCAGTGATAGTGCTGAGAGCTGTTCAAAAGGAAAACGGAGGCATCGAAAAATTTTTTACATCATCTTTTTTACAACAAAAAATTAACAGAAAGCTTAATACGTTTGGCGGGAGAAGCCTACGATATTGTTGAAAAAAAGTTGAGAACAAAAGTTTTCAGGCAACTATCTTCGGAAACCCCAGAAGTCATTGCTTACTCTTATGGTACACGTGGTATGTTACAGAAATCACCTCACAGTCTTCAATGGCCATAGGAAAGAATACCGGAAAACTTTAACTTCAGCCTTCCCCCGCAAAAAAACTTTAGCACCCCCTGTGATACAAGACCCATTCCACAGTAAAACATACCAAAAGGGAGGGGAGCTAAAGATGAAGAGCATAAATGGAGCGGGCTTAAAGTAAAATTCACCATTGAACTTTAATTCCCCACCTCAAAAGGTTTAAGTAAATACCCGGACTTTTTTTAAATTCTGCATCTCCACTCCCAAGCACCATTTCTTCAATAAAAAGTCCTGAAATTTTAACCCCATTTGTCTGAGCCTAAGCAATTTCATAGAAAAAAATTACAATTTAAACGCAAATAACGAAGAAAAAAAGTAAGACTTGGGCATTTTGGAAATTCTGTAACATTGTTCAAACATCATGTACAACGTCCGGGTTTGAAAAGGTGAAGGTTTAGGTACATATTAAAACTTTTGTAGAGCATTTTGTCACGTGCGTTAAGTGAAATTTACTCAGGATTCTTAAAAAGTTGATCAGCACGAGAAGGAAAGAGTGCATACCAAAAATTCAGTTCTTGGTCAAGAGTTATATGTATATACTATTATCTGCAGTGTCGAAATCGTTTGTGAATTCAGTAAGACGTCGAAAGTTTCTTTCTCGGTCAAAAATGAGAGATAGACTGAGTGGGCGTGTACAAGGGATGAAACTATGACGTCTTCAGCAAGAAAGCATTGATTTATTTGCGTGGAGGACTTTGTTGGTTTGAACATAACTGTAAATGAGGAAAAAATGTGTTTTTCAAAGACTTTATAGAGCGAAGAGACAAGAGAAATGATATCCGAGAGCAAGAAGTTTGAAAATAAATGATTGAAAGGGTCCGCAAACAGAATCTGAAGGTTTTAACGAGTATATACGTTGTTGATTCGGGATAGGTGTC
>OZ057403.1:6418017-6419143 GCA_964056735.1 Allodiplogaster pararmata
TATTCACCATAGGATAAGTCGGATAAAAGAGCTAGAGAAGAAGTAATCAAATGCTTGTCTTTCAACTGTAGATCAGTGATGAATAAGCTATATAATCTTTATTTTCTTCTTCGTTGCTGTAAATATCACATTCTCTTACTATCTGAGACATGGATACACAGTGAGCTTCCCACTCCATTCAAACCGATAGTTTACCCTTCACGGTATTCCAGAGGTGACAGATTGGCACAAAGAGGAGGAGGCGTAGCCATTCTAGTAGATAATGCCATCTCCTCATCTTAGTTCATTCATTCATTCATTCATTCTTTATTCCTTGCATATATTTGCATATACAGGGTGGCTGGAAATTACGGAGTCCGTGGTTTAGGTGTGTGCTACGCACTTTTTCGTGCACGCACCGACTGCATTTTTTGATTTTCGAAGTTTATTGTGTTCGTATTAAAGTTTGACAACGATTGTTTGAATTTGAAGGTAATGGCGGATCCCCATCTCTAGCGTGCCGCTATCGTCGATTTGCACCAGCGCGGGTACTCCAACTCCGACATCGCGAAACGCCTCGTCGTCCGCCGAAATCTTGTCTGGAAGACCATCAAACGGTACCGCGAGCCTCGGAAATCTCGAGGACCGTCCAAAAACTGGCCGACCTCGATCTGCTCGGACGCGCGGCGAAGATTAAAGCAGTGAGGGAGCGAATACGCTGAAACTCCAAGCGGAGCATTGGACAAGATGTCCCAGGAGCTCGGAATATCCCGCTGGTCGGCTCAGACCATCGTCAGGAATGACCTCGGCATGCGCCCTTATCGTACTCGCAAGGGTGCCTTGTTGTCCGCCAAGAACACGGCAGAGCGCGGGAAGAAAAGTCAGGCCTTGCTTCGCGACACGGCCGCATCTGGTGCCGACGAGATAGTCTTCTCAGATGAGAAGTTGTTCGTGATCGAGGAGGCCTACAACTCCCAAAACGTGCGGGTTATTCGCCAGAGATCCTGAGTAAGCCGATTGCAACGGAAGAGTCGTCAACCGCACTTCCCATCCAGCTCAGTTGATTGTCCGGGCGGCTGTGTGCGCTTCGGGCAAGTCTCCGCTCGTCATAGTTAATCAGGGCGTGAAGATCAACAAGCAGAACTAT